>CM042028.1:55820000-56242500 GCA_023525975.1 Smallanthus sonchifolius
CTCAATTTCTATCTAGAACAATTATAAGAAAGAATAATAAATTTTGGAATCTTGAAAGATAGAAAAATTTATTAAGAATTCTGGAAATTAGGGGATATTGGACCGACATATGTTTAGATTTCGGTCCAATATGGGAAGAAATTAGATGTCGGACCAACATGTGCTTGGATAGCGGTTCGATATGCAAACCCCTAGGAACCCTCTGAACCAGACACGTGTCGAGACACGTGTAGGGCATGCGTCAGCATGTCGGACACGTGGACCAAAAATGAAATTTTCTGAATTTTCATTGGTAGCGGACCGCTAACATTTACTTAACGGTCCGCTACGTGGTCCCAACGGCAATAATGAGAGAATGACACGTGTCTTGATGAGAAATCTAGGGTTTCTGACGCGTGTCACTCGTAGCGGACCGCTACCACATCCATAACGGTGCGCTATGGCTACCTTAGTTGGTGGCGGACCGCTTCCTTGTAGTTTAACGGTCCGCCAGTCGTAATATGCGCTGCAATTTCTACGCATGACACGTGTCATGCTGACTGTTTAGGGTTTACGCGGTAGCGGACCGCTACCCGCTACCATAACGGTCCGCTACGGACCCCAGTTCAGCCTATAAATAGAAATTCAATGGCCGTTCACTTTCAAATCACACAAAATTCGAAATTTAGTTTTCATAAGTTTATTCCACTCCCCCAAGACCATTCCCGCTCGTACGTTTAAATTCCAGAAGTGCCGGATCATCCGATGAATAATCGAGAAGCTAGGAAATGCTCATTTGGAAAAACCAAACTAGACAATTAAGCAGAGACGCTGCCCACTAGGACACTCATTCTAGAAGATTCTTATGTCCAACCTCTGTCAAGGTGAATACTTGTATTTTTATAAAATGATTTCAAAACTGAAAACTGTTTTGACTATGGCCTGACTTGAATGAACTAATACAACCATTGGTTGCATAAGGTGATTTACTATATAGCAGTTAGCCCATAGAGTCACGTATATATACACGTGTTATAGATGAGACGTTGTAACAGGGCTAGGGGTTGAACCCTTGGTTGTTCTGAAAGACCTATCGCTTGCGGCGTAAGGCAGAATATTGAATAAACGTAAAATCATATCCAAGGTCCCTAGTGTGGCTGGTGGTTAGAAAGTTGACTGTGTAAATTACCGGAAACTATGGGCAAATTGTTCTATTTATTCACGCTTGTCAGATTATGATTTCTAATATACTTGTATTCACCAGTTTATACTGATAAAATATTTTCAAATGTTTTTACAGGTAACCAAGGATAATTTTGTATGATATAGCCATATGATGACAAAGAATAATGATGTTATGAAAAAGGGGACGTCCACCCTAGACATCAGCTTGAAAGAAATGGCTCATGTAATCTTGGTTTTGTAAATTAAACGTTTGTGTAAAATATAAGGGTTCATCCCTGTTTATGAAATAAAATGAAACGGGAGATTCCCCGTCTTTTGAAAAGATCCCGAGTTATTAAAATATTCCGCTGTGTTTATAAAACTCTGATGAAATGAAATAAGAGACAAGTACCAACTGTTGGTCGCACGCCCGGGTAGGCTAAATTCGGGGTGTAACACTCGACCAGTTCGACCACAGTACGACCTCCTCTTTGTCCTCTAGCCGTGTCATCATGATAGGTAATTATTTAGAACACCTCGAGTAATGTAAATTACTAATTACAGAGACCGGCATGAAATTATTAATTTACTTTACTACTCGGGTTCTAAACATTTCCTGTCAGGAGTAACATATGCATCCAAGTTCAGAGTCCCTACACTAAGGCACATTCTGTCTACTTTCTATGTTAAAACATGTACTATGTACTATTTATGCTAAAGCATTTACTGTCTACTATCTATGTTATAGCATTCACTGTCTACTATCTATGCTAAAGCATATAGGCTAAAGCATTTATTGTCTACTATCTATGCTAAGGCATTTAGCGTCTATGTTCTATATTAGGACATTGAGTACTTTCCTTCTGCTATCTTTCCATGGACGGGCTGCTCTGACTGACATTCCTTTCTTTCCTTTCCTTTGTCCCATTCTCAGTTTAAATTCAAACATTGTCGCAAATGTTTGAATCTCTCAAACTATGGCATTGATACCAACTTGAAACGCCCCAAACCGGGTATATCTCATAGTTGGCACAAAACATTCAAATTCATAGTTTCTTAAACTTCAAATCATTCAACCATAAAGTATATAACAGTGGAAGTCTTAAACATTCATAATCCATAAACAATTAAACATTAACAACTTTAACAAATCATTTTTCAAACATAAACTGTCGAGAAAGGGAATGTCACTCTTCAGTGCAGTAACCCGGCAGTTCATGCAATCAAGCCCTCATGGCTTCTTTACTCATACTTTCTCTTTACTTTTGTTACCTGACATGCATACTAAAAGTCAGCTAAGGCTGGTGAGTTCTATCTTTAATTTAACCGTAAACTTTAAACTTTCTTTAAGGTAGCTTAGTTTTATAAAATAAAATAAGCTTTCTTTCTTTACTTTAAAACAAACTTTGCCTTTACTTTAAAAACCTTTACAACGATACAATTTATAAAATCGTACCGTTACTGTTTTCCATTAAAACTTTACTTTTGAGGAAACCTGTTAAGGTGTCCTCCTTTACTCTTTCAAACTTTCTTTTCACTCATACAGGACAAGTGACAACCACATACTTTAACTATCACATGTGGATCATTGCCCGAGGACAAGATCCCTTTTCTCGCTTAAACCTCAAGGAAAGACTTTTACTTTGACTGTGCCCACACCTCAGGGTGGGACTTTCTCGCTTACACCGAAGGGTAAGACCCATTTGCCTGCTCATACCTCAGGGTGAGACTCTTACTTTGCTTGCTCACACATCGGGGTGAGACTTCTACTTTACTTGCTCACACCTCATGGTGAGACTTCTACTTTGCTTGCATGCAAGACTTTCTACTTTACACTACTATGCAATTATACTACATCATATAATATAATGCATACAAACAAACATCACATAGACAAAGAGCACATATTAACGCATAAGCATATAACATGGCATATGTTACTGTCACTATTAAGCTACACAGAAGTGCAGCTCCTTTACCTTTGATGTCGCCCAGACGGCCTATAAAAATAACTATAAAACCTAACCTAGACTCCTAAGTAATAAAAGGAGTACCTTTAACTAAACCGCACTGACAGGCAAGTGTACCTATCGAGTGTAGCACAGCTTAATGGTAAACCGGAATATCGAACCCTAGAGACACTATGATAACTATACTAGACTCTGACTCGGACTAAAAAAATGAGATTTGATTGGGGGGTTTTCTATAATAGAGAATTAACTAATGAATGCAATAAACTAAGGTCGACTCAACTATCAAGAATAAAGCTAAAGGTGAAATCAAGGATGGGAAGAATATCACCTAGGTCGGAATCCTACATGCAAAGCTTAACTTCTACCGGTTCTGGAAACTATCATGGATCTGGGTTTCTAAGGATATAACACCTAAAAGATATCTAATGGATTCCCGATCACTCTCGGTCTCAGGATGTGACCAGAAGACAACCTAAGGATACTAAACTCACCAGATGGTCGGATCACTTCTCAGGTATTTCCAATTATGATAAGTACCCTAATAGACAGATTACCTCTCAGTCTCACTATCCACCGATACACTCAAGGAATGCATGGGGTAATCTCAAGCTAACTACTATGATTCAGATAGCTACAATCACTAGACACCTAATACTAACATCCTCTCAGACTGTTAACACTCGGATTTCTAATGACGAAGACTAAACGACAAATTCTCACTTCTCGGGTATTGAACTAGGACACACATTCAGATCTAATCAAGCAATCAATCACAATCCCTATGATTATTACGTCTAGAAACCACTCACAATCACAAATCCTAAGATCTATGACCAAGAAACGAAGATCAAACTGGCAGACAACCACAATCAACGCAGGAAATCATAAACAACCACACAACCAGATCTAAACATGCACTAACATCACAAATAATCAACTCAAAATCTTTACTAAATCATAAATCCATTAATTGAAATCCAAAAACCGATAAAAATCATAACTTTAACATGTAATCATCATAAGACCTAGGCAATATCAAAGTTTTAGCTTATGATCATACTCAGAACATCCAAACAGAAGTAATTAAGCAAGAACATAGTTTCAAAAAAAGCAAACAAAGATAAAAATCCAATCTTGATAACCGAATACGTAAATCTAAAGAACCCGGATCTCAAAGCCTTCGACTTTGCACTTGATTTGGCTTCCTAGCTCCCAAAATCGCCTCTTTGCTCTCTCCCGACGGCTAAAAATCGATATCTCACGATAATGGCAATCAAATTCTATTTTAATTCAAAATCTAGGGTTTTGCGAAAATCGGGTCTCTCGCATACCGCGAAGAGTAATGGGCAAGCCCCTCACGTACCGCGAGGGCCAAAATAGTCGCGGGCGATTTCTGAGTTTCTCGCGTACCGCGAAAACTCCCCAGTTCATCTCTCGCGTACCGCGAGAACTCTATTTTCTTCTTTTTTCACTTTTGATCCCCGGACTTTCTTCCGACTCTTCTCTTGCTCGTTTTCTTCGTATATTCACTTCATATTCCATACGAGCACCTGCAAACATACAATAGACTCAAATGTACATAAAAACGAATCAAAACAAAGATAAAACTAAGTAAATACGCACTAAAACAATGGAATAAAGATGTGTGCTTTGCACTACATCAAATATCCCCACACTTATCCTTTTTTTGTCCTCGAAAAATCTGCACATGGAATCATAACTGGGATCTAACTCACAAACATCAATTACCAATTTTCAAAACATACTCACGTGTTAAAAAACAATAATCAGTATTTCTTTCCGATTAAACCCTAGCACCAACTTTCAAGCCCCCATTATGTGTTCTAATTCCAATTTATACATTTATCAATCAACCCATGTGACTCACACTTAAAAGTTACAGCTCTACCTAATATAATGCATACAAACAAACATCACATAGACAAATAGAACATATTAACACATAAGCATATAACATGGCATCTGTCACTGTCACTATTAAGCTACACAGAAGTGCAGCTCCTTTACCTTTGATGTCGCCCAGACGGTCTATAAAAATAACTATAAAATCTAACCTAGACTCCTAAGTAATAAAAGGAGTACCTTCAACTAAACAGCACTGACAGGCAAGTGTACCTATCGAGTGTAGCACAGCTTAATGGTAAACCGGAATATCGAACCCTAGAGACACTATGATAACTATACTAGACTCTGACTCGGACTAAAAAATGAGATTTGATTGGGGGGTTTTTCTATAATAGAGAATTAACTAATGAATGCAATAAACTAAGGTCGACTCAACTATCAAGAATAAAGATAAAGGTGAAATCAAGGATGGGAAGAATATCACCTAGGTCGGAATCCTACATGCAAAGCTTAACTTCTACCGGTTCTGGAAACTATCATGGATCTGGGTTTCTAAGGATACAACACCTAAAAGATATCTAATGGTTTCCCGATCACTCTCGGTCTCGGGATGTGACCAGAAGACAACCTAAGGATACTAAACTCACCAGATGGTCGGATCACTTCTCAGGTATTTCCAACTATGATAAGTACCCTAATAGATAGATTACCTCTCAGTCTCACTGTCCACCGATACACTCAAGGAATGCACGGGGTAATCTCAAGCTAACTACTATGATTCGGATAGCTACAATCACTAGACACCTAATACCAACATCCTCTCAGACTGTCAACACTCGCATTCCTAATGACGAAGACTAAACGACTAATGCTCACCTCTCGGGTATTGAACTAGGACACACATTCAGATCTAATCAAGCAACCAATCACAATCCCTATGATTACTACGTCTAGAAACCACTCACAATCACAAATCCTAAGATCTATGATGAAGAAACGAAGATCAAACTGGCAGACAACCATAATCAACGCAGGAAATCATAAACAACCACACAACCAGATCTAAACATGCACTAACATCACAAATAATCAACTCAAAATCTTTACTAAATCATAAATCCATTAATTGAAATACAAAAACCGATAAAAATCATAACTTTAACATGTAATCATTATAAGACCTAGGCAATATCAAAGTTTTAGCCTATGATCGTACTCAGAACATCCAAACAGAAGTAATTAAGCAAGAACATAGTTTCAAACAAAGCAAACAAAGATAAAAATCCAATCTTGATAACCGAATACATAAATCTAACGAACCCGGATCTCAAAGCCTTCGACTTTGCACTTGATTTGGCTTCCTAGCTCCCAAAATCGCCTCTTTGCTCTCTCCCGACGGCTGATAATCGATCTCTCACGATAATGGCAATCAAATTCTATTTTAATTCAAAATCTAGGGTTTTGCGGAAATCGGGCCTCTCGCGTACCGCGAAGAGTAATGGGCAAGCCCCTCGCGTACCACGAGGGCCAAAATAGTCGCGGGCGATTTCTGAGTTTCTCGCGTACCGCGAAAACTCCCCAGTTCATCTCTCGCGTACCGCGAGAACTCTATTTTCTTCTTTTTTCACTTTTGATCCCCGGACTTTCTTCCGACTCCTTTCCCTTGCTCGTTTTCTTCGTATATTCACTTCATATTCCATACGAGCACCTGCAAACATACAATAGACTCAAATGTACATAAAAACGAATCAAAACAAAGATAAAACTAAGTAAATACGCACTAAAACAATGGAATAAAGATGTGTGCTTTGCACTACATCAAATATCCCCACACTTATCCTTTTTTCGTCCTCGAAAAATCTGCACATGGAATCATAACTGGGATCTAACTCACAAACATCAATTACCAATTTTCAAAACATACTCACGTGTTAAAAAGCAATAATCAGTATTTCTTTCCGATTAAACCCTAGCACCAACTTTCAAGCCCCCATTATGTGTTCTAATTCCAATTTATACATTTATCAATCAACCCATGTGACTCACACTTAAAAGTTACAGCTCTACCTAATATAATGCATACAAACAAACATCACATAGACAAATAGAACATATTAACACATAAGCATATAACATGGCATCTGTCACTGTCACTATTAAGCTACACAGAAGTGCAGCTCCTTTACCTTTGATGTCGCCCAGACGGTCTATAAAAATAACTATAAAACCTAACCTAGACTCCTAAGTAATAAAAGGAGTACCTTCAACTAAACCGCACTGACAGGCAAGTGTACCTATCGAGTGTAGCACAGCTTAATGGTAAACCGGAATATCGAACCCTAGAGACACTATGATAACTATACTAGACTCTGACTCGGACAAAAAAATGAGATTTGATTGGGGGGTTTTCTATAATAGAGAATTAACTAATGAATGCAATAAACTAAGGTCGACTCAACTATCAAGAATAAAGATAAAGGTGAAATCAAGGATGGGAAGAATATCACATAGGTCAGAATCCTACATGCAAAGCTTAACTTCTACCGGTTCTGGAAACTATCATGGATCTGGGTTTCTAAGGATATAACACCTAAAAGATATCTAATGGTTTCCCGATCACTCTCGGTCTTGGGATGTGACCAGAAGACAACCTAAGGATACTAAACTCACCAGATGGTCGGATCACTTCTCAGGTATTTCCAACTATGATAAGTACCCTAATAGACAGATTACCTCTCAGTCTCACTGTCCACCGATACACTCAAGGAATGCACGGGGTAATCTTAAGCTAACTACTATGATTCGGATAGCTACAATCACTAGACACCTAATACCAACATCCTCTCAGACTGTCAACACTCGGATTCCTAATGACGAAGACTAAACGACTAATTCTCACCTCTCGGGTATTGAACTAGGACACACATTCAGATCTAATCAAGTAACCAATCACAATCCCTATAATTACTACGTCTAGAAACCACTCACAATCACAAATCCTAAGATCTATGACCAAGAAACGAAGATCAAACTGGCAGACAACCACAATCAACGCAGGAAATCATAAACAACCACACAAGCAGATCTAAACATGCACTAACATCACAAATAATCAACTCAAAATCTTTACTAAATCATAAATCCATTAATTGAAATCCAAAAACCGATAAAAATCATAACTTTAACATGTAATCATCATAAGACCTAGGCAATATCAAAGTTTTAGCCTATGATCATACTCAGAACATCCAAACAGAAGTAATAAAGCTAGAATATAGTTTCAAACAAAGCAAACAAAGATAAAAATCCAATCTTGATAACCGAATACGTAAATCTAACGAACCCGGATCTCAAAGCCTTCGACTTTGCACTTGATTTGGCTTCCTAGCTCCCAAAATCGCCTCTTTGCTCTCTCGCGACGGCTGATAATCGATCTCTCACGATAATGGCAATCAAATTCTATTTTAATTCAAAATCCAGGGTTTTGCGGAAATCGGGCCTCTCGCGTACCGCGAAGCCAAAATAGTCGCGGGCAATTTCTGAGTTTCTCGCGTACCGCGAAAACTCCCCTTTTCATCTCTCGCATACCGCGAGAACTCTATTTTCTTCTTTTTTCACTTTTGATCCCCGGACTTTCTTCCGACTCCTTTCTCTTGCTCGTTTTCTTCGTATATTCACTTCATATTCCATACGAGCACCTGCAAACATACAATAGACTCAAATGTACATAAAAACGAATCAAAAAAAGATAAAACTAAGTAAATACGCACTAAAACAATGGAATAAAGATGTGTGCTTTGCACTACATCAACCTTCCTTTACATTCATTCTTTACTTTCTTTAAAATATTTATTTCAAAGATAGTGCTATAATCTTTACCTGTTTCTCTTTCTTTTTTTTTTTAATAAAAATACAATTTTTATAAAACAATACATTGTCTTTCAAAATACTTTCTGTCAGTATGCATGCCAGCCCAAAACCATAGGAAAAAGTGCAATAAAAACTCACATGTTCAGCTATCCTTCGTGTACTAGAAACTGGTCCAGTAAACGTCACTCTCTATCTGAATTAATAATTACTAAATCAATAATTCGATACTTTCTCAGTCTAAGCAAAACAAGATTATTTCGCTTCCCTTGCCCAAGAGAAACTATACTAGTTTCTCTTCTAGTAGTACTAGCGAAACTAGGACTAACCGAAACTATGCTTTTTAAGCGAAACTATCCTTTTTAAGCGAAACTTCTCTTTTAAGCGAAACTATTCTTTTTAAGCGATACTATTACTCAATCGAAATTGCTTGGCTAAGCGAAACTGACGGCCAAGAGAAACTAAGCCTAGTTTCCCTTGGTCGTCTTCCCCGCAAAGAAACTAGGGTTTTGCATGAAATGGCGGGTTTTCTTCCCAACAAATCAAGACTCGAACTTTTTATATTCAAATCGTTCCTTACACTCTCGTGATACTAAATCCATGATTAGTTTCCCAATCCATACGTATAAACCCTACCTTTTTATCAAAACAAACCCGAAACCCATTACTCAATCGAAATTGCTTGGCTAAGCGAAACTGATGGCCAAGCGAAACTAAGCCTATTTTCCCTTGGTCGTCTTCCCCACCAAGAAACTAGGGTTTTGCATGAAATGGCCGGTTTTCTTCCCAACAAATTAAGACTCGAACTTTTTATATTCAAACCGTTCCTTACACTCTCGTGATACTAGATCCATGGTTAGTTTCTCAATCCATACGTAAAAACCCTACCTTTTTATCAAAACAAACCCGAAACCCATTATAAAAGAAAAATTCAGATCTGGAGAAGGTTATTACCTGTTTGGGCTTGAAAATATGATCCGGAGCTTCACCCGATGATGATGAACGATCCTTGAGGCTTGATTTTCCTTGGTTATGACTTTCTCTGTAGCTCGATCCTTTCTCTCTAGCATTTGCCGAAATGAAATGGGATGGGGAGAGGGCTGGAGGTGGCAGCTAGGTTAAGCCCCTCCCCTCCCCCTTCCATCTTTCGCCCCTTTGCTATGTTTAGTCCCCGTCGTTTTTCTCATTTACTCTTTTTGTTTTCCCGAGCCTTACTTATAAATACATCTTTATTATTTATAATTTTTGGGATGTTATATAAAGATTAAAGCATTATAAAGTATTACATGAACGAATGAACAATAAATGGATAAAGGAGACTTATTGCGTCTAAAGTTAACGTCGGTGTCTAAAGTTAACACCAAACTCTCATCAGCGTCAAACGATGTGGTCATAAAGGGGCGCCGGTGTCTAACGTTAGCACTATGACCAAAAAGTTATAGGGCGATGCTTGTGTGACTTGCCAATAAATTAAAAGTAAAGTATTAAAGCACGAAGTCTTGTGTAGCGATGAAATCATTGCAAATAATACCAGCATAAACATATTCCCTATAGAATTACAAGGACAGTGGAAAGGTAATAGTAAAGTGTTATGGAAATGTTTTCAAAGTATATCGGATTACGATTCGGTAAAAGATAAAGATAGAACTCATCAGCGTAAACTGACGCATTTTAGTATGTATGTCATGTTAGAAGAAGAGAGAGCAAATGGCTAAAAGGATGAAGACTACTCGGCTCAAGAAACTGACATCCTTCTTAGTGGTAGATACAAACAATATATGTTGTACTTAATCGACATGTTTGTAACAAACATCGATTTTCGCTGCAATAAAAATAGTTTTCAGTTATTAAACTATGTCGCTAAAGAGTAAATCCAACGTAACGAGACAACCTGGAATCTTGGCGTCACAAAAAGTCAATATATATTTTGTAAAAAAATACATCAATTTAAGCATTTTTAATGATTTTCCCATAACAAATACGGTGTGTAGCAAAACCCAAAAATAATAACGTAATCAAATACCAAATGATCTTTGTCTTAATGGTATCCAGGTGTGTTAAATTAGTGCCCCTCACCAAAAGGTCGAGGTTTCAAGTCCTGCGGTGGACACTGGTGTTAGAATCAAGAGTATATTAGGTTGTTAAAAATAATAATAATAAAATAAAATAAAAAAGCATATAGTGTAACTATGATGTCTCTTACCTTGACTTGGATATGTACTTATGTAGAGGGGCAAATTGATTAAACATTGTTTTACTTTTATTAATTTTATCATCTTTGTTGTTCAGCCCGTATAATACACGGGTTTATAACCTAGTTACTAAATATAAAAACAGGCTCAAACCATTCAAACCAAACCGTTTTGACTAGTCCGGCCAGTCCTACCGATTCGGTTTGCCCTTTTTTAATCATAGTTAACAATCTAAGCTAAATATTTTTTCTTATCAAAACTGATTGTAAACATCACTAACTTTTACACTTAGGAGCTCTTTAACCAGAAGCGTCAATTTTCAAAGGTTTATAACAAAGTTATAGACTGTTACGGAACCATTTATTAATCTAGAATTTGCAAAGGACAAATGCTTAAAATACACAATTGTATTATGATGGTGATAAATTATAAAAAAATAATAGTTATGATGTATATTCAAATAAAACCAACTGGGGTTATGTAACATCTTCGATTTTATCATTACTTATAATGACATTCAATAATCATGGATTTATGCAATTTGATTCATCTCATGTGAATTTACACTTATCATAGTCGTAACATAGCGTTTCATACGTAATGTGATTCATTTCTTCCACTTATATCTATATCTTACTCATATCATGCGCGGGTGGTGCTATTAATGAGTGAACTTGAACTTAATGCGTATCGTTTACTTTATAATCTTTGATTAATAATCACCTACATTCATTTCAAGCAACATATCACATATCATATTCATACAAGTATTTGCATAACATTACATGCTCACATAATGACTGCAACGTTTGAAATTTGCTTTAATTGCAACGCGTACCATTATAATTCTTTAACCGACATACCATACTCACCTACTTCTAAATCAAGTATTGTATCAATCTTAAGTGTCTAAAGTAGTAGTTCAACCAATTTATTCATTCAAAAAATTCTACACATTTACCGGTTACCGCTTAAAGCCCGGTTTTTCAAAAATTGAATGTTTTATGCACTTAATCACCACTTGATCAACTTGAGGGACCTAAGTGTCATTCCTTAATGTTTAATTTCGTGAATAAGGCCAAGGGGGAGGGGTTGGAGGCTGAATTAGGGCACCACCCCTTGTCTTCCTCTCCAAGTTCTTTCCATATTTACGCCCCTCATTCACTTAGTATAAATAGCACCTCATACTCCACCATTATTTTCACAACTCTTACTACAACTTTCTAGCAAAAAATCCCAGCCATATTCTCTCTTAAATTTCGTAAACCTCCTCCCACATCCAAGAAGATTTCGCAAACTTGAAGGTATCATTCCTAGTTCATATCTTGTTCTTCGATTTCTTGTTCTTGTCTTTCCTTTAATCTTGATTCTCGTTTTTAATTCAGAACCATAACATAACTATGATTATTTTCTGTTATTTAACTTCTATAATATCCTAAATAAGTGTCTAATGACTTATCACAACTTGTTTTGGTGTTTAACACCCTAAAAACCCTAAAAGCAAAACATATGTGTAATTCCAGATTCTGGACAGAACACATGTGCCAACTTTGAACGACCATATCTTGGTCATAACTACTCCAAATCACTTAATTTTTGAGTCTAAAACTTGGTGTTTAAAGTCTAGAATTCGGAAAATCAAACCACGTAATTTTTCGACAAGCTTAAGGCTTTCAAACGTATTTTTTAGAAGTAAAGGTCAATTCTGACTTCTAGACAGAATAATTGTCATGACTTTCCGGGACCATATCTCCCAATGTACATATACAAACTTGTTCAATCTTTTTTCAAAGCAAAGTTTATGGAATTTCCTTTAAAACCATGTATATTAGACATCCTAACTCCTTGTAAAACTCCCTAAAATGACAAAACAAGGCGGTAAGGTCTATTCTGACCTCTGATCTTGTGTCACGATTTTGTCATAGTTTTAGTGCCTAAATTAAAAAGTTTTCTAAATAAATATTGCTCTATACATCCTAAATTAACTCCCTGTAAATTTTGAGAATTTTTAAAAATTGTTTACTTGCCTAAAATTGTGTTTTCCTTTCCTTCTGTTTTCTGTCCAGAAATGATTTTACAAATCTTGTCCAAAACTCTAACCTAAGTTGATTTTTATAACTTTTATGACTTATTAAACCAATATAACATACTAAACTACTGATTTCCTAGACTTTGACCATGTCCTATTCTTTCATAACTCATTCATTCTTTCAAAACCCTGAACACCTAACCATTCATTTGTTCAAATTTGCGAATCTTTCTCGTATCATTATTAACTATATTACTTACTTTAGGGCACTTACATTATAGATTGAATACCCTCGGTCATTTGCTTATCATCAATGTGAGTTCTCATAGCCCTATTTTCTTCTTTATGTTTTGGGGTGAAAACATGTCGTGCATCATATTCAATAAACATTTTTCAGACAATTCAACATAACAATATTTTCTATATACTTTACAAGATTAAACAACGAATACATGATTGCTTATTGATATTCGTAATGTCCCTCTCATTAATTCATACATAACCATTAACTTTGCTAAGCCAACGGTGGTACGATTATGGATCCATAGGTGTGACATACTCATCCATCTTCCCGGTTAGGGGTTTGGATGATCGAAATCTGACATTCATGATTTTGTGGATTTCCAAATCTCTTAGTGGGCATTCAGTCACTAGGGTTGGTTGTGGACTTCATGTATTGGCTTTAATGTAATGTATATTTAAATTTTGTTTCATGAATTATATCGTATATCGTATATCATAAACCGTATTTCTTATATCTTATTAAAACCTATGATTGCTCACCAACTTTTTAGTTGACCCTTATTTTTACATGTTTTCAGGTGAATACTACTAAGCTAGGACTTGATGGATTGCAAACATAGGAGCATTGGACTTAGTTTAATTTCATAAAATAATTAATTACTACTTGTTCTTTATTTCATAAACAATGTAATTCAATTTTCCAACTTTAATAATATTCCTTAGTTTCGTCTTTATTACCTTATGTTCTCGTTATTCAATTTTGCCACGCTCCTGTGATTCCGTCTTTGGCGGGGGTGTGACAGGTTAAATATTTATGTTAAGTCAATAATATTATTGTCTTTTTAGTCATAAAAGACTATTATTGTAAATGTTAAAGTTTTTTTTTCTTTTATTATTTTTTATCACTTTTATTTTATAGATTTTGTTTAAAATTTTATTAATTAATTAACCAACTTATTTATTTTATAAAGATATATATTTTTTTATATATTTTTATTTAATTTATTTATTTTCGTTTGTTTGAATAAATAATATACTTTTCTCACTTTTATTTTATAGATTTCTTCAAAATTTTATTAATTAATTAAGCAACTTTTTTGTTTTATAAAAATAGTTTTTTTTTATATTTTTATAACTTATTTCGCTTTTTTTATTATGCTATTTACTTTTATCATTTTACAATTATTATAATTTTTTATATTAGAGAGTTATTAGTAGTTTAAAGTTTAGTTTGTAATCATACACTTAATCTTGAGCCCTTGTTATCGGTCGAGCAAGTGCTCAATGGATGCTCGTTTGTTCTATGGCCTATTTTTAAACCAACAGGTTTTAAACGAGAAATTTGTGAACTAATAAAACAGGGTAAACCGATTCGATAGTAATGTGTTATGTGTATTAGTTAAAATCTAATTAAGTCCAAAATTAAAGAGTGAACAAAATGGGTGAAGGGTTGGTTGTTCTGAAAGACCTATCGCTTGCGGCGTAAGGCAGAATATTGAATAAACGTAAAATCATATCCAAGGTCCCTAGTGTGGCTGGTGGTTAGAAAGTTGACTGTGTAAATTACCGGAAACTATGGGCAAATTGTTCTATTTATTCACGCTTGTCAGATTATGATTTCTAATATACTTGTATTCACCAGTTTATACTGATAAAATATTTTCAAATGTTTTTACAGGTAACCAAGGATAATTTTGTATGATATAGCCATATGATGACAAAGAATAATGATGTTATGAAAAAGGGGACGTCCACCCTAGACATCAGCTTGAAAGAAATGGCTCATGTAATCTTGGTTTTGTAAATTAAACGTTTGTGTAAAATATAAGGGTTCATCCCTGTTTATGAAATAAAATGAAACGGGAGATTCCCCGTCTTTTGAAAAGATCCCGAGTTATTAAAATATTCCGCTGTGTTTATAAAACTCTGATGAAATGAAATAAGAGACAAGTACCAACTGTTGGTCGCACGCCCGGGTAGGCTAAATTCGGGGTGTAACACTCGACCAGTTCGACCACAGTACGACCTCCTCTTTGTCCTCTAGCCGTGTCATCATGATAGGTAATTATTTAGAACACCTCGAGTAATGTAAATTACTAATTACAGAGACCGGCATGAAATTATTAATTTACTTTACTACTCGGGTTCTAAACATTTCCTGTCAGGAGTAACATATGCATCCAAGTTCAGAGTCCCTACACTAAGGCACATTCTGTCTACTTTCTATGTTAAAACATGTACTATGTACTATTTATGCTAAAGCATTTACTGTCTACTATCTATGTTATAGCATTCACTGTCTACTATCTATGCTAAAGCATATAGGCTAAAGCATTTATTGTCTACTATCTATGCTAAGGCATTTAGCGTCTATGTTCTATATTAGGACATTGAGTACTTTCCTTCTGCTATCTTTCCATGGACGGGCTGCTCTGACTGACATTCCTTTCTTTCCTTTCCTTTGTCCCATTCTCAGTTTAAATTCAAACATTGTCGCAAATGTTTGAATCTCTCAAACTATGGCATTGATACCAACTTGAAACGCCCCAAACCGGGTATATCTCATAGTTGGCACAAAACATTCAAATTCATAGTTTCTTAAACTTCAAATCATTCAACCATAAAGTATATAACAGTGGAAGTCTTAAACATTCATAATCCATAAACAATTAAACATTAACAACTTTAACAAATCATTTTTCAAACATAAACTGTCGAGAAAGGGAATGTCACTCTTCAGTGCAGTAACCCGGCAGTTCATGCAATCAAGCCCTCATGGCTTCTTTACTCATACTTTCTCTTTACTTTTGTTACCTGACATGCATACTAAAAGTCAGCTAAGGCTGGTGAGTTCTATCTTTAATTTAACCGTAAACTTTAAACTTTCTTTAAGGTAGCTTAGTTTTATAAAATAAAATAAGCTTTCTTTCTTTACTTTAAAACAAACTTTGCCTTTACTTTAAAAACCTTTACAACGATACAATTTATAAAATCGTACCGTTACTGTTTTCCATTAAAACTTTACTTTTGAGGAAACCTGTTAAGGTGTCCTCCTTTACTCTTTCAAACTTTCTTTTCACTCATACAGGACAAGTGACAACCACATACTTTAACTATCACATGTGGATCATTGCCCGAGGACAAGATCCCTTTTCTCGCTTAAACCTCAAGGAAAGACTTTTACTTTGACTGTGCCCACACCTCAGGGTGGGACTTTCTCGCTTACACCGAAGGGTAAGACCCATTTGCCTGCTCATACCTCAGGGTGAGACTCTTACTTTGCTTGCTCACACATCGGGGTGAGACTTCTACTTTACTTGCTCACACCTCATGGTGAGACTTCTACTTTGCTTGCATGCAAGACTTTCTACTTTACACTACTATGCAATTATACTACATCATATAATATAATGCATACAAACAAACATCACATAGACAAAGAGCACATATTAACGCATAAGCATATAACATGGCATATGTTACTGTCACTATTAAGCTACACAGAAGTGCAGCTCCTTTACCTTTGATGTCGCCCAGACGGCCTATAAAAATAACTATAAAACCTAACCTAGACTCCTAAGTAATAAAAGGAGTACCTTTAACTAAACCGCACTGACAGGCAAGTGTACCTATCGAGTGTAGCACAGCTTAATGGTAAACCGGAATATCGAACCCTAGAGACACTATGATAACTATACTAGACTCTGACTCGGACTAAAAAAATGAGATTTGATTGGGGGGTTTTCTATAATAGAGAATTAACTAATGAATGCAATAAACTAAGGTCGACTCAACTATCAAGAATAAAGCTAAAGGTGAAATCAAGGATGGGAAGAATATCACCTAGGTCGGAATCCTACATGCAAAGCTTAACTTCTACCGGTTCTGGAAACTATCATGGATCTGGGTTTCTAAGGATATAACACCTAAAAGATATCTAATGGATTCCCGATCACTCTCGGTCTCAGGATGTGACCAGAAGACAACCTAAGGATACTAAACTCACCAGATGGTCGGATCACTTCTCAGGTATTTCCAATTATGATAAGTACCCTAATAGACAGATTACCTCTCAGTCTCACTATCCACCGATACACTCAAGGAATGCATGGGGTAATCTCAAGCTAACTACTATGATTCAGATAGCTACAATCACTAGACACCTAATACTAACATCCTCTCAGACTGTTAACACTCGGATTTCTAATGACGAAGACTAAACGACAAATTCTCACTTCTCGGGTATTGAACTAGGACACACATTCAGATCTAATCAAGCAATCAATCACAATCCCTATGATTATTACGTCTAGAAACCACTCACAATCACAAATCCTAAGATCTATGACCAAGAAACGAAGATCAAACTGGCAGACAACCACAATCAACGCAGGAAATCATAAACAACCACACAACCAGATCTAAACATGCACTAACATCACAAATAATCAACTCAAAATCTTTACTAAATCATAAATCCATTAATTGAAATCCAAAAACCGATAAAAATCATAACTTTAACATGTAATCATCATAAGACCTAGGCAATATCAAAGTTTTAGCTTATGATCATACTCAGAACATCCAAACAGAAGTAATTAAGCAAGAACATAGTTTCAAAAAAAGCAAACAAAGATAAAAATCCAATCTTGATAACCGAATACGTAAATCTAAAGAACCCGGATCTCAAAGCCTTCGACTTTGCACTTGATTTGGCTTCCTAGCTCCCAAAATCGCCTCTTTGCTCTCTCCCGACGGCTAAAAATCGATATCTCACGATAATGGCAATCAAATTCTATTTTAATTCAAAATCTAGGGTTTTGCGAAAATCGGGTCTCTCGCATACCGCGAAGAGTAATGGGCAAGCCCCTCACGTACCGCGAGGGCCAAAATAGTCGCGGGCGATTTCTGAGTTTCTCGCGTACCGCGAAAACTCCCCAGTTCATCTCTCGCGTACCGCGAGAACTCTATTTTCTTCTTTTTTCACTTTTGATCCCCGGACTTTCTTCCGACTCTTCTCTTGCTCGTTTTCTTCGTATATTCACTTCATATTCCATACGAGCACCTGCAAACATACAATAGACTCAAATGTACATAAAAACGAATCAAAACAAAGATAAAACTAAGTAAATACGCACTAAAACAATGGAATAAAGATGTGTGCTTTGCACTACATCAAATATCCCCACACTTATCCTTTTTTTGTCCTCGAAAAATCTGCACATGGAATCATAACTGGGATCTAACTCACAAACATCAATTACCAATTTTCAAAACATACTCACGTGTTAAAAAACAATAATCAGTATTTCTTTCCGATTAAACCCTAGCACCAACTTTCAAGCCCCCATTATGTGTTCTAATTCCAATTTATACATTTATCAATCAACCCATGTGACTCACACTTAAAAGTTACAGCTCTACCTAATATAATGCATACAAACAAACATCACATAGACAAATAGAACATATTAACACATAAGCATATAACATGGCATCTGTCACTGTCACTATTAAGCTACACAGAAGTGCAGCTCCTTTACCTTTGATGTCGCCCAGACGGTCTATAAAAATAACTATAAAATCTAACCTAGACTCCTAAGTAATAAAAGGAGTACCTTCAACTAAACAGCACTGACAGGCAAGTGTACCTATCGAGTGTAGCACAGCTTAATGGTAAACCGGAATATCGAACCCTAGAGACACTATGATAACTATACTAGACTCTGACTCGGACTAAAAAATGAGATTTGATTGGGGGGTTTTTCTATAATAGAGAATTAACTAATGAATGCAATAAACTAAGGTCGACTCAACTATCAAGAATAAAGATAAAGGTGAAATCAAGGATGGGAAGAATATCACCTAGGTCGGAATCCTACATGCAAAGCTTAACTTCTACCGGTTCTGGAAACTATCATGGATCTGGGTTTCTAAGGATACAACACCTAAAAGATATCTAATGGTTTCCCGATCACTCTCGGTCTCGGGATGTGACCAGAAGACAACCTAAGGATACTAAACTCACCAGATGGTCGGATCACTTCTCAGGTATTTCCAACTATGATAAGTACCCTAATAGATAGATTACCTCTCAGTCTCACTGTCCACCGATACACTCAAGGAATGCACGGGGTAATCTCAAGCTAACTACTATGATTCGGATAGCTACAATCACTAGACACCTAATACCAACATCCTCTCAGACTGTCAACACTCGCATTCCTAATGACGAAGACTAAACGACTAATGCTCACCTCTCGGGTATTGAACTAGGACACACATTCAGATCTAATCAAGCAACCAATCACAATCCCTATGATTACTACGTCTAGAAACCACTCACAATCACAAATCCTAAGATCTATGATGAAGAAACGAAGATCAAACTGGCAGACAACCATAATCAACGCAGGAAATCATAAACAACCACACAACCAGATCTAAACATGCACTAACATCACAAATAATCAACTCAAAATCTTTACTAAATCATAAATCCATTAATTGAAATACAAAAACCGATAAAAATCATAACTTTAACATGTAATCATTATAAGACCTAGGCAATATCAAAGTTTTAGCCTATGATCGTACTCAGAACATCCAAACAGAAGTAATTAAGCAAGAACATAGTTTCAAACAAAGCAAACAAAGATAAAAATCCAATCTTGATAACCGAATACATAAATCTAACGAACCCGGATCTCAAAGCCTTCGACTTTGCACTTGATTTGGCTTCCTAGCTCCCAAAATCGCCTCTTTGCTCTCTCCCGACGGCTGATAATCGATCTCTCACGATAATGGCAATCAAATTCTATTTTAATTCAAAATCTAGGGTTTTGCGGAAATCGGGCCTCTCGCGTACCGCGAAGAGTAATGGGCAAGCCCCTCGCGTACCACGAGGGCCAAAATAGTCGCGGGCGATTTCTGAGTTTCTCGCGTACCGCGAAAACTCCCCAGTTCATCTCTCGCGTACCGCGAGAACTCTATTTTCTTCTTTTTTCACTTTTGATCCCCGGACTTTCTTCCGACTCCTTTCCCTTGCTCGTTTTCTTCGTATATTCACTTCATATTCCATACGAGCACCTGCAAACATACAATAGACTCAAATGTACATAAAAACGAATCAAAACAAAGATAAAACTAAGTAAATACGCACTAAAACAATGGAATAAAGATGTGTGCTTTGCACTACATCAAATATCCCCACACTTATCCTTTTTTCGTCCTCGAAAAATCTGCACATGGAATCATAACTGGGATCTAACTCACAAACATCAATTACCAATTTTCAAAACATACTCACGTGTTAAAAAGCAATAATCAGTATTTCTTTCCGATTAAACCCTAGCACCAACTTTCAAGCCCCCATTATGTGTTCTAATTCCAATTTATACATTTATCAATCAACCCATGTGACTCACACTTAAAAGTTACAGCTCTACCTAATATAATGCATACAAACAAACATCACATAGACAAATAGAACATATTAACACATAAGCATATAACATGGCATCTGTCACTGTCACTATTAAGCTACACAGAAGTGCAGCTCCTTTACCTTTGATGTCGCCCAGACGGTCTATAAAAATAACTATAAAACCTAACCTAGACTCCTAAGTAATAAAAGGAGTACCTTCAACTAAACCGCACTGACAGGCAAGTGTACCTATCGAGTGTAGCACAGCTTAATGGTAAACCGGAATATCGAACCCTAGAGACACTATGATAACTATACTAGACTCTGACTCGGACAAAAAAATGAGATTTGATTGGGGGGTTTTCTATAATAGAGAATTAACTAATGAATGCAATAAACTAAGGTCGACTCAACTATCAAGAATAAAGATAAAGGTGAAATCAAGGATGGGAAGAATATCACATAGGTCAGAATCCTACATGCAAAGCTTAACTTCTACCGGTTCTGGAAACTATCATGGATCTGGGTTTCTAAGGATATAACACCTAAAAGATATCTAATGGTTTCCCGATCACTCTCGGTCTTGGGATGTGACCAGAAGACAACCTAAGGATACTAAACTCACCAGATGGTCGGATCACTTCTCAGGTATTTCCAACTATGATAAGTACCCTAATAGACAGATTACCTCTCAGTCTCACTGTCCACCGATACACTCAAGGAATGCACGGGGTAATCTTAAGCTAACTACTATGATTCGGATAGCTACAATCACTAGACACCTAATACCAACATCCTCTCAGACTGTCAACACTCGGATTCCTAATGACGAAGACTAAACGACTAATTCTCACCTCTCGGGTATTGAACTAGGACACACATTCAGATCTAATCAAGTAACCAATCACAATCCCTATAATTACTACGTCTAGAAACCACTCACAATCACAAATCCTAAGATCTATGACCAAGAAACGAAGATCAAACTGGCAGACAACCACAATCAACGCAGGAAATCATAAACAACCACACAAGCAGATCTAAACATGCACTAACATCACAAATAATCAACTCAAAATCTTTACTAAATCATAAATCCATTAATTGAAATCCAAAAACCGATAAAAATCATAACTTTAACATGTAATCATCATAAGACCTAGGCAATATCAAAGTTTTAGCCTATGATCATACTCAGAACATCCAAACAGAAGTAATAAAGCTAGAATATAGTTTCAAACAAAGCAAACAAAGATAAAAATCCAATCTTGATAACCGAATACGTAAATCTAACGAACCCGGATCTCAAAGCCTTCGACTTTGCACTTGATTTGGCTTCCTAGCTCCCAAAATCGCCTCTTTGCTCTCTCGCGACGGCTGATAATCGATCTCTCACGATAATGGCAATCAAATTCTATTTTAATTCAAAATCCAGGGTTTTGCGGAAATCGGGCCTCTCGCGTACCGCGAAGCCAAAATAGTCGCGGGCAATTTCTGAGTTTCTCGCGTACCGCGAAAACTCCCCTTTTCATCTCTCGCATACCGCGAGAACTCTATTTTCTTCTTTTTTCACTTTTGATCCCCGGACTTTCTTCCGACTCCTTTCTCTTGCTCGTTTTCTTCGTATATTCACTTCATATTCCATACGAGCACCTGCAAACATACAATAGACTCAAATGTACATAAAAACGAATCAAAAAAAGATAAAACTAAGTAAATACGCACTAAAACAATGGAATAAAGATGTGTGCTTTGCACTACATCAACCTTCCTTTACATTCATTCTTTACTTTCTTTAAAATATTTATTTCAAAGATAGTGCTATAATCTTTACCTGTTTCTCTTTCTTTTTTTTTTTAATAAAAATACAATTTTTATAAAACAATACGTTGTCTTTCAAAATACTTTCTGTCAGTATGCATGCCAGCCCAAAACCATAGGAAAAAGTGCAATAAAAACTCACATGTTCAGCTATCCTTCGTGTACTAGAAACTGGTCCAGTAAACGTCACTCTCTATCTGAATTAATAATTACTAAATCAATAATTCGATACTTTCTCAGTCTAAGCAAAACAAGATTATTTCGCTTCCCTTGCCCAAGAGAAACTATACTAGTTTCTCTTCTAGTAGTACTAGCGAAACTAGGACTAACCGAAACTATGCTTTTTAAGCGAAACTATCCTTTTTAAGCGAAACTTCTCTTTTAAGCGAAACTATTCTTTTTAAGCGATACTATTACTCAATCGAAATTGCTTGGCTAAGCGAAACTGACGGCCAAGAGAAACTAAGCCTAGTTTCCCTTGGTCGTCTTCCCCGCAAAGAAACTAGGGTTTTGCATGAAATGGCGGGTTTTCTTCCCAACAAATCAAGACTCGAACTTTTTATATTCAAATCGTTCCTTACACTCTCGTGATACTAAATCCATGATTAGTTTCCCAATCCATACGTATAAACCCTACCTTTTTATCAAAACAAACCCGAAACCCATTACTCAATCGAAATTGCTTGGCTAAGCGAAACTGATGGCCAAGCGAAACTAAGCCTATTTTCCCTTGGTCGTCTTCCCCACCAAGAAACTAGGGTTTTGCATGAAATGGCCGGTTTTCTTCCCAACAAATTAAGACTCGAACTTTTTATATTCAAACCGTTCCTTACACTCTCGTGATACTAGATCCATGGTTAGTTTCTCAATCCATACGTAAAAACCCTACCTTTTTATCAAAACAAACCCGAAACCCATTATAAAAGAAAAATTCAGATCTGGAGAAGGTTATTACCTGTTTGGGCTTGAAAATATGATCCGGAGCTTCACCCGATGATGATGAACGATCCTTGAGGCTTGATTTTCCTTGGTTATGACTTTCTCTGTAGCTCGATCCTTTCTCTCTAGCATTTGCCGAAATGAAATGGGATGGGGAGAGGGCTGGAGGTGGCAGCTAGGTTAAGCCCCTCCCCTCCCCCTTCCATCTTTCGCCCCTTTGCTATGTTTAGTCCCCGTCGTTTTTCTCATTTACTCTTTTTGTTTTCCCGAGCCTTACTTATAAATACATCTTTATTATTTATAATTTTTGGGATGTTATATAAAGATTAAAGCATTATAAAGTATTACATGAACGAATGAACAATAAATGGATAAAGGAGACTTATTGCGTCTAAAGTTAACGTCGGTGTCTAAAGTTAACACCAAACTCTCATCAGCGTCAAACGATGTGGTCATAAAGGGGCGCCGGTGTCTAACGTTAGCACTATGACCAAAAAGTTATAGGGCGATGCTTGTGTGACTTGCCAATAAATTAAAAGTAAAGTATTAAAGCACGAAGTCTTGTGTAGCGATGAAATCATTGCAAATAATACCAGCATAAACATATTCCCTATAGAATTACAAGGACAGTGGAAAGGTAATAGTAAAGTGTTATGGAAATGTTTTCAAAGTATATCGGATTACGATTCGGTAAAAGATAAAGATAGAACTCATCAGCGTAAACTGACGCATTTTAGTATGTATGTCATGTTAGAAGAAGAGAGAGCAAATGGCTAAAAGGATGAAGACTACTCGGCTCAAGAAACTGACATCCTTCTTAGTGGTAGATACAAACAATATATGTTGTACTTAATCGACATGTTTGTAACAAACATCGATTTTCGCTGCAATAAAAATAGTTTTCAGTTATTAAACTATGTCGCTAAAGAGTAAATCCAACGTAACGAGACAACCTGGAATCTTGGCGTCACAAAAAGTCAATATATATTTTGTAAAAAAATACATCAATTTAAGCATTTTTAATGATTTTCCCATAACAAATACGGTGTGTAGCAAAACCCAAAAATAATAACGTAATCAAATACCAAATGATCTTTGTCTTAATGGTATCCAGGTGTGTTAAATTAGTGCCCCTCACCAAAAGGTCGAGGTTTCAAGTCCTGCGGTGGACACTGGTGTTAGAATCAAGAGTATATTAGGTTGTTAAAAATAATAATAATAAAATAAAATAAAAAAGCATATAGTGTAACTATGATGTCTCTTACCTTGACTTGGATATGTACTTATGTAGAGGGGCAAATTGATTAAACATTGTTTTACTTTTATTAATTTTATCATCTTTGTTGTTCAGCCCGTATAATACACGGGTTTATAACCTAGTTACTAAATATAAAAACAGGCTCAAACCATTCAAACCAAACCGTTTTGACTAGTCCGGCCAGTCCTACCGATTCGGTTTGCCCTTTTTTAATCATAGTTAACAATCTAAGCTAAATATTTTTTCTTATCAAAACTGATTGTAAACATCACTAACTTTTACACTTAGGAGCTCTTTAACCAGAAGCGTCAATTTTCAAAGGTTTATAACAAAGTTATAGACTGTTACGGAACCATTTATTAATCTAGAATTTGCAAAGGACAAATGCTTAAAATACACAATTGTATTATGATGGTGATAAATTATAAAAAAATAATAGTTATGATGTATATTCAAATAAAACCAACTGGGGTTATGTAACATCTTCGATTTTATCATTACTTATAATGACATTCAATAATCATGGATTTATGCAATTTGATTCATCTCATGTGAATTTACACTTATCATAGTCGTAACATAGCGTTTCATACGTAATGTGATTCATTTCTTCCACTTATATCTATATCTTACTCATATCATGCGCGGGTGGTGCTATTAATGAGTGAACTTGAACTTAATGCGTATCGTTTACTTTATAATCTTTGATTAATAATCACCTACATTCATTTCAAGCAACATATCACATATCATATTCATACAAGTATTTGCATAACATTACATGCTCACATAATGACTGCAACGTTTGAAATTTGCTTTAATTGCAACGCGTACCATTATAATTCTTTAACCGACATACCATACTCACCTACTTCTAAATCAAGTATTGTATCAATCTTAAGTGTCTAAAGTAGTAGTTCAACCAATTTATTCATTCAAAAAATTCTACACATTTACCGGTTACCGCTTAAAGCCCGGTTTTTCAAAAATTGAATGTTTTATGCACTTAATCACCACTTGATCAACTTGAGGGACCTAAGTGTCATTCCTTAATGTTTAATTTCGTGAATAAGGCCAAGGGGGAGGGGTTGGAGGCTGAATTAGGGCACCACCCCTTGTCTTCCTCTCCAAGTTCTTTCCATATTTACGCCCCTCATTCACTTAGTATAAATAGCACCTCATACTCCACCATTATTTTCACAACTCTTACTACAACTTTCTAGCAAAAAATCCCAGCCATATTCTCTCTTAAATTTCGTAAACCTCCTCCCACATCCAAGAAGATTTCGCAAACTTGAAGGTATCATTCCTAGTTCATATCTTGTTCTTCGATTTCTTGTTCTTGTCTTTCCTTTAATCTTGATTCTCGTTTTTAATTCAGAACCATAACATAACTATGATTATTTTCTGTTATTTAACTTCTATAATATCCTAAATAAGTGTCTAATGACTTATCACAACTTGTTTTGGTGTTTAACACCCTAAAAACCCTAAAAGCAAAACATATGTGTAATTCCAGATTCTGGACAGAACACATGTGCCAACTTTGAACGACCATATCTTGGTCATAACTACTCCAAATCACTTAATTTTTGAGTCTAAAACTTGGTGTTTAAAGTCTAGAATTCGGAAAATCAAACCACGTAATTTTTCGACAAGCTTAAGGCTTTCAAACGTATTTTTTAGAAGTAAAGGTCAATTCTGACTTCTAGACAGAATAATTGTCATGACTTTCCGGGACCATATCTCCCAATGTACATATACAAACTTGTTCAATCTTTTTTCAAAGCAAAGTTTATGGAATTTCCTTTAAAACCATGTATATTAGACATCCTAACTCCTTGTAAAACTCCCTAAAATGACAAAACAAGGCGGTAAGGTCTATTCTGACCTCTGATCTTGTGTCACGATTTTGTCATAGTTTTAGTGCCTAAATTAAAAAGTTTTCTAAATAAATATTGCTCTATACATCCTAAATTAACTCCCTGTAAATTTTGAGAATTTTTAAAAATTGTTTACTTGCCTAAAATTGTGTTTTCCTTTCCTTCTGTTTTCTGTCCAGAAATGATTTTACAAATCTTGTCCAAAACTCTAACCTAAGTTGATTTTTATAACTTTTATGACTTATTAAACCAATATAACATACTAAACTACTGATTTCCTAGACTTTGACCATGTCCTATTCTTTCATAACTCATTCATTCTTTCAAAACCCTGAACACCTAACCATTCATTTGTTCAAATTTGCGAATCTTTCTCGTATCATTATTAACTATATTACTTACTTTAGGGCACTTACATTATAGATTGAATACCCTCGGTCATTTGCTTATCATCAATGTGAGTTCTCATAGCCCTATTTTCTTCTTTATGTTTTGGGGTGAAAACATGTCGTGCATCATATTCAATAAACATTTTTCAGACAATTCAACATAACAATATTTTCTATATACTTTACAAGATTAAACAACGAATACATGATTGCTTATTGATATTCGTAATGTCCCTCTCATTAATTCATACATAACCATTAACTTTGCTAAGCCAACGGTGGTACGATTATGGATCCATAGGTGTGACATACTCATCCATCTTCCCGGTTAGGGGTTTGGATGATCGAAATCTGACATTCATGATTTTGTGGATTTCCAAATCTCTTAGTGGGCATTCAGTCACTAGGGTTGGTTGTGGACTTCATGTATTGGCTTTAATGTAATGTATATTTAAATTTTGTTTCATGAATTATATCGTATATCGTATATCATAAACCGTATTTCTTATATCTTATTAAAACCTATGATTGCTCACCAACTTTTTAGTTGACCCTTATTTTTACATGTTTTCAGGTGAATACTACTAAGCTAGGACTTGATGGATTGCAAACATAGGAGCATTGGACTTAGTTTAATTTCATAAAATAATTAATTACTACTTGTTCTTTATTTCATAAACAATGTAATTCAATTTTCCAACTTTAATAATATTCCTTAGTTTCGTCTTTATTACCTTATGTTCTCGTTATTCAATTTTGCCACGCTCCTGTGATTCCGTCTTTGGCGGGGGTGTGACAGGTTAAATATTTATGTTAAGTCAATAATATTATTGTCTTTTTAGTCATAAAAGACTATTATTGTAAATGTTAAAGTTTTTTTTTCTTTTATTATTTTTTATCACTTTTATTTTATAGATTTTGTTTAAAATTTTATTAATTAATTAACCAACTTATTTATTTTATAAAGATATATATTTTTTTATATATTTTTATTTAATTTATTTATTTTCGTTTGTTTGAATAAATAATATACTTTTCTCACTTTTATTTTATAGATTTCTTCAAAATTTTATTAATTAATTAAGCAACTTTTTTGTTTTATAAAAATAGTTTTTTTTTATATTTTTATAACTTATTTCGCTTTTTTTATTATGCTATTTACTTTTATCATTTTACAATTATTATAATTTTTTATATTAGAGAGTTATTAGTAGTTTAAAGTTTAGTTTGTAATCATACACTTAATCTTGAGCCCTTGTTATCGGTCGAGCAAGTGCTCAATGGATGCTCGTTTGTTCTATGGCCTATTTTTAAACCAACAGGTTTTAAACGAGAAATTTGTGAACTAATAAAACAGGGTAAACCGATTCGATAGTAATGTGTTATGTGTATTAGTTAAAATCTAATTAAGTCCAAAATTAAAGAGTGAACAAAATGGGTGAAGGGTTGGTTGTTGGTTCTCGGTTGTCAAGGTTGGGCATTGGGGCCGTTCAAACCGGCTCTAACCTTTCCAGGATTTTAATAAAATTTTAAAGAAAATTCTATAAAATACAAGTGAGAAAAGTATATTATTTATTCAAACAAACGAAAGTAAATAAATTAAATAAATAATATATATAAATATATGTCTTTATAAAATAAATAAGTTGGTTAATTAATTAATAAAATTTTAACCAAAATCTATAAAATAAAAGTGATAAAAATAATAAAAGTAGAAACAAAAAAAAGAGAAACTTTAGCATTTACAAAAAATAGTCCTTTATGGCTAAAAAGACAATAATGTTCTTGACTTAACAGAAATATTTAACCCTAGTTAGTCAAAAGGACAAGAAGTGAGGGAACTTTTCAAATAAAGGGCAATGAGTGAAAGCCAATTTTTTAAATGACCCATTCCATAATTTTGGTAATTATAAAGAACAAAAATTGTAATTTAGCCTAAATAATAACTAGAAGGTTTTCCCCACGCATGTTGCGTCGGGAATTCTGCGACGATCTCAAATATCAGAACGAGTATAACAAAACCTTAAAAAAAAGTTAAACTTAATCACGACTAAAACTAATTAGATGGAAAACAGTTAAAAAAATTACAAAAATGGAAAAGGAAAAAAAAATTACTAAGATGGAAAAGAAAAAAGGAAAAAAATGGCTAAAATCGAGGGTGGAGAAGTTCAAACCCAGGTTGGCAAGGGGAAAGAGGATGGGGTGGAAGCCTAATTTATCAGCTCCACTAAACCAAGTTTCTATGTTCAATTTAAAACAATTGATACTAATAATAAGGAAAAAAAAAACTGTCATTTGACAAAAAAAAAACCCAATCATAAGACGATACGTGTCTCGACGGTCCAACAGGGTTGAAGCGCTGTTCCTATCAGTTTTGCTTTAATATAAATAAATATATAATAATTATTATTTAATAAAATTGTCCTTTTATCTCCAACTTTTTTTATATATGAAGTTTATAAGTCTTTACGAAAAAAAAATCATTTTTATTGTTTGCATGGCAATGCTACAAGCTTGAGTTTTTATTATTTAATTAACTTTTTATTTATATATAATTATATATAACTATGATTATATCTAACATTATATATATAGTTTTATTCTGTTATTATAATTATACATAAAATAATAGTTTATACAATTATATATTATATAATTATAATAAACTCGAGATATGTAGTTCGAGCTTAAGCTTCTTTTGGAAACATGATCTCCACCCTCTAATACCTAAAGAGCGATTTCATTCCTCACTTAGAATACCCGTAAGGGGATTCCTACGGATACGACGAAGGGGTAGCTTGACAATGACAGACGCAAAACCCGCGGACGTCACACAACGCTGTTACATCTGTGGTTGTTTTTGGCTTTGACGTCCGCGAGGACGAATACCCACGAATGAATCCCCATGTGATTAATTGTTAAGCAAATATGTAGTCTAAGAGGATGGGATGAAAATAAAAGAGGATGCGGTCTGCTGGAATTATCGTCAGAATTGCCGACAAGGCGGCCGGGAGACGAATCAACGAAGAATGGAAGCTGGGATATTTCATTTATTTATAATGTTTTTAATAATAAAAAGTGGGTCCCAATTGCATTGCAAGTTTTCGCTTTTGGTTTTAATTTGCTTTTTGTTATAATTTTTTTTAACATAAGGGTGTTTTGGTCATTTTAAAAAAATTAACTAAAAAAATTAACGGCCATTCACTTCAGAGACCATCGATGTTACGTATCAATGTAGTTTTTCAAACTTAAAGACTAAACTTATAATTTGTGCAAACCAGAAGAGCTATCCGTGTAATTAACTCTAACTTTTGCTCTCAAGGAAAGATGGGCCGAACAAATTTAAACTGGGCCGTTCTGCCCAGCCCAACGCACCAGCCGGTATTCGGTAAACGCACCAACCCCTTTCTCTCACACACATTTCCAAGTTCCAATCATCATCGTTCTGCTTTTCTTTTCAAGCACTTTTTCTCACACTAAAAACACACACTTGAAGTTAGGGTTCTTTCTCACCAAAAAAATCGATAAAATGTTGTTTGATTTCTTCTTCTACTACTAGCAGACATCCTTCCAACTCAAAACCCTAAAAAAGTTTGCAAATAAATGATAGAGGAGGACCTAGATTATTATAGTCACTTGTACCGTACAATTTGCACAGAATATCTTCAGATCACACTTCATCCGATCAACACCTCTAGGTATGTTCTTACATGTCATCTGCTTATGATTTTTTTTTTTTTTTTGTGATTGCTGCAATAATTTACTTGATTGGTAGCTCACATCTTAGAAAGCATGAAATGGATCAAAAAGATGATTTGAATCATGTATAGATGTTTAAGAGGATTTCTAATATGAAGAACTTGAATTGTAGATCATTTTGTGTTGCTGTTAATGATTCGGTAATCGAAATAAGATTTTGATGTTATTTAGAAAGGCTTTCCACACTAAGTTATCCTTTTAGATGATGAGAAACCCTCATTGGAAGGGATTTTACCCTAAAAGGGTAAAGACATCTTTCCCTATCTCAAAATGACCACCGCTTTAGAAAAGCGCGAGTCACATAGGTGACGTGTGCGTCTATGTACAACCAAATAAGCTTTATTCACAACCAGAAGCTGTGTTTCTCTTGTATGTTTTACATATTAACCTATTTATCAAGTAAACCTTTCAAAATTTCTTTATTTCTTTGATTGTTTTTACATATAAACCTCCTAGAGACCCTAAATCTGATCAATTTTGACCTAGAACTACATGAGGCCTACCTTTTTGACCCTGATGCGTTTTCATGAGTACCTCGCACCTTTTCAAATCAAGTGACCAAATACAAACTGTTAAAGCATTTGAAATCTACACCTATATAATCAAGAAATGGTTTGCTTTGCTTCAATATGTATGAGGCATATGATTGGTTAGCTTCTTAAAATTAAATTTATGGAGTAGAATCACTAAGTATTAGTATCCTTGGTTTCAAAAAGCATGCTTGAGACGTGAGGCGACCTAGGCCATGTTAGGAACAACGTGGCGCAGCGGAATCAACACACATACATGCACAAACGATAATCATGCGGTACAGAAAAATAAACGACACAAGAATTTTACGTGGTTCGGTCCCAGTGGGGACCTACATCCACGGGCTGCAACTAGGTTATTTGATTAAGCTCAAAGGCACACAGATTACAATTACAACATAGAGTATTTATAGATTAAAACTAGGGTTCCTAACTTGTTCTCCAAGTTAGGCCCAAACCGTAGAGATAGGCCCATTAGGGCCGGCTAACCCTAATTAGGGCCGGCCGCCTCTAAACGAGACTCCACACCTAACAATCTCCCACTTGGAGGCTCGAGCAATCCTCAATCCACCATCCAAGCAGACCCTATACCAGTAACTCCAGTAATCTTCAATAACATAAATCCTCCAAGCCTCCAGTTCTAAGAACAAGCTAACACTTCACTATTAGAAGTTTCCAAGCCTCCAGCTCCCAAGAACAAGCTAAGATTTCAAATAACAAAAGTCATCCAAGCCTTCAGTTCCCATAAACAAGCTAAGACTTCAATCCAATCCTCCTAGTTGCAGCAGCCAACTCCTCAATTACCAGAAGAGCCCGTTGAAGCTCCCCCGAGCTCCAACCCAGCAGTCATCACTAACCCAGCCATGGCAAAACCCGCCATTGACTCATCCTTAATCTCAACCGGCACCTACTCACTCGAACCACCGACTCCAGAGACTTCCAGAGGAAACACCACTCTCCAAAACCTGCAAGTACCATGGAGAGATTTTCCCATTCGGAATTCCGGTCTTCAAAACCCAACGGTGTTTAGAACTGTACCCAGAACACGTCCCATGCTCCCACTGTTCCCAAAACCCTTGACCTGGTTTAAACCTCCGAATGCACTCAGCTGACATCCCCGTGGCTCCAAGATTCACACTTGCAAAATGAATCCACTTAGCTCTACCCGATGCAGCGAGTCAAGACTTTAATACTCGGAAGTTGGTTCCCTTCTTCCAGCGATACATAATCCTGTATCTTCCCAAAGTCTTCAAACAATAGATTCACCAATGCTTCATAGAAGTGAGTAATGAAGCATACCAGAATCTTGAACCCAAGAGTCTCCACTGCCATCACTGAGTCCCAATGCATAAACCCAGACACATTCTCAGAAGCAGAATTTACTATCTTTGACATCGACTCTAAAAGAATGTCACATACCTCCATGCAGCTCCACCAAGTCAACTATGCTCAGCTCCCACTGTCCCTGTTATCCCAACCCATGCCAAATGTCGTACCACTGATCACCACCGAACAAGAAACCGCTTCACAGTTCTAGACCAGCTAACCGGAAAACGGTTATAACAACAGCAGAGCTTTCATGAAAGCAAACGGTACCAAGGATTCTGTTATCGTACACCCGATCATCTAACCCTAACCGAAAAAATCTTTCAACCGAGCAAATATCACATGACTTCCCTTTTTTCACTTATGTCATCACCAGCACACCCGCTGGTTCCATTTTCTCCCGGTTTATCCATCGTTAGTACCACATCCAAGTTCACTTGACAGACCAACCAACCGAAATCCAAACTGCCAAACCTTTCGATAACAACCATCCTGTCTCCAGCCATAACAATAGCACACATAAAATATATCGAAACAGTGAAACAAACACAGTAATGTCACGGGCCTGAACTTGACAGTTGTTCTACCAAACACTGTCAATAAACCGATCTGCTCCTGCAATAAACCTCGCAGACAAATCTAAACCCGAATACTGAATTTCACATAACCCGGTTCCCAAATAGTTGATAATAAACTGTCAAACAGAACTAAACAAAACTCTAACCTTTACCCGACGAATCCAAGAGCTTTATAACCAAACCCTAATCGGCGGCTTCAAAGAGTTTAACCCGGTACCCGAAACAATCAAACCGTTAACCCGCAACACAAACCCGAAACACTCGACCCGACACTTCACCTGCAAACCCGAGTGAAACCAGCAACTCCAAGAGATCCACAACAGAAACTCTAATTGCAAAATCACTCCAAATCAGTCCCGAACAGCCCTGTTTTCTCCCAAAACAGCCCTGTTTTCTTTCCCCTTTTGCGCAACCTAGGATTTGAAAAATCCCTAATTCCGGCGGCCAAAAAAACAAGAAACCAGGCTGCGAAACAGCAGCATATTTTTTTTTTTCCGAAAACACTGTTCATGCCGGAAAAACACTGTTCACGCCGGAAAACACTGTTCACGACGGCGACGGTACTGTAGCAGCAGATCTGAATCAACCCTCGATCAGCCTCTACCCTTTTTTCTCGATCGAAAACCGTGCAGACCGTGTGTAAACAACGAGCCAAAAGCTCTGATACCACTTGTTAGGAACAACGTGGCGCAGCGGAATCAACACACATACATGCACAAACGATAATCATGCGGTACAGAAAAATAAACGACACAAGAATTTTACGTGGTTCGGTCCCGGTGGGGGACCTACATCCACGGGCTGCAACTAGGTTATTTCATTAAGCTCAAAGGCACACAGATTACAATTACAACATAGAGTATTTATAGATTAAAACTAGGGTTCCTCACTTGTTCTCCAAGTTAGGCCCAAACCGTAGAGATAGGCCCATTAGGGCCGGCTAACCCTAATTAGGGCCGGCCGCCTCTAAACGAGACTCCACACCTAACATGCCACTAGGAAAACGCTTCAAAGGGCCAGTGGCGAAACTTGAACAATTAAATTTGGGGGACTGATAATATTATACATAAAAAAACCAAATTTTTTTCACCAAATAAATACCATAAATCCCAAAAAAAAAAACCCAGTTCTTACACATAAACGAGGTCTAATATGAAATAAACCTAGTGGGCTGAAAATCAATACTTCTAAGCAAAAAAATGGGCCTAAATCAATACTTCTGAGTAAAAAAATGGGCTTTTGGTCTGAATTAGGAGGGGCCCAAACAATATAACTAATATGAAATAAACCTAGTGGGCTGAAATCAATATTTTTGAGCAAAAAAATAGGGGGGCCTGGCCCCCTCTGGCCCCTTATATGTTCCTCCCATGAAAGGGCCTGAACTCACACGATCTCCTGACCTGAGGTATGGGCTTTTTTATGAGGCGTGTATTTTTGCGTGAGGTGGTTTTTTTTACGTGGCAAGAGTCGAGCTAGGGTATAATTTGAGGAGATAGAAAACAATAAGTATAAAAAGAACAAAAACAATTAGTGTTTTGGTTGTAATTGTTTTCCTAGGTTGTACATAGAGCTGCTTTGTGTGCACGTATAGATTAAAAATTTCAGAAATAGAATAGTTAATATTTTTCATATTATTAAATTGTATGTAACCCTTTATTATCTTTTTTTTGGGTGTTTTAAGGGTTAAAATGGTAGAAGATGTCATATATAGTTAGTTTATAAGTATTTATGAATTCAGGGCGCCTTGCGTGGAGGCTGGTGCGTTCGCCTCGCCCCTCGGCTTCCCGGACCTTAAGCACCTCGAAGCGTCTCCGCCTTTTAAAAGCAAGTTAGGGTCTTGATAGTTCTCGTTTTCATGATGAAATGCCCTTGGTTTAAAAAAGCGCTGCGAGGCGCTGGGCAAAACGCCTCGCTTCTGTGAGGCGCCAGAGATACATGAAGCGACCTGAAGCTGCGCTTCAGGCTTCGAGCGCGAGGCGGCGCTTCATGTATTTTAGGTTTTTTTTTCACTGTTTTGTTATGAATTTGAGTTCCAATTGCAGTTCCTTTTTGTTTAAATAAGTTTTTTAAGTTGTTTTTTGTTCAAGCAAGTCTGCTAAATTGGGATCCACATCAACTGATCCGTCTAGAAAATATGGAACTCAAGATACTAACAATAGGACGAATATTTCTTGTAAGTTATGTGGGAAATTACTCAAATGAGGAGTTTTTAAACTGAAACAACATTTAGTGGGAGGTTTTAAGAATGTTACTAAATTTTTTATTATTTTTTTAGTTTAGCGCCTCGCATACGTGAAGCCCTCGCCTCGCGCTTGAGGCGTGGCGGCTCGGATTTTGGGACCGAAATGCCTCGCCTCGCGCTTTTTTAAACCAAGATTCCAACTAGTAGCCAGGTTTCCAGTGAAAGGTTCAACCCACCAATCTTTTCTAGCCAGAGTAAGACCCTTCGGTTGGGCCAAAAGCCAATGGCTTGTGCCAAAGTGCTTGCTGTTTGTTTATATTTTCTCTTTTCTTGCCAGTTTTTGAACCGGTGTTTAAAACAAATTGATTCATGAATAGGATAATGACTTGTAGTATATAAAAATCTGGTGGTGCAACATGTACAACAGCCAAGGCGATATTAACTGGTTCGTAGCATGATTACTCAATTGGAACCATCCATGAGTTCATATGTTTTTCTAGATCCTTGTGTTGTACTCGAGATTACCCTGAAACGACAAAAATAAATGAACATATCATAAATATTCAATGGAGATTATATTTGCATTGAGTTGATGTAAGGGTAATGCTTTAAAATAAAATAGTTTTTTTTTTTCCCTTCAGTGAAGCATTTCGTCGAACACCCTAGGATGAACAACTTTGGTTCAGACTAAACTGAAAATAGAAAGTAATCAAGATACAAACATATGCCAAGTTTCAATCTTTTCTAAAGAGAGACCAAATAATAGATTAGAATTTGTTGAATTCATCAAAATATGCTCCATCGAACCCAATTGTCTTTGAGGTTGACCTACTGGCATAAATTGGTTGCTGCGATTTACAACACCAATTTGCATATTAAAGTGGTCCTAATGCTGATGACATTCAAGAATACAGATGCATTAAACAATTAAAATCAAAGCTTTTCTCTACTTCAAACCTACAAAGCGACACCCGTTCAGGGTTTTTTGTTAAGCAAACTATACTCAAATGATGAAAGATTGAGTTATTAATAGTAACATATCATAGAAATCATGACTTGTCGTTGAGGAATTCGGGGATTTATAGCGACAAAGCGAGCCCTATATTTGGAGGTGCAATTGTGACGACCGACGAGAAGGAACCGACTAGACGTGGCGCCGCAACCGGCGGAGATGGGTTTGAGTTTCAAAGAGAGAACCGCAGAAGCAGGTGCATGTCTCTCTCACCCTTTTTCACAAGTGAAAATTGGACGCCACACGTTTTAGAATGACCGTCGTCTCTTTTCTTTAATTCCAAAATCTCCGAATATACAACGAAAAACAAGTTATATGTATATAAAGGGGCGGTTATCGTAGAAAGACCAAAAAGCGTACGAAGCAACCAGGACGCGATACGTGTTCTTGGGGTGATGGGTAAATCTGTCCGTGTCATAACGTAACTTATATGATAGAGTAAATTACAAATTATGTCCTTTAACTATAGTTAAAATTGCAGGTTATGTTTTTTGGCTTCAAAAATTACTTGACGCCCTTTTTTTGAAACATTTGCACATTTTAAATCCTTTGCATCAACTCACATCCAAAAGGATAGTTAAGTTTGGTCATGTGCCCCTCATGTGAGGGGCATTTACGTCTTTTTACCCCTTTTTTTTGTCTAACCGCATCACAAATGGATTCAGAGCTTTATCTTCAAAATCTCAATTTCCCAATTCCCAATCTCCGACCTTTATCTTAAAAACCCCAATCTCCCAATTCCGATCAAGACGAGCATCCCCTCCTCAGCCTCACCACCCCTACCGGCGCCGATCAAGACGAACACCCCCTCCCCATCATCCCCTCCCCATCATCGGCTTCAAAAATTACTCTAAAATTACTCTAAACGCCCTTTTTTTTAAACATTTGCACATTTTAAGTCCTTTGCACTAACTCCATCCAAAATGATAGTTAAGTTTGGTCATGTGCCCCTCATGTGAGGGGCATTTACGTCTTTTTACCCCCTTTTTTGTCTAACCGCATCACAAATGGATTTAAAGCTTTATCTTCAAAATCCCAATCTCCAACCTTTATCTTCAAAACCCCAATCTCTCAATTCCGATCAAGACGAACATCCCCTCCCTCCTCAGCCCCACCACCTCCACCGGTGCCAATCAAGACGAACATCCCCTCCCCAGCATCGAAGAGCTCGAGAAGAAATACGCAGCGTATGTCCGACACGATGTGTACATACGCAGCGGATGTCCAGCTCGAGAAGAAATACACACTTACTGTTTGAGAGAGAGCACGATTTACAATATTCTTATGAAATTCTTAAAAATCTAATCAAGTTGAAGATATTCATATTAAATATTCTCAAGTTTTCTTCAGTTTCGATCTAATTGACATTCTTTTCTTGCATTTCATCTTCAACTATAGAGAGAGAAACTACCGACCTTCATCTTCTTCACCGAGAACACACACACTAAGTGTGTGCGAGAGAAACTTTCTAGTGAGAGAAACACCCGAGTTTTAGATAGAGGAAGCTATTACAGATTCAAAATATCAATCAAAACCTTAAAGTTTTAATAGAAACTTTGAACTCAATTGAAAGTTCTGATTCCACCCGAAACATTGAAGCCGCTTGAAAGATCGATACTGTTAAGTTTTACGAAGAAGAAGAAATTAGGGTTCTTGTTTTGATAATGGCTGCGATAATGAACATGGTAAAAGGATTCTAGGGTTTCTGTAATGCTATGCGAGGAAGAAGAAAGGATGAAAGAGAAAGAAGAAAGAGAAGAAATACGTATCAAAGATAAAAAAATAATTCTTTAATTTTTTTATTTTATTTTGTTTAACTAAATTACATAAATAGAAATTTAGGGGTAAAAAGACCATATCACCCTCATGTGCCTTGCACATGACTGGACTTAACAGAAAAAGTTAACTACAGTTAGTGGAAAGGACGAAATGTGTGCAAATGTTAAAAAAAAAGACATCCAGTGTAATTATTGAAGCCAAAGACTATCTCAGCAATTTGATATATACTTAAAGACCCCTATAAATTTAGGGCCTCCATTTTGTCAAAAAAAATTATATGTTTTTTTGGGCTGAGAATCACAAATCAGAGACACCAGACAATGAAGTCTCAGCCATGAAGGATCTAGGGCAAAATTGTAAATGGGGAGTGCAATCGTTGGCTTGGGAAGTGTAAAATCGGTCGGTCGATTACCGTTCCTCTTCAGATTACATTCTTTTCTTCTGCTTCTCTGATTTCCTTCTCTTCTTTTGCCTCTTTGGTTACTTTCTCTTCTTCTGATTCTGCGAATGTAGATTCTGGTGTGGTCGATTACTCGATTCTTGTTCTTGGCTTCTGGCTTCTGCAACTACATTATTTTCTGGTCGATTACCATTCCTTTCCCGATTAATTTTCTTGGTCGATTACCATTCCTTTCCCGATTAATGTTCTTGGTCGATTACTTTCTGAAGAACAACGGCGATTTCTGTGATTTATGGCTTCTTCAGTTCTTTGATTTATTAAGGTAAATTGTTATTTGTTTTGTTAATTTATTATGGTGAAGTACTTGTTTATCTTTGTCTATATATTTTTTTATATTTTTCTGCAAGTATGCAACAACTTCACACAAGTCTTGAATGACTGGGATTTTTGTTTAGTCTGCCTATTTGCAGTGGGGAAAGTAGATAACACTATTATAATGCAAATTCAGTTCCCTCCTACTGACTAAAATATATATCTTGATTTGCTTGATGACCAAATAGCATAGTACTGGTGTAGATTATATTTATGGTAATGCACTTTGGTATAGTTATTTTTATGAGGAGTCCAAATCAAAGCTCTAATAATCGCAGATTTAGTATATATATTTTGTAACCGCAAGTTTGTTTTTTCCTATCGAAGTTCATATTATAGTATGCATCCCTCAAGCATTACTACAAGGTTACCTAGACGTCATTCAACTTCTTATAGATCAAAGGTTTAATTTGTTTAAGTCTTCTCGACTTATCGGAAAAGGCCCCGGCTTCGCTCGGAGCCCCCAAAAAGGTTGAGCCGCCTCTAAACAATGACGATGCAGCAAGAAAATAGACTAGCAATGACTGGAAACTTGGGTATGAAATCAAGAATTAAATCAACCATCTAGGTAGGAATCCTAGGTACCGTATGACTATCTCTAAGGATACAAATCTAAGGCTAACTAGGTATGTTACTACTCCCTGAGAAAACCAAAGACTCGTGTAAAGGTCAAGATAGATTGTGCTAAAATGCCAAAAGAGGGTTCACCGGTCGGTCTCACCACCCTCAATGTTGTGAAAGGCTGTGGTCCACAACCCCAGAGCAAAGGACAATCAGATATCAAGAGTACAAATAAACCCTAAGAACACTAACACCACGTATGAAAAGCAAGAATCGATGATCACGTAAATTAGACCTAACATACAATGGGTAGGAGGTTTCAGGCTCTATCTATCACCGTATCTATCACCGGGTAGGTCTCAGGATAAGGTAGGACACTGTTATTACTCTCTAACTACAGCTTAGACACCAACAGTTATGGTCAAATCAGTCGTCTGTCAATCAAAACACAAAGTAATGACGTCTAGCATGCAATACTCGACCTAGAAGACACAAAACCAACTAGAAACAAATAGGACATGATCATGGCAGTAGATATTAAAATGTGCAAATGTTTCAAAAAAAAGGCGTCTAGAGTAATTTTTGAAGCCAAAATTTTAACTATAGTTAAAGGATATAATTTGTAATTTACTTTATCATATAAGTTATGTTATGACAAATACAGATTTACCCTTCACCCCAAGGACATGTATCGCGTCCTGGGTGCTTTGTATGCTTTTTGGTCTTTCTACGATAACTGCCCCTTTATATACATATAATTTGTTTTTCGTTGTATATTCGGAGATTTTGGAATTAAAGAAAAGAGACAACGGTCATTTTTTGAGCTAAAACGAGTGGCGTCCAATTTTCACTTGTGGAAGAGGGTAAGAGAGACATGCACCTGCTTCTGCGTTTCTCTCTTTGAAACTCAAATCCATCTCTGCCGGTTGCGGGGCCACGTCTAGTCGGTTCCTCGGCCACCACAATTGTTGGGTTGTGAAGACTTTGGGCCGGTCAGGGCTGGGCCTTAGGCCACTTGCCGCTGGATTATTGGGCCTCTTGGGGCTGGCCGGATCTAAAGAAGCAAGGGCTGGCGGCTTTTCTTTGGGCTGTTTAGCATTAGCTTGTTGATTAAGTTATTGCCTTAATTAGATAATCCTAATCTAGTCTTATAAATATATCCCTGATGTAATTGTATTTCCTGAGAACCTAATAAGAATAAACCCTAGTTGCAACCCGTGGATGTAGGTCACCTTGGCTAAACCACTATAATTCTCGTGTCTCTTATTTTCTGTCATTGATTGTGTGCGTGTGTGTGTGATTCCGCTGCGACGACTCGTGATACCTAACAACTGGTATCAGAGCTTTGGCTCGTTGTATACACACGGTTCAGCGCTGTTTCAATCTCGAAGAAGGTGAGGAGGGCTGTGGTTCTGGCGGCTGTCCAAGTTTTTTTTGCTAATTCCGTTCTGTTTGCTGTTGTTGCGTCTGTTTCAGTCGCTGAAGAAGGGGCTGATTGCAGCCGTTTTGTGGCTGCTGATTGTCGCAAATTAGGGTTTCAAGAATCCTAAGCATTGTTGCAAACAGGGAGGAGGAGCAAGGCTGTTCGGGGGCTGATCTGGGGTGTTTAGCGATTAGGGTTTCCTGGTTTTGGACTCTTGAAGTTGCTGATTTCACTCAGGTTTTGCAGGTGAAGTGCCGGTTCGGGTGTTTCGGGTTTTAGGTTATCTTTTGGAGGTTGCTTGGCTTTGGTTGGTTGACTTTTTTAATTTTGGTTTTTTCTGATTCTCGTTTGCAATGGCTGAAGACGGGAGAGTTCGAATCGAGAAGTTTAACGGGACTGATTTTGCATGGTGGAAGATGCAAATAGAGGCGTTATTCGGTGAAAACGATTTGGACATGACATTAGAAGAGAAACCAAGTGGTTTGAGTTACGCCGACTAAGTGATCTGGAAATCTAAGGACAAAAGGGCGAGAGGTAAGATCATACTGGTTTTGACGAGGAGTGTAGCGTTTAATATCATGAAGGAAACCACGACACATGGTATGATGACGGCTCTGTCAAATATGTATGAAAAGCCGTCGGCCGGTAATAGGGTGTTCTTGTTGAGAGTTGTTCATGATGAGGATGAATGAGGGAAGCTCAGTATCTCATCACATAAATAATATAAATTCAATTTTGTCCAGGTTATCGACCATTGGGACGATGATACTCAATCGGCGATCCTGTTATCCTCTTTGCCTGACAGCTGGTCAGGTTATGTGACAGCGATTGCTAATTCTGGTGGAGCTAGGAATTTGAAGTTTGACGTGATCCGGGATAGTATTCTGGGTGAAGACATTCGTCGGAGGAACACTAGTGGAGGATCTTCTTCTGATATATTCAATGTGGGCAGAGGAAAGGAAAATAACAGGAGCAGTGGGAGTAGGGGGAGGAAGTTCGTCTAGAGCTCGGAAGAATGTGAAGTGCTGGAGCTGCAATGAAGTTGGACATGTGAAAAGTCAATGTCCGGGAAAGAAAAAGGAAGGATCTGGGCAGAAGGAAGTGAACAATGTGGAAGCAGAGGAAGAGTCTGATGATGCATTGGTTTGCTGTGTGGAGTCTGACATTGATTCTTGGGTTATGGATTCTGGATCTTCGTTTCATGCCATACACAACGGGGAAACGATGTTGAATCTGAAGGTAGGCGACTTTGGTAAGGTACGTTTAGGTAATGGTGAGGTTCTTGGTATAACGGGCATGGGGGATATTAATTTGGATACTTCATTGGGAACTACATGGAACTTGAAGAACGTCAGGGTGATTCCACGTCTGACGATGAAGCTTATTTTTGTCGGTCAGTTGGATGAACAGGGAATGGAAGTAAAGTTCGGTGGTGGCAAATGGAAAGTGACAAATGGAAATCTGGTTATTGCTCGGGGAAACAAGAAGGGGTCACTGTATATGGTTGAAGTATCTGCTGTGGGAGTAACCTTCCCGGTTAAGCATAACAAAGTCGGGTTCGCTGAGTCAAAGGAGCAAAAGAGGGTTCATTTTGCAAGGGTGAAGCCTGGTGTTAAGGTGACTCAAGCTGAGCGGGATCGGAGGTCTAAACTAGTTCAGGGGTTTAGTGACAGTGGGAGCACGGGGCGTGTTCCGGGCATAGTTACAAAACAACGTTGGGTTTTGAAGACCGGTAGTCTGATTGATAAAATCTCTCAAGGGAAACACTTGCTGAATGTGGAGAGTGGTGATGATTCTCGGTGCATCTCTGGAACTGGTGGAATGTGTAAACCAGTTGAGACAGAGGATGGGTCAGAAATAACTGTTGGGTTGGAGCTCGGGGGAGCTTCAACTGCCCCTTCATGTACATGATGAGAGGGGGGCTGCAACTAGGGTGGATCTGATGAAGTCTGAGCTTGTTTATGGGGACTGAAGGCTCGGGAGACTTTGGATATGGAGGATACTGGAATTACTGGATCGGGGATTACTTGGATGGTGTTTGTGGATTGAGCAAAGCCTTCAAGTGGGAGATTGTTGGGTTGTGAAGACTTTTAGGCTGGGCCGGGCCTTGGGCCACCTGCGGCTGGGCTATTGGGCCTCTTGGGGCTAGCCGGATCTGAAGAAGCAAGGGCTGGCTTAGGGTTATTTAGCATTAGCTTGTTGATTAAGTTATTGCCTTAATTAGATAACCCTAATCTAGTCTTATAAATATATCCCTGATGTAATTGTATTTGTTGAGCACCTACTAAGAATAAACCCTAGTTGCAACCCGTGGATGTAGGTCACCTTGGCGGAACCACTATAATTCTCGTGTCTCTTATTTTCTGTCATTGATTGTGTGCGTGTGTGTGATTCCGCTGCGATAACGACTCGTGATACCTAACAACAATTGCACCTCCAAATCTAGGGCTCGCTTTGTCGCTGTAAATCCCCGAATTCCTCAACGGCAAGTCATGATTTCTATGATATGTTACTATTAATAACTCAATCTTTCGTCATTTGAGTATAGTTTGCTTAATAAAAATCCCTGAACGGGTGTCGCTTTGTAGGTTTGAAGTGGAGAAAAACTTTGATATTAATTGTTTAATGCATATGTATTCTTGAATGTCATTAACATTAGGACCACTTTAATATGCAAATTGGTGTTGTAAATCGTAGCAACCAATTTATGCCAGTTAGTCAACCTCAAAGACAATTGGGTTCGGTGGAGCATATTTTGATGAATTCAACAAATTCTAATCTATTATTTGGTCTCTCCTTAGAAAAGATTGAAACTTGGTAGATGTTTGTATCTTGATTACTTTCTATTTTCAGTTTAGTCTGAACCGAAGTTGTTCATCCTAGGTGTTCGACGAAATGCTTCACTGAAGGAAAAAAAACTATTTTATTTTAAAGCATTATCCTTTGCATCAACTCAATGCAAATATAATCTCCATTGAATATTTATGATATGTTCATTTATTTTTGTCGTTTCAGGGTAATCTCGAGTACAACACAAGGATCTAGAAAAACATATGAACTCATGGATGGTTCCAATTGAGTAATCATGCTACGAACCAGTCAATATCGCCTTGGTTGCTGTACATGTTGCACCACTAGATTTTTATATACTACAAGTCATCATCCTATTCTTGAATCAGTTGGTTTTAAACATCGGTTCAAAAACTGGCAAGAACAGAGAAAATATAAACTGACAGCAAGCACTTTTGCACAAGCCATTGGCTTTTGGCCCAACCGAAGGGTCCTGCTCTGGCTAGAAAAGATTGGTGCGGTTGAACCTTTCGCCGGAAACCTGGCTACTTGTTGGAATAACATCAAAGAAGAGGAAGCACTTGAAAGATATAAACTAATAACCGGAAATTCTGTCATGTTATCTGAATTCCATATTAGTGGGAAACCAAATGAAGAAGACGATTGGCTTGGAGCTTCACCTGATGGGATAATTGACGAGATTGTTTATGGTTTGCCTTACGGAGGGATATTAGAAATAAAATGCCCTTTTTATGATGGCGATATGAGAAAGGGTTACCCGTGGTCTAGTGTACCGTACAATTTTATTCCTCAAACTCAAGGGTTGATGGAGATCTTGAATCGGGATTGGATGGATTTTTATGTTTGGACTCCTAAAGGGAGTAGTTTAATTAGGATAAATAGGGATGTAGAGTATTGGAAGGTGTTAAAGATAGCATTATCAGACTTTTGGTGGGATCATGTGCAGCCTGCAAGAGAGATTTACTGTAATTATGAGGTTAGAGATCCGGTAACCGAGTTAAAAAGCTTATGCCCAACGCCTAAGCATGAGCTATGTAGACATATTGTCAAAGAAAGCAGACGTGTTGCTGGTAATTCGAGATTGTTGATGCGCGAGATCTGTGGAAAATTGATAGATTGATGATACACTTTACATTTTCCCTCCATTTTCTAGGAAGCATTGAGGAAGCTTGATTATTCTAAGAAAACATTACTTGATGACATCAAATTTTGACCTAGATTGTTGGTGAGCATGATTTGGTTGGGGCAATGAGTGTTGATTGTGAAAATTTTAAAAGGGATGTGAATGCTTATATTGGAGTAGTTGATGCTCAAATGTTGAGCCACAATTAGTCTCAAGTAGCCAGGAAGTTATTAAAAGGGCAGAAATATATATTACATATCAGTATTGGAAATCATTTTGTCAACAGAAATATATAAAGATTGTATTGTTTTTTTTTTTGAGATTTTAGAAAATATGAACTATTATGTGTGTGACATGATGAAATCATTTGGATTTTTTATTGACAGTCCTGAAACGTTTCTGCATATTCATGTTCCCGGAAGGGTAGTTAATCTATGGATTCTTTAAAGGCCGCCACTCTTCTAAAGGGTATCTTGTTTAACTTACCAAATTTTATTTCATGAATTCTATCTATTTGATGAACTACTTATTAATTCCTAACAGAATGTAATTTCTAATTGCAGGTTCATTGTGTTTTCACATCTTTCTTTTCACTATCTTAGTATCTAATTCCATAAATGTAATATCTGAGAAGCTTTCCCCCACTTCTCAACTAGTTAGCCTTCCTAGTTCTGGAATCTTCCAGCCTATAGAAATATCACCTTCAGTTTTACCAAATTATCCCTATCTCGGGAAGATATTACCACCGATGTACCCATTCTTTCCAAAAACATACAAACCAGTTTTAACGGGTAGATGCCCGTTTAATTTTTCTTCTATTTCAAACATCATGAACAAAACAGCATCCGATTGTTCTGTACTTTTAGCATCATTTGTAGGAAATGTAATATGTTGCCCACATTTCGCTAGTGCACTTCACATATTTCAGGGGCATTTTAGTAACAATTCGGATAATTTAGTTCTACAAAATACCACCACTGCTGATGATTGTTTCTCAGATATTGTGGAAGTTTTAGCCAGCAAAGGCGCGAACAGCTCGATCCCACTAATGTGCTCTTATAAATCATCGAATTTAACCGGTGGCGTGTGCCCTGTGAAGGATATAAATACTTTTGAGAAAATGGTAAACACGAGTAAATTATTGGATGCTTGTAGTGTAATTGATCCTCTTAAAGAATGCTGCAGATCAGTTTGCCAACCGGCAATTATGGAAGCTGCATTTCAAATCTCTTCATCACGAACAATAGTTGATGATAGTATGAATACGGGTTTATCTACTCATGTCGATGTGTTAAATGACTGCAAAGGAGTTGTGTATTCATGGCTTTCAAGAAAACTTCCATCAGATGCTGCAGATTCTTCTTTCAGAATATTATCTGCATGTAAAGTTAACAAAGGTACAATTATAGTCTAGGGGTGAGCATGAGTCGGTTCGGTTATTGCCTTAAACCGAATCATAACCAAACACTTCAGTTATTAAAAAACCATATATAATTGGTTTCGGTTAAATCGGTTAACTGAAATTTGGAAGTTGTGGGCATTTTTTGTTCGATTAAATCGGTTTTTTGTTCTATTAAATTGGTTTGTTGTTCGGTTAAATTTGTTTTTGTTATGTATATATGTTAAATCGGTTATTTGTATGTATGTGCGTGCGCATATATAGTAAACACACACACACACACATATATATAGGGGTGTTCATTTTAGAACCAATAATATGTTGTGAACTGCGAGAACTGCATAATGCATTTGTACCTGTTGCTTTGAATGTGATACACAAGACGGTTATGAACACGCCGCTGTATAAATATAAATACACACAGACACACACATTCATATCGGTTCGGTTTGGTTTTTTCGTATATAACTGAAACTGAAGCACCATAATCGGTTATTAAAAAAATCATAACCAATCCGTTTCTCAATTGGTTCGGTTAAGTTTTTTGGGTAAGTCGGTTATTCGTTCTACTCACCCCAAAGTTACACATTGCTTTTTGGTTCTTTAAATGAGATATAATTTGGGACCGTATGTTAATTTGTACATTTGGGATGCAGTTTGCCCATTGGAAATGAAGGAGCCGGTTGAAGTGATAAAAGCTTGTAGGAATGTGGCTGCTCCAAGTCCTTCATGTTGTAGAACATTGAATTCATACACTGCGGGAGTACAAAGGCAAATGTTGATTACAAATAAACAAGCAATAATTTGTGCATCATTTTTGGGGGCAATGCTACGGAAAGGTGGAGTACTAGTGGACGTTTACGAACTTTGTGATGTTGACTTGAAAGACTTTAGCCTCCAAGGTAATAACTTTGTAGAAACGGGTTGAATAACTGGCCAAAATGGGTTTAGATTAATATTGTAACTGTTTGATGCAGGTCAAAACGGGTTGGGTCCACCTGCAAACACTTTTTTACCCATTTAAAAAAAAAATTATATACTTGCTAGATATGAATATATGATAACAAAATTAATGTATTTTTCTATAATAAAGCAATTTAGGATGTTTTATGAATTTGAATATTTGACATGTTTCCTTTAGTTCAATTCTTTAAATTGACCCATTTGACCTGTTGAGATAAAACATAACCTAACAACTAATTTGTAAGTAAATAAGTCGAAATTCCCATCTCTATAAGTTTATAATCTTGTTATTCTCATCTGATGCATTTTTTTCTGTATGCAACTATGATTTCCTGGGCTGAAGTAGCTTATGGAGATGAAGGTGACCTTCCTTGTTTTTCTATATTTTCTTTATAATATAGTAGTATTTTCCTTTTCACTATGAATATGGATATCTATTGCTTGGGCTATTATGAACCCTATGTGAACAAGGGGTATAAGGTTCAGATCAAGGGTGTTCACGGTCTTGTTTTGCTGGTTTTGATGAAAATTTAGGGCCGAACCACTAACTACGGTTTCAAAACGGCAAACCAAACTGGCCCAGTTGGTTGGGTCGGCTGGACCGGCTAAAACGGTTTGGTTCGACTGTTTGGGCGGTTTGAACTGGCTTCTTTTTTTATAAGAAAAGTTCAAAATCGTTAGTTTGTATTAAAATTTTAAAGCTGATAAAAAATGGTTCATGGATATTATACATACGCTCTATTGCATATTCCAAAAATGATAAAAGAAATTAAATAATAAAGGTAAACGGCCGCCTCTAAGTTCCAAACCACTAAACCTGATTTTTTAAACTGTAAACCATGACAACCGTACAAATCTCAAAGAGGCCGAACCAGCCGACTTGCTTCAGTTTGGACGGTTCAGTCAGTTTAACGGTTTTTGAACGCCCCTAGTTCCTATATATTTAATTTTCATTTTGTAAATTTGTGACGTGTATGTGGAAAATATTATAATTTGACCAAGAGAATCAATATTTTTTGTCACATTTATTATTCTATGATTTGGGATATGCATGCAGGGTGTCTACTTAGAAGTTTGCCTGCAGATGTGGGGTATGATAATTCAAGTGGGTTCAGTTTTACATGTGATTTAAGTGACAATATTGCTGCTCCATGGCCATCATCATCATCTATGGCATCCTTCTCTCTTTGTGCTCCTGGTAATCCACTAAATAATGCACCTGAGTAAATATAACTGCTAGAGCTGGCAAAATGGCCGGCTTGGGCCGCTGATCAAATGGGGCCCACATAAAAACATGTAATATTTTTTACTGATTGAAACGGATTCTGGGGGTTGGGTTGACCTTGGTTTTAAAAGGGGCGCGAGGTGAGTCAAATTTGGTCAAAATTAGGATATGTAGGAGGTTAATATGTAAAAACAACGGTTGAAGAAATTCTGAACGGTTTACATAATAAAAAGGTTGATATGTAAAACAGATGAGAGAGACTCAACTTCTGGTTGTAAATAAAGCTTATTTGGTTCATTGGTTGTACATGCCCCACATACATGATGCGTGACCCTCACGCCTTCACGCTTTTTTAAACCTAGGGGTTGACCCGAAACACTGTCTTAAGTAATTAGTGCCAAATATGATTACAAAACGTATATTGTTTCAATAATAATTTTTCGATTAAAATGATTCTGGATGTTTTGTGCATTAAAAAGTAAAAATACGCTTTGGGTGGCTTTTGACTTGTTTGACTTCAGTAAATTTTTACGTGATTGTCTATACTTGTTTTTATTTTCTTATTTTTGCAGAGATGTCATTGCCTGCACTACCAACATCGGATACGGCATACGTTGGTGAGTATTTTCCCTAAGAGCATTCTCATCAGCTTCCTTATCCCGATCTCTATAATTACACTAAAAATCACTACCTTTTCTCTCCCCTTTTCAATTAAATAATACTTTTTTATACCTTTATATTATTTTTTCTCTCTCCTCTACTCACAACCACTTTCAAAAAATATTAAAAAATTAATAGAGGTGAACAGTGTTTTCACAAATATACAGATGAACAGTAACATTTTCTCTTTCCTCCACTCACAACCACTTTAAACCACTCCATAAAATATGTAGAACCCATTCACAAACATATACAGAACCTGCTGTGAATGCTCTAAAGTGTGTAAAGAATAATTTTACTTGAATATTTTTTATTTTGTTACAAAAAATGCATAATATTTGTGTAATTAAGGTGAATATTAATGTGGATTTGCAGGCTGCAATGGGTTCGTTTTGGATCTCCTCATAATAATCTTTGTGATTTTTATTCTTCCTTTGAACGATTGGTTGTAATGGATGTTAAGAGTGTTTGAATTAGAGACAGGTGGCAGAGTTCATGTATATTTTCTGAGTGATTTTCATTGTATAGTGTATCCATTTTTTTTAATTATTATTATTACTGTTATTATTATTATTTTGTTATTAAGTTTATATTATTATTAAATAGGAAACTCGCACATCATAACTAAACATGCGTCCAATATAATACGGAACCTTCAAACCACTTTCTTGTATTATTGTTATTAAAATTACTATCATTGATATTATAGATACTTATTATTATTATTTTATTTATAAAGAAACCAAACATATTATCTTTTTTTTAACGACAATTTAGATCACTGACGGGCCACTGACTCACCTGATCATCTCCACCTCCCTTAAATGAAAGTTTTTTCACCTGAACCTAAAATCCATTAACCACCTGTTAAATCGCAATTAACATGACCAAAGATGAGTTCATAAAATTGTTGAAACATAAACATGCTAAAAACTAGAGTTAATTACACGGATGGTCCGTGTGCCCTATGGTATGTCCATACTGCAACTTTGATCCTTCAGTTTGAAAAACTACATTCCAGGTCCAACTGTTTGCCTTTTTGTAACACAAACGGTCCCTGATTTGGATGACCGTTAAGGGTTTCTGTTAAACTTTTTTAAAAAGACCAAAATACCCATTATTATTAAAAGCAAAAGAAATTAAAAACCCTAATTATCTGTGTGGTTCTACTCTTGGATCTTATGTGCTCAAGCCTCGACATAAACACAATACTGCTAGTGAAGTTGATCATTTAGGGTCACACAACGAATAACGAATAAAGCAAACACGTTGGACGTGCTAACGAATCAAAGATGGAAGAGTTATAATCATAAAGAACAATAAGTGATTATCTTAGAGATAACAATAATTATTATTAATTAAAATAAAAGAGTTTTGTTTTGATTAAATTAGTACATATATTTATATAAATAAAGGCTATTTATTATTATGTTAATAATAATACACTAAAATTATATAAGGTAAGGATCTAATCAAAACCTTATGGGGTGGGGGGGTTAGGTTTTTGGTGGGTGGGGGTGGTGGTTTTAGGCTTTTCGGGGTGGGGTGGAGGGGGGGGGGGGGTTTAGGTTTTTGGGGGTGCGGGTGGAGGGGGTTTAGGTTTTTGGGTCCAGGTTAGGGTTCGATGAGAAGGTTTCAACGCTGCTGGAATGAGCTCAATCGGAGTTCGTTTGACCCACTTCTTAGGATTTTTAAACCACTTCTTAGTGGAACCGTCCCATATATATATATATGTATATATATATATATATATGTATACATATATATGTATATATGTATACATGTATATATATATACATGTATATATGTATATATATATATATACATGTATATATATATATACATGTATATACACATATATACATGTATATACATATATATACATATATATATACATACATATATAGATATATATACATATATATAGATATACATATATATATATATATAGATATATATTTATATATAGAGAGAGAGAGGTTCCCCAACAAAGTGTGTTTTCCCTAAAAAGTCTAAGAAAAAATCACAAGCATTCATTCTTTTAATCAATGGATGTGATTAATCTTGAAAATTAGATGAGGTTTTAATACCAATCAGGGGCAATTTAGTCTATTTTTGTTTTCAAAATAAGAAACTAATCCCTGTAAACTAGCAACCAGTTTACAACCCACGAAGATTAAGGAAACAACATTTACAAAAATGATATTTTATTCATTTATCTCATTTCAGCATGTACTGATATTTCTAATTTTATGCCAAATAAACATGTGTTATTTTGTTTAACATGTACTGATATTTAAACTGTTATGTCAAATGCACCTATGCTGTTTTGTTAATTTATTTTATTTCAGCATGCTGGTATTTCAAATTGTACTGTTTTATTCATTGCTTATGTACTAGTTTTGCAAGTAGAGTGTGCTTGTATGCGATTAACTTGTGTTGTTTGCCGATAAACATGTGCTGTTTGCCGGTTAACTTGTACTGTTTGCCAATTTTTGACCAGCATTGATAAAAAATAAAAATAAAACAAAACATAAAATAATACATTATGAAAATAAGAACGACAACATAATAAATTAAAACTATTCTTTTAAAAAAAATCAAAAAATGAACCTAAAACGTAAAAAAAACCCTTATCGATTTCTTACGGAACTTCTTAAAGAAAATTTAGGTTTAAATTTAAAAATAATTGATACCATGATTTTAGCAACTTACTATAACCATATCTCGTTTAATATACGAAAATACCCTTAAGTCCCAAAATATTCATTTGCCACATGTCATCACCATATTGTTTCCTACACTTTTTAGGGAAAATGGAATTTGTAGTTGATCCTCCCTATATATATATATAGGGAAGAGTTCAAATACTAACCAACTTTTTATGTGATAATCGTGCTAACCACTATAAAACAATCACATAATTTATAAATTATTTTTTCTTTTAATTGTTAAAATAGTATTTAAGTATCTTGAATAATATTTTGAACGCAAACACGGAAATGATGAGTCTTACGTATACGTACCAAATAATGTTACATATACGTGACACATAGTGTTTACATATATGTAACATTAACATAATGATAATTGTTACATATACGTAACACTATATTTAAGAGTGGTTATCATGGTTATCACATAAATATTGGTTAGCATTTGAACCTCACCATATATATATATATATATATATATATATATATATATATATATATATAGGATCAAATAAGAAGTAGTTTTTCGCTAAGAAATCTAAGAAATGACAAAAACCTTAAGAAACGATATCAAACGAATTCCGATTGAGCTAATTTCAGAAGCGTTGGAACCGTCTCGTCGAACTCTACCATCTTAGCTTTTAGGGTTTAGCTTTTAAGGTTTAGATTTTACGTTTGAATTTTAGGGTTTTAGCCTTATGGTTTAGCCTTAGGGTTTAGATTTTATGGTTTAGGTTTTTTTTTTGGGGGTGGGGGTGGGGGTTGGGGGTTTAGGTTTTGGGGGGTGGGTGGGGGTGGGTTTAGGTTTTTTTGGGGGTGGGGGGGTGGTGGTTTTAGCCTTTTCGGGGTAGGGTTGGAGGGGGGGGTTAGGTTTTTGGGGGTGCGGGGGGTGGGGGGTTTTAGGTTTTTGGGTCCAGGTTAGAGTTCAATGAGACGGTTCCAACGCCACTGGAATGAGCTCAATCGGAGTTCGTTTGACCCACTGTTTAGGATTTCTTAACGAAAAACCACTTCTTAGTGGAACCGTCCCCTATATATATATATATATATATATATATATATATATATATATATATATATATATATATATATATATATGATGTCGCCCAGACGGTCTATAAAAATAACTATAAAAACCAAACCTAGACTCAAGTAATAAAAGGAGTACCTTCAACTAAACCGCACTGACAGGCAAGTGAACCTATCGAGTGTAGCACAGCTTAACGGTAAACCGGAATATCGAACCCTAGAGACACTACTAATAACAAAACTAGACTTTGACTCGGACTAAAGATGTGATTTGATTGGGGGGTTTTCTATACTAGAGAATTAACTAATGAATGCAATAAACTAAGGTCGACTCAACTATCAACAGTAAAGCTAAAGGTGAAATCAAGGATGGGAAGAATATCACCTAGGTCGGAATCCTACATGTAAAGCTTAACTTCTACCGGTTCTGGAAACTATAAAGGATCTGGGTTTCTAAGGATATGACACCTAAAAGATATCTAGTGGATTCCCGATCACTCTCGGTCTCGGGATGTGACGAGAAGACAACCTAAGGATACTAAACTCACCAGATGGTCGGATCACTTCTTAGGTATTTCCAACTATGATAAGTACCCTAATAGACAGATTACCTCTCAGTTTCACTGTCCACCGATACACTCAAGGAATGCACGGGGTAATCTCAAGCTAACTACTATGATTCGGATAGCTACAATCACTAGACATCTAATACCTGTTTCCTCTCAGACAACTGATACTAGGATTCCTAATGATGAAGACTAAACGACTAATCCTCACCTCTCGGGTATTGAACTAGGACACACATTCAGATCTAATCAAGCAATCAACTATGAATCCTATGGCTACTACGTCTAGGAACCACTCACAATCACAAACCCTAAGATCTATGACCACGAAACGAAGATCAAACTGGCAGACAACCACAATCAACGCAGGAAATCATAAACAACCACACGACCAGATCTAAACATGCACTAACATCATAAATAATCAACTCAAAATCTTTACTAAATCATAAATCCATTAATTGAAATCCAAAAACCGATAAAAATCATAACTTTAACATGTAATCATCATAAGACCTAGGCAATATCAAAGTTTTAGCCTATGATCATACTCAGAACATCCAAACAGAAGTAATTAAGCAAGAACATAGTTTCAAACAAAGCAAACAAAGATAAAAATCCAATCTTGATAACCGAATACGTAAATCTAACGAACCCGGATCTCAAAGCCTTCGACTTTGCACTTGATTTGGCTTCCTGGCTCCCAAAATCGCCTCTTGGCATTCTCCAGACGGCTGATAATCGATCCCCCTTGATAATGGGTATCAAATTCTATTTAATTTTGATTTCTAGGGTTTTGCGGAATTTAGGATCTTCGCGTACCGCGAAAGAATTTAGCCAGACCTTCGCGTACCGCGAAGGCCAAAATAGTTGCGGGCGTTTCTAACTTTTCTCGCGTACCGCGAAAACTTTCAAGCACCTCCCTCGCGTACCGCAAGGAACCTAATTTTCAGAAAATTATCTTTTAGTCCTTGGACTTTTCCCGGCTTGGTTTCTTTGCTCGTTTTCTTCACTTATTCTTCTATAATTCTCCCGAGCTCCTACAAATACACAACAGACTCAAATGTATATAAAATTGACTCAAAACAAATATAAAATCACGTAAAACATATTAAAACAAAGGCATAAAGACGTGTGCTTTCGCACATTATCAAATATCCCCACACTTAACCTTTTTTCGTCCTCGAAAAATCTGCAAATGGAATCATAACTGGCATCTAATCTCACAAACATCAATTACCAATTAGCAAAATATACTCACGTGTTAAAAAGCAATAATCAGTATTTCTTTCCGATTAAACCCTAGCACCAACTTTCAAGCCCCCGTTACGTGTTCTAATTCCAATTTATACAATTATCAGTCAATCCATGTGACTCACACTCAGAAGTTACAGCTCTACCTAATCCCGTCTCACGGTCATGTCTAGGCACGGATCAAACCATATAGATTCACCCTACCACGTTAAACTAAAATTTACAGGTTTTTAGAAATCAGATGACATATGAATGAATGGAAATGAGCATAATTAAGCAAATGAACTTTCGTCTAGAGGCGTTCAACCAAGTCACTATCCCGGAGGGTAACACATAGACTAGATTCTATCAATAAAGCACATAAATCTCACTTAGGGGTGTATCCTCCAAGTCGCCATCCCAGAGGGAAACACATAAGCAAAACTCAGTTTTCTAATCAAATTAGCTCATATATTATGGATTATGGAATGCTGGCGCCACCAAAGTCGGATTTATTTTCATAAAAAGAGAGTGGTGTGCCAAATTTTTTTTCAAAAACCTCTAAATTTTAACTTAATTGTGGTACCTATCACCATATATTGACAGTTTCAGTATTACCGATACTCTAAGATGAATACCCACAAGATATCATGATTTTATTTAATTATTATTCTTAAATAACACAAACATGATATTTAAGCTTTACTAGCTAGCTGGGTCTACCAAAACATCACTAATTAGACACGTTTTCTATTATTTAATCATTTAAACTCACAAGTAGATCCAGTTATACTATCATTTTCCAAGTATATGCAATTATTTCCAATGACATTTTTTCAATTTTTTTTTTAATTAATTTTTTTATATTTTTGAATTTTTTTATAAACAAGACAAACTAAAACTCGAAAGAGACTCATATCCCCACACTTGAAAGACACATTATCCTCAATGTGGAACAAAACATAACTAAAAATAAAAAATGCAAAAATAAAACAGAAAAGGAAGCGACTTAGCTGGTAATGTAGGTGAAACAAATGTTCAGCTTCGTTCTTCCATGTGTGCACCGTATAACATTTCGGTTGCGGTTGCACATCAGCTGCCGGGTTGCCTTTAAAAGTTAGATAAGTTGAGTAATCAATCCCGCCCGAATGGAGATTGAGTACGGGCGGAATGATAAAACCTGCACAATAAACCTCACAACAAACCCACAGCATTAAACTGACTCAAATAAAATTAAAGACTCGACTGACTTACTAAAAACTTAAAAGACTCAAGATAGATAGATATGCAGAGAAAACATACTCAATGGGTGGCAAACACATAGTCATGGATACCACAGCAAGTAGATCATCGGTCACGAACGGTTTCTAGGTCTCCCATGGTAATGGTGGTGGATGATGAATGTGGGTGGTGAATGGTGATGGTAGGATGGTATGAAAGTGGATGAGGGTGGTAGTGATGGTGGTGAAAGGTAGTGGTGAGTGAAGACGGGTACGGAAATTGGTACGGGAAACCACGGAAAACAAATGAAAAAAACTTGGGTCAGGATCCCCTCGCGTACCGCGAAAATCAGATGGACCAATCCTCGCGTACTGCGAGGAACAAAAACTTAGGTCGGCTGAGATGTTTGTCTCTCGCGTACCGCGAAGATCGAACCAAAATTCTTTCGCATACCGCGAAGAGGTGTTGTTCACAGAAAGTTTTGAAATTTTTCCACTTTTTATACTTAGAAAAATTTTGATCATTTAAAAATCTTGTTTCACCCAAACTCACTAAAAACCTATCCCAAGCATAAAAACATATGTAAACATACCTGGAACTTCATTCCCGATGATTTTCCTCACCGAATCAAGCACCAATTCCTGCAAAACATGACAAAAACAAAAACACATACCGAAAAACACAAAAAATAGACACGGACTCAAACCAGAGAAAGCATACAAACTCTACATCCCAGGCACTTGCCCGAGACTCAAACAAGCCTATCAGGAGGCTTCTCCTCGATCCTAACTGGTACCCCGCCTTCATCCTTCGCGGTAGCCCGGTCCTCCATATCTCTAAATATCTCCTCCTATCAAAACCCAAACCTCTAGCACTTAGATCTTTCCACCACAACTTAAACCTACCGGGACCGAAGATAACACTGTTCAAATACCCTAGCAGGTTGTCACCCAAAAATATCCCCACACTTGGGGTTCGCTCTATTTTCAACTCTCCCTCTCTCGACTCGCGAGTTCTCTTACGTGGTGGCCTAGATCTAGGGAAACTCGAATTAGGGGTTGCCTTTGCAACTCCCCCCTCACAACTAATCACCGGTGCATCCTCTTGAACGACACCCGGATCTCCCGGGTCTTCCACCATTGGAACCTCACACATTACTTCCTTAACTTGTGCCAAGATGTCACTAAGACTCATATTATCAAAATCATCACTAAGGAATGAGGACCTTCCAGTTTTCTTTCAAACTCCTCCAACCAATCTGGAGGTTCCTCCACATCTTCACTAGCATGAAATGGATTTGGGCCCCTATGATCACCCATGAAGGCTTCAAGCATGCACACAGAGTGGCTATGCTCGCCAACATCCTTCATAGACTCTACAGCATCAAATGTAAGGAACTCATCCCCCACACGAAGTGTGAGCTTCCTGTCAAAGACATCAATCATCGCCTTTGCGGTCCGTAGGAGTGGGCGTCCTAAGATAAGTGGGACCTTGTCATCCACTTCCATATCTAGAATCACAAAATCCACAGGAAATAAAAAATTTCCTACTTTCACCAACAGATTTTCCACAATCCCCCGTGGATACTTGACTGACCGGTCAGCCAAGGAAATGCTCATACGCGTTGGTTGTGGTTCACCTAGGCTAGCTGCTTATATAAAGAGTAAGGCATCAGATTGATGCTAGCCCCTAGGTCGGCCAACGCGTGGTGTAATGGTAAGTTGCCTAACAAGCACGGGATTGTGAAACGACCCGAATCAGATAACTTTTCTGGCAGCAGGTTCTGCATCACAGCCGAGCACTGCTCATCTAGTGAGACTTCAGAGACCTCCTTTAAATTCTTCTTGTTGGACAGAAGATCTTTTAAGAACTTAGCATATTTATGCATATGCTAGAGGACCTCTACAAACGGGAGATTAACCTTGAGTTGTTTAAACATATCAAGGAAGTGACCGTATTCCTTAGCGTGTTTATGTGGCATGACACGTGCGGGATAAGGAATACGACTCAAGTCAATCTCGGGGGACTTCATCTCCACCCCCTTCTTCTTCTTCACCTCTGTCTTCTTGGCAGGACTCTCTACCTCAATCTCATCCTCCACCGGCTCTTCCTCAGCTACTACCGGTGGGCTCTCGACCTCGTTCTCTCTCATGCTCCCCGTCAAAACAGCATTCGACTCGGTCTCTTTCAGCATCCTAGCATCGATTTCAGCAAATCGAGCTTCCCAATCTATCTTATTCACCTCCTCCACCGAGGGAATATTATGCTCACTAGAGTGGAAGTCATCCTCTTCAACCTCTCTCCTCTCCACACTCTTCACTGACACGGCCATCACTGAAGCGTTCAGGCCCAAAGATGGACCTCCTTGCCCATCCTTTAAGCACTTAGCAATGTCTCCTACCATGCGTTGCAAATCCTGGAACGCCGATTGCTGATTCTTCAAAAGAGTGTCATGGCTATCCAGTCTTTACCGAGCATCTCTATCATTCTGCACCAGTTGAGCGAGCAACTGTGTCTGGGTCTCAAGCATATCCTCAATCTTCTTCGAGCTAGCACTGCTTCCCGAGCTCGCTCCTCCTTCAGCTCCTCCATACTGCTGCTGCTGGCGGCCATTAAACCCAGATGGGTTGTTACCAGATCTCCATCCCGAGCCAAATGAATTATTATTATTGTATCCTCGGTTCTGGTATTGGTTGCCAGCATAGCTCACGTGCTCTTGATTATTGATCGGGCAATCTCGGGTGTCGTGTCCTCCCCTGCACACCTGAAACCTCAAAGCACTGAGCTTGAGCTCTTTTATCTCGTTAGCCATCGAGGCGAGTGTAGCAGCCATGCTAGAATCAGGAGTGACCTGATGCACACCTCTAGGAGAAGAGACGTGTGATCTAGCAGTAGGGATGGAATCCCTAACAGAACGTGGGTGCTGCTGTTCAGCTTGAGCGAAGCTCTCGAACATTTCCTCGCACTCCTCAGGCTCGAGTCTCTCCATGATATGGCCTCCCGCAGCTATGTTGAACATTTGCTGCTTCTCGAAGGTGAGACCATTGTAGAACTTCTCCACTAGCGCCCAGTCAGACAGACCGTGCTGGGGGCATCGGCTCAACAGTTGAGCTACAGACGGTCTATAAAAATAACTATAAAAACCTAACCTACACTCCTAAGTAATAAAAGGAGTACCTTCAACTAAACCGCACTGACAGGAAAGTGAACCTATCGAGTGTAGCACAGCTTAACGGTATACCGGAATATCGAACCCTAGAGACACTACTAATAACAAAACTAGACTTTGACTCGGACTAAAGATGTGATTTGATTGGGGGGTTTTCTATACTAGAGAATTAACTAATGAATGCAATAAACTAAGGTCGACTCAACTATCAAGAGTAAAGCTAAAGGTGAAATCAAGGATGGGAAGAATATCACCTAGGTCAGAATCCTACATGTAAAGCTTAACTTCTACCGGTTCTGGAAACTATAAAGGATCTGGGTTTTTAAGGATATGGCCCCTAAAATATATCTAGTGGATTCCCGATCACTCTCGGTCTCGGGATGTGACGAGAAGACAACCTAAGGATACTAAACTCACCAGATGGTCGGATCACTTCTCAGGTATTTCCAACTATGATAAGTACCCTAATAGACAGATTACCTCTTAGTCTCACTATCCACCGATACACTCAAGGAATGCACGGGGTAATCTCAAGCTAACTACTATGATTCGGATAGCTACAATCACTAGACACCTAATACCTGTTTCCCCTCAGACAACTGATACTAGGATTCCTAATGACGAAGACTAAACGACTAATCCTCACCTCTCGGGTATTGAACTAGGACACACATTCAGATCTAATCAAGCAATCAACTATGAATCCTATGGCTACTACGTCTAGGAACCACTCACAATCACAAACCCTAAGATCTATGACCACGAAACGAAGATCAAACTGGCAGACAACCACAATCAACGCAGGAAATCATAAACAACCACAAGACCAGATCTAAACATAAACTAACTTCATAAATAATCAACTCAAAATCTTTACTAAATCATAAATCCATTAATTGAAATCCAAAAACCGATAAAAATCATAACTTTAACATGTAATCATCATAAGACCTAGGCAATATCAAAGTTTTAGCATAGGATCATACTCATAACATCCAAACAGAAGTAATTAAGCAAGAACATAGTTTCAAACAAAGCAAACAAAGATAAAAATCCAATCTTCATAACCGAATACGTAAATCAAACGAACCCGGATCTCAAAGCCTTCGACTTTGCACTTGATTTGGCTTCCTATCTCCCAAAATCGCCTCTTGGCATTCTCCAGACGGCTGATAATCGATCCCCCTTGATAATGGGTATCAAATTCTATTTAATTTCGATTTCTAGGGTTTTGCGGAATTTAGGATATTTGCGTACCGCGAAAGAATTTAGCCAGACCTTCGCGTACCGCTGATGTCGTCCAGACGGTCTATAAAAACTATCAAATAAAACCTAATCTAGACTCTCTAGCTTTAAATTTATAAAACCTAGACTCGACCTAAAACTAGACCACACAACCGGCAAGTGTACCGATCAATGCAATATAGCCTAACGAAGTCCGGATATCGAACCCAAAAGACACTGAATAACTAAATTAGACTCTAACTAGGACTTAATATGATTAATTGATTGGGGGGTTTACTACACTAAAGATTAACTAAAAATGCAATAAACTAAGGACAATTCAAGCTATCAAGAGTAAACTAAAGATGAAATCAAGAATGGAGAAGTCACTACCTAGGTCGGAATCCTATGTGTAAAGCTCAACTTCTATTGGTTTTGGAACTAGGTTGGATCTGGGTTTCTAAAGATATAACACCTAAAAGATATCTAGTGGATTCCCGATCACTCTCGGTCTCGGGATGTGACCAGAAGACAACCTAAGGATATTAACTCACCAGATGATCGGATCACCTCTCGGGTATTTCCTACTATGACAAGTACCCTAATAAACGGATTACCTCTCAGTCTCACCGCTTACCATACACTCAAGGAATGCATGGGGTAGTTCTAGAATGGATACTATGATTCGGATAGCAACTATCACTAGACACCTAATACCAACTTCCTCTCAGACAGCTGACACTCGGATTCCTAATGACGAAGACTAAACGACTAATTCTCACTTCTCGGGTATTAAACTAGGACACACATTCACTTCTAATCAGTAATTAACTAGGTTTTCTATGGCTACTACGTCTAGACACCACTCTAACTCACAAACCCTAAAGTCTATGAACCAGAAACGAAGATCAAACTGGCAGACAACCACAATCAACGCAGAAAAGCATAATCAACCACATAATCAGAATTAAACATGCACTAACATCACACATAAACAAACTCAAACCTTTACTAAATCATAAATCCAACATTCAAATCCAAAAACCGAATAAAAATCGAAACTTTAACACATAATCATCATATTGACCTAGGTAGATCAATGATCTAGCCTAGAATCATACTAAGGACATCTACACAGAAGCAAATAGCAAGATCCATAGGTTCAAAACACAAAATCAAAGATAAAGTTTGAATCTTTAAACCCTAGAATGCAACTACACAAACCCGGAATCCAAAAGCTTCAATCTTCAGCTTCAATTGACTTCCAAGCTCCCAAAATCGCCTCTTTTTCTTCCCTGGAACGGCTTAGAATCGAACTTCCTCATAATGGCCGTTTAAATCTTTTTAATTTAGAAAATTAGGGTTTTGCGGAAAACGGCCCTCTCGCGTACCGCGAGAGAATGTTGACTGGATCCTCGCGTACCGCGAGGACCAAAATAGTCGGGCGGATTCCTGGAGTTTCCCGCGTACCGCGAGAATTATTACACTCGTCTCTCGCGTACCGCGAGAGACCTAAATTTCAGAAAATTGTCTTTTGATCATTGGACTTTTCCGGGCTTCGTTTCTTCGCTCGTTTTCTTCACGTATTCTTCATTAATATTCCCGAGCTCCTACAAATAAGACCAACGACTCAAATGTACATAAAATTGACTCAAAACTAATATAAAACTACTTAGAACACATTAAAACAAAGGAATAAAGACGTGTGCTTTCGCACCCTATCAAATATCCCCACACTTAACCTTTTTTCGTCCTCGAAAAATCTGCAAATGGAATCATAACTGGCATCTAACTCAACAAACATAAATTTCAATTTTCAAAACATACTCACGTGTTAAAAAGCAACAATTAGTATTTCTGTCCGATTAAACCCAAGCACTAACTTTCAAGCCCCCGTTACGTGTTCTAAATCCATTTTATACAACATATCAATCAATCTATGTGACTCACACTTAGAAGTTACAGCTCTACCTAATCCCGTCTCAAGGTCATGTTTAGGCACGGATTAAACCATATAGATTTACCCTACCACGTTAAACTACTATTTACAGGTTTTTAGAAATCAGATGAAATCATGAATGAATGGATGATAATGAGGATAATAAGCAAAAGAACTTTCGTCTAGAGGCGTTTCAACCAAGTCACTATCCCGGAGGGTAACACATAGACTACATTCTATCAATGAAGCACAAAAATCTTACTTAGGGGTGTATCCTCCAAGTCGCTATCCCAAAGGGTAACACATAAGCAAAACTCAGTATAGCTCATAAATTATGGAATAACATGGATTATGGAATGCGGGCGCCACCGAAACTCGGATTTATTCTCATAAAAAGAGAATGGTGTGCCATAAAAAATTTCAAAAACCTTTAAATTTTAACTTAATCGTGGTACCTATCACCCTATATTGACAGTTTCAGTATTACCATTACTCTAAGATGAATACCCACAAGATATCATGATTTTATTCCGTGATTAATCCTAAATAACACAAACAGGATATTTAAGCTTTATTAGTTAGCTGGGTCTACCAAAACATCACTAATTAGACACGTTTTCAATTATTTAATCTTTTAAACTCATAAATAGATCCAGTTCTACTATCATTTTCCAAATATATGCAATTATTTTCAAGAACATTTTTCAAATTTTTCAATTTTTTTTTTTTTTTTAATTTTTTTTTTTTTTTTATAAACAAGACAAACTAGCTAAACACTCACATCCCCACACTTGAAAGACACATTGTCCTCAATGTGAAGCAAAACAAAACTAAAAATAAAAATGCAAAAATAAAACAAGAAAAAAAAAAAAAAAACAGGAATCGACTTAGCTGGTAATGTAGATGCAAACTAATATGCAGCTTCGTTCTTCCTTGTGTGTGCACCGTATAGCATTTTGGTCGCGGTTACACATCAGCTGTCGGGTTGCCTTTACAAGATAGTAATGGTAATCATCAAACCCGCCCGAATGGAGATTGAGTACGGACAGAATGATAAAACCTGCAAAATAAACCTCATACAAACCCACAGCATTAAACTGACTCAAATAAAATATAGAGACTAGACAGACTCAAGAAAACTAAAAGACTCAAGATAGATAGATGCAGAGAAAACATACTCGACATGTGGCAAACACATAGACATGAATACCACAGCAAGGTCGAACATCGGTCATAAACAGTTTCTAGTTTCCCATGGTCACGGTGGTCGGATGGTGGTAGGTGGGTGAATTAATGTGATGGATGATGGTGGTTAAAGGTGATGCTTCATGGTAGTGGTGGTACGAAGGTAGGTGATGAATAGTGGTGGTGAGTGAAAACGGGGACAGAAACGGGTACGGGAAACCATGGGAAACAAAGGAAATAGGGTGACACCAGCAGTCCCTCGCGTACCGCGTAAGTCGAAGGGGATATTCTTCGCGTACCGCGAAGGCCAAAAAGTTAGGCCGGCCGAGACTTTTGTCTCTCGCGTACCGCGAGAGATCTTCCTCTCGTTCTTCGCGTACCGCGGAAGGGTGTCGTTAACAGAAAGTTTTGAATTTTTTTTTTTTTTTTTTTTTTTTTCAAGTTTTATACTTAGAATATTTTTGGTCATTTAAGATCTTGTTTCACCCAAACTCACTAAAAACCTATCCCAAGCATAAAAACATATGTAACTATACCTGGGGCTTCATTCCCGACGATTTTCCTTACCGAATCAAGCATGGATTCCTGCAAAACTTGACACAAACAAAACACAAACCGAAAAACAAAGAAAAAGACACGGACTCAACCCAATGAAATCATACAAACTCTACATCCCGGGCACTTGCCCAGGACTCAAGCAAGCCTATCAGGGGGCTTCTCCTTGATCCTAACCGGTACCCGCCTTCATCCTGCGCGGCCTCCGGGTCCTCCATACCTCTAGCAAACAACTACTACTCTCAAACATTAAACTCATATCACATGTAGCAATCCAGTCCTTCCACCACAACTTAAACCTACCCGGACCGAAGATAACATTGTTCAAATAACCGAGTGTACTGTCATCTTTACATATCCCCACACTTGGGGTTTGCTCCATCTTCAACTCTACCTCTCTCGACTCGCGGGTTCTCTTACGTGGTGGCCTAGATCTAGGGGGATTAGAATTTGGGGTCGGTTTTTCAATTCTCCCCTCAGCACAAACAAGGGTGAGGACATGTGAAGGTTCAGGAATAGATATTTTCAGCGGTATGGCTTCTTCACTCTCACCAGGATCATCATAGGGATCCTCCACGATATCTACTAACTTCCCCACACTTGGGGTTTTGCCCATGACATCTTCAAATTCAGCCATTATGTTCAGTACATCATCAGGCATCTCATCATCACCGTAATCATCCGGCTCCCCTAACAACCTTTCTAACTCCAACGCCCACTCAGATGGTTCTTCTATATTCGGGGCGGGTTCACCAACTTCTAACATCGGATCGGAGTCCCAATGGTGGTCTATGAAAGAGTCGAGCATGCACACGGAATGGCTGTGCTCGCCAACATCCTTCCCGGACTCTACAGCATTGAATGTAAGGACCTCATCCCCCACACGAAGTGTGAGCTTCCCGTCAAAGACATCAATCATCGCCTTTGCGGTCCGTAGGAACGGGCGCCCTAAGATGAGTGGGACCTTGTCATCCACCTCCATATCAGGGGGCTTCTCCTTGATCCTAACCGGTACCGCCTTCATCCTGCGCGGCCTCCGGGTCCTCCATACCTCTAGCAAACAACTACTACTCTCAAACATTAAACTCATATCACATGTAGCAATCCAGTCCTTCCACCACAACTTAAACCTACCCGGACCGAAGATAACATTGTTCAAATAACCGAGTGTACTGTCATCTTTACATATCCCCACACTTGGGGTTTGCTCCATCTTCAACTCTACCTCTCTCGACTCGCGGGTTCTCTTACGTGGTGGCCTAGATCTAGGGGGATTAGAATTTGGGGTCGGTTTTTCAATTCTCCCCTCAGCACAAACAAGGGTGAGGACATGTGAAGGTTCAGGAATAGATATTTTCAGCGGTATGGCTTCTTCACTCTCACCAGGATCATCATAGGGATCCTCCACGATATCTACTAACTTCCCCACACTTGGGGTTTTGCCCATGACATCTTCAAATTCAGCCATTATGTTCAGTACATCATCGGGCATCTCATCATCACCGTAATCATCCGGATCCCCTAACAACCTTTCTAACTCCAACGCCCACTCAGATGGTTCTTCTATATTCGGGGCGGGTTCACCAACTTCTAACATCGGATCGGAGTCCCAATGGTGGTCTATGAAAGAGTCGAGCATGCACACGGAATGGCTGTGCTCGCCAACATCCTTCCCGGACTCTACAGCATTGAATGTAAGGACCTCATCCCCCACACGAAGTGTGAGCTTCCCGTCAAAGACATCAATCATCGCCTTTGCGGTCCGTAGGAACGGGCGCCCTAAGATGAGTGGGACCTTGTCATCCACCTCCATATCTAGAATCACAAAATCCACGGGGAAAACAAAATTGCCCACTTTCACTAATAGATTTTCCACTATTCCCCGTGGATACTTGACTGAGCGGTCAGCCAAGGAAATGCTCATGCGCGTTGGTTGTGGTTCACCTAGGTCCAGCTGCTTGTACAATGAATAGGGCATCAAATTGATGCTAGCACCTAGGTCGGCCAACGCGTGGTGTAATGGTAGGTTGCCCAACAAGCACGGGATCGTGAATCGACCCGAATCAGACAACTTTTCTGGCAAATGATTTTGCACCACTGCCGAGCATTGCTCACCAAGTGAGACTCCAGAGACCTCCTCAAGTTTCTTCTTGTTGGAAAGAAGGCCTTTTAAGAACTTGGCATATTTGGGCATATGCTGGAGGACCTCTACAAACGGGAGATTGACCTTGAGTTGTTTGAACATATCAAGGAAGTGACCGTATTCCTTAGCGTGTTTATGTGGCAACACACGTGCGGGATAAGGAATACGACTCAAGTCAATCTCGGGGGACTTCATCTCCACCCCCTTCTTCTTCTCCTGTGCCTTCTTGGTAGGCACCTCAACCACTATCTCCTCCTCCACCGGCTCTTCTTCTACTACTACCGGTGGGCTCTCATCCTCCTTCTCTATCATGCTCCTCGTCGAAACAGCATTCGACTCGGTCTCTTTTAGCATCCTAGCATCGATCTCAGCAAATCGAGCTTCCCAGTCAATCTTGTTCACCTCCTCCACTGAGGGAATATTATGCTCCTTAGAGTGGGGGTCAACCTCTTCAACCACTTTACTCTCCACACTCTCTATAGACACGGCCATCACTGAAGCGTTCGGGCCCGTAGAAGGGCTTCCTTGTCTATCATGTATGCTCCTAGCAATGTCTCCTACCGTGCGTTGCAAATCCTGGAACGCCGATTGCTGATTCTTCATCAAAGTGTCATGGCTATCCAGTCTTAGCCGAGCATCCTTGTTATTCTGCACCAGCTGGGCAAGCAACTGTGTCTGAGTCTCCATCATCTCCTCAATCCTTCGTGACCCAACAGTGCTCCCAGAACTCGCTCCTTCTTCTGCTCCTCCATACTGTTGCTGACGACCAGTGAATCCAGATCTCCATCCCGAACCAAAAGTATTAGAATTGTTGTAATTTCGGTTCTGGTATTGGTTGCCAGCATAGCTCACATGCTCTTGATTATTTACCGGGCAATCTCGGGTGTCGTGTCCTCCCCTGCACACCTGACACCTCAAAGCACTGAGCTTGAGCTCCTTTATCTCATTCGCCATCGAGGCGAGGGCAGCAGCCACGCTAGTATCAGGAGTGACCTGATGCACACCTCTAGGAGAAGAGGCGTGTGACCTAGCAGTAGGGATGGAATCCCTAACAGAACGTGGGTGCTGCTGTTCGGCTTGAGCGAAGCTCTCGAACATATCCTCGCACTCCTCAGGCTCGAGTCTATCCATGATATGGCCTCCTGCAGCTGTGTTGAACATTTGCTGCGTCTCGAAGGTGAGGCCATTATAGAACTTCTCCACTAGTGCCCAGTCAGGGAGACCGTGCTGGGGACATCGGCTCAACAGCGCGTTGAACCGCTCCCAGGCGATGTGGTAAGGCTCGTCGGGATCCATCCGGAACGAATGGATCTGGTCCCGAAGGCGAGCGGCCCTGGAAGGTGGAAAGTATTTCTTGAAGAACTTGGCTTCGAGATCCTCCCATGTGGTGATAGAATTGTCGGGAAGAGTGTCGAGCCAAGTAGATGCACGCCCAGAAAGAGAGAATGGAAAGAGACGCAAGTAGATTGCGTCCTTAGATACACCCGTGATATTAAATGTATCACATATCCGCGCGAAGCGAGACAAATGTCCGGGTGCATCCTCATCCTCGAGGCCATGGAATTGAGTGGCATGAGTGATCGTACTCATGACATGTGATGGGATCTGCCAAGAATTGGTGTTCGGTATAGTGGGGCGTGTGATCGAAGATCTCGCGCCCGTGACCCCCTCACTGGCCCTCTGGTGTACTGTACGCCTCGCTGGAGGATCAGCGTCGCCCATGATAGAAATTGGAACTGGGCTAGTAGAACGTACCTTAGATTTAACCAGCTCCTCTAAACGCTCCCGAAAGTCGCGGGTGCGCTCGTGAAGCTCTCGTTCGGGCTCTTGAAAAGATGCAAAAGATGGTGATCCTTGCGAACGAGTATTGGGCATAAACAGAAAGACTCTAAGAAGGAAACAGAATAAAGACTCACAAGTAGCACACAAGACTCAAAAGAAAACAAAAGACTCAAATAAACCAAAAATCAAACAAAGAACTAGTCAAAGCTAATATTGCTATTGCCAAGTGTCCCCGGCAACGGCGCCAAAAACTTGATGTCGTCCAGACGGTCTATAAAAACTATCAAATAAAACCTAATCTAGACTCTCTAGCTTTAAATTTATAAAACCTAGACTCGACCTAAAACTAGACCACACAACCGGCAAGTGTACCGATCAATGCAATATAGCCTAACGAAGTCCGGATATCGAACCCAAAAGACACTGAATAACTAAATTAGACTCTAACTAGGACTTAATATGATTAATTGATTGGGGGGTTTACTACACTAAAGATTAACTAAAAATGCAATAAACTAAGGACAATTCAAGCTATCAAGAGTAAACTAAAGATGAAATCAAGAATGGAGAAGTCACTACCTAGGTCGGAATCCTATGTGTAAAGCTCAACTTCTATCGGTTTTGGAACTAGGTTGGATCTGGGTTTCTAAAGATATAACACCTAAAAGATATCTAGTGGATTCCCGATCACTCTCGGTCTCGGGATGTGACCAGAAGACAACCTAAGGATATTAACTCACCAGATGATCGGATCACCTCTCGGGTATTTCCTACTATGACAAGTACCCTAATAAACGGATTACCTCTCAGTCTCACCGCTTACCATACACTCAAGGAATGCATGGGGTAGTTCTAGAATGGATACTATGATTCGGATAGCAACTATCACTAGACACCTAATACCAACTTCCTCTCAGACAGCTGACACTCGGATTCCTAATGACGAAGACTAAACGACTAATTCTCACTTCTCGGGTATTAAACTAGGACACACATTCACTTCTAATCAGTAATTAACTAGGTTTTCTATGGCTACTACGTCTAGACACCACTCTAACTCACAAACCCTAAAGTCTATGAACCAGAAACGAAGATCAAACTGGCAGACAACCACAATCAACGCAGAAAAGCATAATCAACCACATAATCAGAATTAAACATGCACTAACATCACACATAAACAAACTCAAACCTTTACTAAATCATAAATCCAACATTCAAATCCAAAAACCGAATAAAAATCGAAACTTTAACACATAATCATCATATTGACCTAGGTAGATCAATGATCTAGCCTAGAATCATACTAAGAACATCTACACAGAAGCAAATAGCAAGATCCATAGGTTCAAAACACAAAATCAAAGATAAAGTTTGAATCTTTAAACCCTAGAATGCAACTACACAAACCCGGAATCCAAAAGCTTCAATCTTCAGCTTCAATTGACTTCCAAGCTCCCAAAATCGCCTCTTTTTCTTCCCTGGAACGGCTTAGAATCGAACTTCCTCATAATGGCCGTTTAAATCTTTTTAATTTAGAAAATTAGGGTTTTGCGAAAAACGGCCCTCTCGCGTACCGCGAGAGAATGTTGACTGGATCCTCGCGTACCGCGAGGACCAAAATAGTCGGGCGGATTCCTGGAGTTTCCCGCGTACCGCGAGAATTATTACACTCGTCTCTCGCGTACCGCGAGAGACCTAAATTTCAGAAAATTGTCTTTTGATCATTGGACTTTTCCGGGCTTCGTTTCTTCGCTCGTTTTCTTCACGTATTCTTCATTAATATTCCCGAGCTCCTACAAATAAGACCAACGACTCAAATGTACATAAAATTGACTCAAAACTAATATAAAACTACTTAGAACACATTAAAACAAAGGAATAAAGACGTGTGCTTTCGCACCCTATCAAATATCCCCACACTTAACCTTTTTTCGTCCTCGAAAAATCTGCAAATGGAATCATAACTGGCATCTAACTCAACAAACATAAATTTCAATTTTCAAAACATACTCACGTGTTAAAAAGCAACAATTAGTATTTCTGTCCGATTAAACCCAAGCACTAACTTTCAAGCCCCCGTTACGTGTTCTAAATCCATTTTATACAACATATCAATCAATCTATGTGACTCACACTTAGAAGTTACAGCTCTACCTAATCCCGTCTCAAGGTCATGTTTAGGCACGGATTAAACCATATAGATTTACCCTACCACGTTAAACTACTATTTACAGGTTTTTAGAAATCAGATGAAATCATGAATGAATGGATGATAATGAGGATAATAAGCAAAAGAACTTTCGTCTAGAGGCGTTTCAACCAAGTCACTATCCCGGAGGGTAACACATAGACTACATTCTATCAATGAAGCACAAAAATCTTACTTAGGGGTGTATCCTCCAAGTCGCTATCCCAAAGGGTAACACATAAGCAAAACTCAGTATAGCTCATAAATTATGGAATAACATGGATTATGGAATGCGGGCGCCACCGAAACTCGGATTTATTCTCATAAAAAGAGAATGGTGTGCCATAAAAAATTTCAAAAACCTTTAAATTTTAACTTAATCGTGGTACCTATCACCCTATATTGACAGTTTCAGTATTACCATTACTCTAAGATGAATACCCACAAGATATCATGATTTTATTCCGTGATTAATCCTAAATAACACAAACAGGATATTTAAGCTTTATTAGTTAGCTGGGTCTACCAAAACATCACTAATTAGACACGTTTTCAATTATTTAATCTTTTAAACTCATAAATAGATCCAGTTCTACTATCATTTTCCAAATATATGCAATTATTTTCAAGAACATTTTTCAAATTTTTCAATTTTTTTTTTTTTTTTAATTTTTTTTTTTTTTTTATAAACAAGACAAACTAGCTAAACACTCACATCCCCACACTTGAAAGACACATTGTCCTCAATGTGAAGCAAAACAAAACTAAAAATAAAAATGCAAAAATAAAACAAGAAAAAAAAAAAAAAAACAGGAATCGACTTAGCTGGTAATGTAGATGCAAACTAATATGCAGCTTCGTTCTTCCTTGTGTGTGCACCGTATAGCATTTTGGTCGCGGTTACACATCAGCTGTCGGGTTGCCTTTACAAGATAGTAATGGTAATCATCAAACCCGCCCGAATGGAGATTGAGTACGGACAGAATGATAAAACCTGCAAAATAAACCTCATACAAACCCACAGCATTAAACTGACTCAAATAAAATATAGAGACTAGACAGACTCAAGAAAACTAAAAGACTCAAGATAGATAGATGCAGAGAAAACATACTCGACATGTGGCAAACACATAGACATGAATACCACAGCAAGGTCGAACATCGGTCATAAACAGTTTCTAGTTTCCCATGGTCACGGTGGTCGGATGGTGGTAGGTGGGTGAATTAATGTGATGGATGATGGTGGTTAAAGGTGATGCTTCCCGAGCTCCTACAAATAAGACCAACGACTCAAATGTACATAAAATTGACTCAAAACTAATATAAAACTACTTAGAACACATTAAAACAAAGGAATAAAGACGTGTGCTTTCGCACCCTATCAACCGCTAAGGCCAAAATAGTCGCGGGCGTTTCTGACTTTTCTCGCGTACCGCGAAAACTTTCAAGCACCTCCCTCGCGTACCGCGAGGAACCTAATTTTCAGAAAATTATCTTTTAGTCCTTGGACTTTTCCCGGCTTGGTTTCTTTGCTCGTTTTCTTCACTTATTCTTCTATAATTCTCCCGAGCTCCAACAAATACACAACAGACTCAAATGTACATAAAATTGACTCAAAACAAATATAAAATCACGTAAAACATATTAAAACAAAGGCATAAAGACGTGTGCTTTCGCACATTATCAATATATATATAGGATCAAATAAAAAGTGGATTTTTCCTAAGCTTAAAAAGGAGTTTTTAAAAACTCAATATCCGGCTCAATCGAACTCTGATTGAACTCATTCCAGCGGCCTTGGAACCGGCTAGTCGAACTTTTCTATCTTAGCTTTTAGGTTTAGCATTTAGGGTTTTGTTTTTTAGAGTTTAGCTTTAGGGTTAAGAGTTTAGTTTTTAGGGTTTAGCTTTAGGGTTTAGCTTTAGGTTTTAGCTTTAGGGTTTAGATTTTAGGGTTTAGGGATTTGGGTTTAGGGTTTGACGAGCCAGTTCCAACGCCGCTGGAATGAGTTCAATCGGAGTTCGTTTAAGCCGTATATTAACTTTTTAAACATCCTTTTTAGGCTACTTAGGCAAAATTCCCTTTTTTTGGGATCCTCCTTCCATATATATATAGGCCCCAAACCCGGGAGGCCTCACTTGTTAGATTTACTCATTCACAAACAGTTCTTAGATTAAAAATGCATTCATTGCAGCGGAAGTAATTGTCATTACATTGTACCAGATTAACAATCAATTAAAACATTATTCAAAAACATCATTCTCTAAAAAACACAACATAATGGATGCCATATCTTGATCGCCGGGTAACTCTTCTGAATAACCAAGTATGCATCCATTCCTCATCCTTCTAACCTTAATCTTACATGCATACTAAAATTCAGCTAACACCGGTGAGTTCAAGTCTTTCATTCTTTATTAGGAAAATGGTTTTATAGCACATTCATTCATTAGGGTTTAAATCGTTTATAAGAAAACAAGGCTTTTACATTCATCATTCAATCATCGTCAAAACATAGTTTAAACGTAACATTCATTCGTCATTTCATTCATTATTTTCCCTAAGGCTTTACCGCACGAAGGTCGACAACACGTTCCCAGTTCCTTCATCGCACTTATGACTCATAATACAATAAGGTACTTCGACGAGTTTGGCACTTACGTCCACAACACCGTCGGATCTTTCATTTATCCTTTACGGGTAACGCTAACCCCAAATGACCGTCGCCACTCCCATTGCCAGTTGTACAACCGTAATACCATTGGTAGGCCACATAGGCAGTACCCCTGTTGTACTTGTGACACTATCCCCAGACTTCTTTCCCAAAAGCTATCGTAAGGCTGGGATATATCCCCAGACTTCTTTCATCAATTCGTTCATTCAACAGATTAGACATGTAATGACTTCTTTAAAACATTTGCCCTTTTCTTTTCGTAAAACATTTCATTCATTTGTAAACCCTTTCTTTCATTTATAAACCATTCCTTTATAAACATTCCATTTCGTAAACATTCTTGTTTCGTAAAAAAATTCCTTTCATAAACCATTCATTTTGTAAACATTCTTATTTCGTAAAACATTCCTTTCATAAACCATTCATTTCGTAAAAATTCTTATTACGTAAAACATTTCATTTGCGTATGCACATCACCCTAAAACACAAGTAAATAGGGATTCTTGACTCACCTGGTAGTCTGTAAGTAACCGGAGTTGGACGCCTAATTAACGATGGCGTGCTAAACAATCTGCATATAATTCAACACACGAATTCTATCAATCTTACTAGTGTCACCTGACATGATCAGTGTCGCTAGGCACATGATCAGTGTCACCAATGCAGTGTCGCCTCGCACACCATCAGTGTCGCCAGAACTTGCGTTCTGGACATAGTGTCGTTTACCTTGGCGACACTCTTAGTGTCGCAAGATGGCTTTGGCGACACTCTTAGGGTCGCTTAAGACACGTGTCACCAATCATTGGCAAACCTCGGGATTCACACTCTCTCTTCCCTGATTAGTGTCGCCAAATGAAATAGTGTCGCCACATGAATACAAAACCCTTACAGGCCCGTTTTCAATCCAAGTTTGTAACTTTTTGCGTCTAAAACGTTTATTTTACTTCCATGAAGCTAGATCTGGCCTCTATTCGACCATTAACACGTCAAACCCTTGATTTTGAGATGAATACCCTAGTTTTACCCCCAAACCCATTTTAAACATAAAACAATGATTTCGGGTTCGATTCTGACCTCAAATCAAGCGTTTCTTCATGTATTCTTGCTCACAAACAAAGATTTTGGGTTCGACTTAAAGAGCATAAATATCCTGATAGTGTATCTAGGTTTAATTGAATAATTAATTCAGGATATCTTGTGGGTTCTCATCTTACGGGTACTGTCAATATAGGGTGATGGATACCACATTAAACTAAGATTTTTATGTTTTTGAAATTACTTGGCACACCACTTTCTTTTTATGAGAGTAAATTCGAAAGTTGGTGGCGCCCGCATTCCATACATCCACCATTGCATGAGCTTGAATTAATTAAGTTGAAAGCTTGAGTTTGCCTACGTGTTACCCTCCGGGTTACAAGCTTGGTTGAAAGGCCTATGGGCAGACTCTTGTAATCAATTATAGATGACTAAGCGAGACTTATGTGTTACCCTCCGGGATGGAAACCTGGTTGAAATGCCTCTAAGTTTAGTTTTTGTTCTTCATTGCTAAAAAAAAAAACTGCAGCCTACGTGTCACACGTCAAGTTCCATCATGATTGAAACACCACTGGGTTAGGTTTATTCATAAAACGTTAATGAAAGCTTGCATCAATCATCCATCAATCCATAATTCTTCTAAGTAATTTTTAAAACACATAAATCTTTGTTTATAGTGGTGGGAAAATCTATAAGGTTTAGCCCGGGCCTAAACATGACCTTGAGATGGGTTAAGCTGAACTGTAACGTCCTGAGTGTGAGACCCATAGATAGACTGTTGGCTTGGTAATAGATATATTGTTAGATCATAGAATTGGGGGTTTAACGAGTCGGTGGTTGGGTTTAATCGGATCGAAATACCGATTGTTACAGTTAGCACGTTAGTATATTTAAACTGTTAAATGACTGAGAATGTGAAAGCAGGTTCCGATTATGATTCAATTGCATGATTCTTTTTCGGGACGCAAAAGAGTAAGTGTGGGGATGTGATGTAGTGTTTTATAACCCCGGTTTATATGTCAGTTTGTATTCGTTTTAGTCATTTTGATCTGTGTCTTTGTTTGGTTATATGCATTTTTGTGGTTGCATGTGCCTCCCAGGTTTTATGTGCTAAATGAGCGGGAAACGGAACCTAATCAGTTGGACACGGAGCACGGGAGATTAAAAGTAAAAAAAAGTCAAATTGCTGGTCTTTCCAGGGAGTTTTGTTCGCGGTACGCGAGGAACTAAAGAAACGCGCCCGACTATTCTGTCCTTCGCGGTACGCGAAGGACTTGGCCAAGATTCTCACGGTACGTGAGGAAGAGCTTTTACGGGAAAATTAACCTAATTTAGGTTTTAACCTTTCTCAGCCCCCATTATCAAAGATCTCCGATTCCAGCCGTTCCAGAGCTCCATAGAGGCGATTCCTGCTGTTCTTGAGTTGATTGTTCTTAAAGTTTGATGATTGTAAGTCCTACTACATTAGTTTTGGTTATTGTAATTAGTATGAGTAGCTAAATCACCCGTAGTCTTCTCCGGGTGTAGGGTTTTGCGTTTGCTCTTGTAATTTCTGGAATACTTGGTCTTGGTTTGTAATTTTGATTGGCATCTTAAGCCATATGATTACATTTATCCATTGAATGCTTTAAAATATTTGTGTTGATTTCGAATTGTTGATTCAAGTCTCATCACTCTTAGGTTTATTTACATCAGGGGTGTTGTGAGATTTGAGTGTCAATTGGTTAATATAAACTGATTATATATTAATAGGCTTTCTTTATAGCTCGTTCTAATATTTTCACTGAATTCAGTTGAACCATGTGCGATTATGTCTATGTGATTGCTTGCTAGGTAGACTAGGAAGAACTTGTGTTTGCAAACCTGAACCCCAGAGAGGATCGCCTTTCTCATTATTGTTTTAAACCCAATCCAAATCAGTCTTTATTATTTTTTTGTCTTTTAATATCTGTAACAAAGTGACAGTTCCACAAGCTCCTCGTGGATACGATACTCTACTTACCCTTACTAGTTAAGGTGTTTAAGGATTGTTTTTGACCGACCGAACGATATCGATCAAAATGGCGCCGTTGCCTGGGAGTTAGTGCGCAAGGTGTTAATTTGTTCTTTTTGCTACAAATCACAAAAATAAAAAATTTCTTGCTTTTATTTTCTTGTTTTATTTTGTTTTGCTCAGTATTACATAGGGGTTGCGTGTTTGTGTTGTGTAGGTGATCTTGTAATTGCATGCATTATACAAGGTATTCTTGGAAATCCTCGCCATTGCTTTTTGATCCAGAAATTGAGAAGACTGCTAGACAGAACAAAGTTTTTCATAGAACCAATAAAGTAGTCACTTCTCTAACTCAAATGGAGAATAATCAGGATCCGGGAAAGCAATCTGATCTGCCTCATGCTGGTCCATTACCACCAGAGCAACAGCCCACTTTAGGTATGTTCTCACCATCTGTTCCTCCGCCTTAGATAGACGGAAACCTTAACCAGTCTACCAGCCAACTTCCACCATTACCAATTTTTGGTCAACCTCTACCACAAGTAAGCCAACCTTTTGACTTCAAACCCGAATCTCATTATTCTTCACCATATGTGAGGATAGTGCCGGATAACATACCACCAACATCACAGCCACCCATGACAAAACCTTCCATATTTCATTCAACTCCTCCACCGGGCTTTCATCCATACACTTCAGGTTTAGACTATGAGGATGAAGCAGATGGTTTTGATGATGAGTTTGGGGAGTATGAGGATGATACTAATGAGTTTGACAGAAGAGACAAGCAGCGGGTTAGGGTGCCGGTGTATATAAGGCATGATACAGGTGTTCGGTTTGAGGGGCATAATGAACAACAGTTTGATTAGAGGTTGCCACAACACCCAGTTTAACAAGACATTCCAGTACCAATCCCACCACAGCAGCAGCTGGTAAACAGGCAAATGAGACTTGGTCCTAGGAATGCGGGGCCTCCCATTGATAATCCGGGAGGCATTCCAAGGAGATATGATAGAGGACCTGTTAGGGGGATTGAGAGCCACTTTCGTCCTGCCATTTCCTATAATCCTTCACCAGTTGTCATTCCACAACAACATGTGAGGTCATTTGAGGTTCGTTCCCAGGCAATTCAGAATTTGCCTAAGTATCATGGCCTAGGAACAGAGGAGCCTTATTTGCATATGAGTGCTTATGATGCTAGATGCAACACCATTGGGGGACAGGGGTTTACACCATATGATGTGAAATTGGTGTTATTCCAATTCACCTTAGAAGACAAGGCTCAACACTGGTTTCATTCTTTGCCTTCTGCATCTATCTATACTTGGGGGGATATGCAACAACAGTTCTTGGATGAGTTCTACACCAATCAGAGGACTAGTGATGCTAGGAAGAACATCCGTAACTTTCAACAGCAGTTAGGGGAACTATTTCATGAGGCATTCCTGAGATTCAAGATGTTGATCAAGAATTGCCCACACCATGGTTTGCAAATGTGGGAAATGTTGAATGCCTTCCATGAAGGCTTGACAGATGATGATGCCAGAGACCTCAACTCTATTTCTAATGGTACATTTGGTAATAATTTTGAGGATGAAGACTGGGATTATTTAGAAAAGATGGCCAGAATATCCAAGAAAAAGGCCCAATCTTCAATGTCACACCCCCAAATTCCACTAACGGAGTTTTACCGTTTGGAAGGTGACACACCAGGATCTCAGTCATTAGTTACATCAAACGACGCTACATGGGACTTAAAATGTCATAACATAATAGTGTGAGTTAAATGCGGAAGCGTAAACGTTAAAATAAAGTCAAAAGTAATTGCACGCAACAAGGTGTCAATTAATTTAAGTAAGTAGACTGTTAAAATTGTTTGAAATGAATGATATGACAGTAGGACTCTATGCATGTCCTAAGTGTGCAACCTGTGCCAAAGCGACCTGAGAAACATGTAAGAAAAAGTGTCAACACGAGGTTGGTGAGTTCACAGGTTTGTATGCAAATAAACTGTTTGAGTGCTTGCTGGATCCACATACGTAAGTCACACCTATTGCTAGCTAGACAATGTACAAGTTACTCTAAGCGCTCGCAACCGAAGCATGACTGTTTGTGTTTGTTGCCTCCTGCCAAGTCTATCAACTCTGGCCAAAAGAGTAGGCTAACATTTCACCCGTTCAACCTCCAATCGAGTTAGCGCGACTAACGCGGGTGGGGCTAGTCAAACCCAGTAGTACTACTAAACATTACCTCGCTTGTCAAATTAACGGTCCGATGTGTTGTGAGGACTTTCAGTGATAGTGTTACGCTTAAGTACACAAGTGGTAATGAAATACTATGTGATCCATGTCCGTGTGTATGTCTCTCCCTGACTGGAAGACAAGTAACGGATATATGTTTGTATGCATGTTTCTCCCCAACGGGAAAACAAGTAAAAATGATGTTTGTACGCATGTTTCTCCCCAACGGGAAAACAAGTAAAATACTGTTTGTTTGTATGCATGTTTCTTCCCAATGGGAAAACAAGTAAAAATAATATTCGTTTGTATGCATGTTTCTCCCCAACGGGAAAACAAGTGAAAATAATGTTTGTGTGTATGCATGTTTCTCCCCCAATAGGAAAACAAGTAAAAAGGGGCCGTGAAAACTCACCTGCGTTGCGTAGTAGGTAGTATCACACAAGTATGAGATTTAGAACCTCAAGTGTTAGCCTGCACGGCTTACGTATGCCCTGAATTATAAACACATAAGTTAGGGACATAGTTTGGATTTGCGACGACGACACGGAAGTTAGAACGTCCTAATGCTTTTCTAAAGATTGAGAGTAGACGAACGTGTCTACGGAATTTAAGAATCAAAGCGTTACGTGTCGTATGTTAATGACGAATAATATTAATTTATAATTAAATATATCTGTGCGTTTGTATCACTAAAATAATGGCTAGGAAAATAATATAATAATATATATTATTTTGAACTCGTAAAAATATACGATAATCATTTACGTGACTAAAATAATAAATATATTATTTTTATTCGAGGATAATACACGTGAGTAAATAATATAAATAATTACATTATTTATAAGTTTGAAACATTACACAAGATTTATAAACGAGGCGAAATAATATATAAATATATATTATTTTATAATAGGAGTTACGGGTTGAAAATAATATAAATATATTATTTTATAAGTGGGTAATAATATTAAAAATAGGTTATAATACCAAACCCGAGCCTACGGGTGGTTTTCCAGGCTAAAACACTTTAATATAATAATATAGAAAAAGGTTTTATAATTAAATAATACTTAGAAAATAATTAAAAACCAAAAGCAGGGGAGGGAGACTCGAACCCGGGTCTCCTCCCCAATAGTACATGTGTTTAACCGGTCCCGGTCGCTAAGGTCATCCCAAAAGAACCAGGATTCAAATGGTTTTATCAAAGAACTCCAGTGAGTTCTTCCCTCATGCGTGAATCCGGACCAAAGATCCATCCAAATCCAATGAAAGCGATAAAGATTGATCAAAGCAACATAGGGGTTTCATTAATCGAGTCTTGGCGAGTCTGTAGATGGTTTTAGTTGCAAGATTAACGAGTTTAAGGTCGTTTGATTATAGAAAAACGGGCCGAAAACCCTAGTTATGAACTCAGAATTGATTCGATCAAATTTGATGTTAGAAACTGATAAAATCATGGGGCTTTTACAGATTAAGAGGTTGCGAGTCTATCCCCGTGGTTTAATTTGGCTGCTATTGAGTCTAGGGCCAAAACCCCCAAATCGATTTATGAACAAACCCTAGATTCCGGTTCAAGATCAATTCGATGTTATAATAACGAATTACCATAGGGCTTTCATTATATAGATGAATACGAGCCTAATGGTATAGGTTAATTGAATTACAAATGTGTTTAGGTTAGAGCTCGATTAAACCGGTTTGCGATGAACCCTAGAATTGGGATTTCGATTCAAACGATGATATAAGCCCAATTAAACATGGGGCTTTTACTCTACGGATAAAAACGAAGCTATAGGTGTAAGTAGTTACCAGAATTGAATAAAAGTTGAAGGTGCTAGACTAAAACCGATGCCGGCTGTGACTGAGTTTGTCTCCGACGACTGTAACCTCTTCTCCGACCGATATGACGCGTGTAATAGCTTTGGTGGAGTTCGTACAATGTGCGCAGGGTGTTCAATTGTGAGCTTAATGATCGAAACGAACCAATTTGATGGTTTCGTGATTAGGGGTCGGCGGTTATGGTTTAAAGGATCATAAATGGGTTTAATTCGAATCAATGTCGGGGTTTAATTACCTGATGATGGTCGTTAATTTCATAGACGTGCTCAACGGTTACGAATTGCAACGAAAATCAGATGTGGAATTCGAATTTGGGTTAAGAACTCACGGTTTGACTTTTGAAAGTCAACCAAATCGAAATTAGATTTATTTCAGCTTTAGCACTTGAAGTTTAGGTGTGTTTGAGTATGGATCAAGATAGAATAAGTCCTTGAGGTTTAAGGTTGAGTTAAAAACATGTTAGTTTGACTTTCAGAAGTCAACAGGAACACAGTCTTCAACTTTGACTTTCAAAGTCAATCAGGATTAGGTTTTCCCTAATCACACAATAAGTCCCTGTAGTTGAGTTTAAATAAGGGCAGAAATAGTCCCTGGGTTTGTAACTGAGTTAACGGGGTTAAGAGATAACGGAATTATGCTAACGGAGTTAATTCAAAAAGGCCGGATGTCACATTCAAGACGGGCACGACATTCAGTGGTGAGAGCAGTTGACAGTCCTAGTTCTGAGGCGAACAGACTAGAGAAGCTAGAGAAACAGGTAGCCAATTTAGGCACTGGGGATTAACCGTATGAGGTATGTGACCGCTATGGTGAGTTGGGGCATAATGGTGCTAGTTGCACAGGCACGCATGAGGATGTGAGTTACATTCAAGGGGGTGGTAGAAACTATGATATGAACTCCAACACTTATCACCCAGGCCTTCGAAATCATCCCAACTTTCGTTATGGGGATGCATCCAATCAAGTTAATCCCAATTTTCAAGGCAGTGGTCAAAGAAGTCAACAACCATTCCCACCCTAGAACCAAAATTACAATCAAAGTAACCACCAAAGGGGGTATCAAAGGGGGAATGAGCAGGGAGGATCATTTGGATCCTCTAACCAGGCTAGTGGGAATGAGATGATGGATATTCTGAAGTCCATGACCTGCAAAAGAAGAATCAATCTGATGAGGTGCGGAACAAGTCAATTCAAGTGTTGACCACTCAGATGGGACAGATGGCTACTGAGGTGGCAGAATTAAGGAAGAGTAGTGGGAAGCTTCCAAGTGACACACAGACAAATCCAGCTCATCAAGCTTCAGGGAGCAGGAACATGAAGAACAGCCACGTGGGCAAGGTAAGTACTCTTCGTAGTGGTAAGGTGTACGATAACAAAGTTTCACCTCCACCAACCTTTGTTGACGGTGTGGTGGAGGACATTGATGAGCATGAGATCAGTGATGATGAACCCGAGTCGATTCCGGTTACACGGGTTGCTTTTAAAAATCAAAATGTAACATCTTTTTCCAAAACATCATCTACTGTTAACGAAGGGGAAGTAGTGCCTCATAGGGTGCCATTTCCCTCAGCTTTAGTGAATGCAGGTAAACAGGTGGTGGTCAAGAAGAGGGGTCCTCAACAGGAGAAAATCTGGGAAATCTTCAAACAGGTTAAAATTAACATACCCCTCCTCGATGCAATCAAACAGATACTAGTCTATGCTAAGTATTTGAAAGATCACTCAGAAAAGGCATAATAAAATTCCTGAAAAGCTGGATCTGAATGCACGAGTCAGCACAATTTTAACCGGTGCTCTTCCACCAAAACTCCAAGATCCAGGAGCGCCCATAATTTCTATACAAGTGGGTGATTTTAAAATGAACAAGGCGCTATTGGATCTTGGAGCAAGTGTGAGCATCCTTCCTGGGAGTTTGAATAACCAATATGACGTTGGTCCACTGCGTCGAGCCAATACTACTTTGGTGTTGGCTGATTTAACCCCTAAACTCCCACGAGGGATAGTTCGTGATGTGATAGTAAAAGTGGATCAATTTTATTATCCGGTGGATTTCTTGGCTCTTGATTATGTGCAATCTGAAAAGGTCACTCAACCAGCAGTAATTTTGTGTCGACCCTTCTTAGCCACATCCCATTCTTTGATTGACTGTCGCTTAGGCACAGTTGATATGACTTTTGGCAATACAAGGGTGCGTTTAAATGTTTTTTCAAATGAATCTGACCCTCTGCCCAGTGATGAATGCTTCATGGCAGACATCATTGAAGGATGCTATCCTCACTCTGAGGATGAGTCCACAGAGGTTTGTTTTATATGTGACAGGGTTGAACAGGAACTAGATCTTGATTTGCAAGAAGAAGAAAGGGTTGTGGAAGCATTGGTGGTGCAAGATGGTAGACCTCCATGGACTCATCAGGTGGAGAGTTTACCGACTGAGATTGATTCGGGGCTGAAACCATCACTTATGAGCCCCACAAAGGTGGAGTTAAAGGATTTACCCAAGAACCTGAAGTATGCATTTTTAGGGAATGATGAAACTCTACCTGTCATCATCATCCAACTTGGATGAGGAGCAAGAGGAGGCACTACTGAAGGTGCTTCAAGATTACAAAGCTGCAATTGGATGGACCATTGCTGACTTAAAAGGTGTTAGTCCATCCATTGTGATGCATAAGATCATCACAGATGCAGATGCATGACGTTCGTGGGATACACAACGCCGATTAAATCCCAACATGCGTGAAGTTGTAAAGAAGGAAGTGTTGAAGTGGTTGGACGCAGGGATAATCTATCCCATTTTTAACAGTCGATGGGTGAGTCCAACCCAAACAGTGCCCAAGAAAGCAGGTATTCAGGTAGTGAAAGGTGAGCATGGTGAGCAGATTGCCACTCGGCCGGTAACCGGGTGGCGTGTGTGTATTGATTACGGGAAACTTAATGCTGCCACATCAAAGGATCACTTCCCTTTGCCATTTATTGACCAAATTATTGAGAAGCTATCAGGTCAGAAATTTTACTGCTTTTTAGATGGTTACTCAGGGTACAATCAGATAGCCATCCATCCTGATGATCAGGAAAAGACCACCTTCACATATCCCTATGGCACTTTTGCCTTCCTGCGAATGCCATTTGGGTTGTGCAATGCCCCGGCCACCTTTCAAAGGTGTATGATGAGTATATTCTCGGACATGGTCAGGGAGTCGCTCGAAGTTTTTATGGATGATTTTTCAGTTTTTGGTTCATCATTTGAATTGTGTTTAAATGAATTATCTAAATTTTTGAAACGATGTGTGGAAAATAATTTGGTTTTAAGCTGGGAGAAGAGCCATTTTATGGTTCAAGAGGGTATTGTTTTTGGTCACGTGGTGTCAAGTCGGTGGATTGAGGTCGACAGGGCTAAAATCAGTGTTATTTCAACATTACCTCCCCTGATAAATGTCAAGGGTGTGCGTTCTTTTCTAGGGTATGCCGGGTTTTACCGTAGGTTTATTAAGGGATTTAGTGTCATCACAAAACCTTTATGTAACTTACTTCTCAAAGATGTTCCTTTTGAATTTGATAAAGAATGTGTAACTGCTTTTAATGTATTAAAGGAACAATTGGTACAAGCCCTAATCTTGCAATCACCATACTGGAATATTCCTTTTGAAATAATGTGTGATGCAAGTGATTATGCAGTTGGGGCTGTGTTGGGACAAAGGGTAGACAAGAAACCTATTGTTATTTACTATGCAAGCAAGACCCTCTCCGATGCTCAATTGAATTACACCATAACAAAGAAGGAGTTGCTTGCAGTTGTCTATGCCTTGGACAAATTTCGGTCTTATATTTGGGGTAGTAAAGTGATTATTTACTCTGATCATGCAGATGCTCATTATTTGATGGCAAAGAAGGATGCTAAACCCAGGTTAATGAGGTGGGTCCTTCTATTGCAGGAATTCAGTCTAGAAATCAGAGGCAAGAAAGGCTGTGAGAACTCAGTGGCTGACCATCTGTCACGAATTCAGAGGAAAGAGGAGGATGTCATTCCTAAGAAAAATGAACAATTCCCCGATGAGTATTTGATGTCTATTACTTCTTCAGACCCTTGGTATGCTGGTAATGCTAATTACTTAGTTGCAGGTACTATTCCTGAAGACTGGACCAAGAAGAAGAGGAACCATTTCTTGACAAAGGTCAAGCAATACATCTGGGATGAACCAGACTTGTTCAAGGTGGGAGCAGACCAACTCATCAGACACTGCATCCCCGAATCAGAAATCCCAACAGTGTTGGAGCTTGCACATGCATCTGCATGTGGTGGCCACTTTAGTGGCCAGAAAACAGGGCATCGGATACTATCTTGCGTGCTATTTTGGCCTACTATTTTTAAAGATGCCTTTGAGTTTGCTAGGACATGTACAAATTGTCAAAAGATGGGCAGTATTACTAAGAGGAATGAGATGCCCATGCAACCAATCCTTGTTGTTGACATTTTGACGTTTAGGGTATTGATTTTTTGGGCCCATTCCTGAATTCATTTGGCAATTTGTACATCTTGGTGGCATTTGATTATGTTTCAAAGTGAGTTGAAGCAATTGCCACCAAAACCAATGACCATAGTGTAGTTTGCAAATTTGTGCAATTAAACATTTTCTCAAGATTTGGGCTTCCCCGTGTAATCATAAGTGATGGGGGATCTCACTTTAAGAATTTTCAATTTGGCAAACTTCTGAAACGCTATGGTGTGGACTACCGGATTGCCACTCCATACCACCCACAAACAAGTGGGCAAGTACAGGCTGACCGCAAGGATTGGTCAAACAAACTGAATGATGCCTTGTGGGCATACCGTACTGCTTACAAAACACCTATTGGCACTACACCATACCGGTTGGTCTACGGGAAGGGATGTCACTTACCTGTGGAATTGGCACATCGAGAATTATGGGTTATTAAAAATGTTAATCTTGATTATGATGCTGCAGGTAAGCAAAGACAGTTGTGCTTGAGTGAGTTGGAGGAACTAAGGGACGATGCTTATGCGAGTGCTTCAGCATACAAGGATAAGATGAAGAAGGTTCACGATGCAAAGATCCGGTTGAAAACCTTTGCGGTTGGGCAAAAGATGTTGTTATTCAACTCACGGTTGAAGCTCTTTCCGGGCAAACTGAAGAGCAAGTGGACAGGTCCCTACTTGGTGACTAAAGTGGGTCATTCAGGAGATGTAGAAATTGAAGACTTTGAGGATCATTTGAGGCAAACGGTGAATGGTCACCGTCTAAAGCCGTACTTAGAGCCCAATGACATCAATGGTCCGGATAAGCAAGTTGAGGTATTATTCTTAAGCACTCTAGTAGATGGAGACACGTAAGTAGCATCAGGTACACCGCGCCTGGCTGAAAGACGTTAAACTTAGCGCTCTTAGGAGGCAACCTAAGATTTATATTTGTCTGATTTTGAATTTTAGTTAAATGAACGTTGTGGGTGTGTTCCCTGGAAACCCTCACGAGACTAAACTTGTCCTCTCAAGCTACTGAGAGGTTTAAAAGACATGATGCATATGCTAAATGCATCCGTGATGCCTACGAAAGTTAGTTAGGATTTTCTTGCTTTGTTTTCTTTGTTTGTATGCAATTGACCAAATGTGGGGAAGCCTTTGAGGAAGTGTGGACTTGTGTAAGTGCGTTTGAGGGCAATGCACGAATTCCTGGGGTAGGGCACCATGTAAAAAGTATGTAAATTTTATGTTTTTCGGTATGTTTTTGTAGTTTTTCTAAAGTTTTGCATGTTTCGTGTCGATTTTAGCAAGAAAAATGATGAGGAATTACGTTCCAGGTACGTATGATCATAGTTTAGTGGTTGGAGCGGGTTTTTGAAGAAGTTGGGAAAACCAAGTTTAGAGGGCCAAAAATTTTCCAAGTTAAAAAATGGCCATAACTTTCTGTCAACACAGGCTCCTCGCGGTACGCGAGAGCCTCAGCCCCATCCTTCGCGGTACGCGAAGAAAATGTTAACCGGTCAGAATTTAGGATCTTCGCGGTACGCGAGAGGTCCTGTCCCACTTTCTCGCGATACGCGAAAAAAAAAGATTTCTTTTGAGTCGTGTCAGTCCGTCGGGTCTTTTAATTTCTTCTGAGTTGTTCTATTTAGTCGTTATGATGCTTGTGGGTGCTTGATTTTATCTTTGCATGTTTCGATTGATCCGCCCGTACTCAATCTCCATTTGGGTGGTGATTTCCGACTTTCACTGGTTCTTTTGTACAAGGCCGCCACTTGCATCTATGGAACACGATCGCGAATGAAATGCTATACGATCGCATATCCAGCTAAGTTTCTCTTATTTTTGTATATTTCCTTTTGTTTTAGAGTCACTCCTCCTATATTGAGGGCAATGTAGAGTTTACGTGCGGGGATGGAGACTGTAGTCTAGGTCTGTATTTGAGTCTGTATTTTGAGTCAGAAAAATCATAAAAATTTAAAATTTTTCAAAAATGTCCTTAGATTAGAATTGTTGCAGTTATTTGGGAAATGATAGGCAGAATTGGAACTTTGCTTGTGGATTTGAACTGAATAATAAATAATAGAAAGCGCGTCTGATTTGTAATGTTTTGGTAGGCCCAACCGACTTAAAGAGCTTAAATATCCTGATAGTGTATCTAGGTTTAATTGAATAATTAATTCAGGATATCTTGTGGGTTTTCATTTTAGGGGTGTCGGTAAGGTCGAAACAGTCAATATAGGGTGATGGGTACCACATTAAACTAAGATTTTTATGTTTTTGAAATTACTTGGCACACCGCTTTCTTTTTATAAGAGTAAATTCGAAAGTTGGTGGAGCCCGCATTCCATACATATACCATTGCATGAGCTTGAATTAATTAAGTTGAAAGCTTGAGTTTGCCTACGTGTTACCCTCCGGGTTAGAAGCATGGTTGAAACGCCATGGGCAGACTCTTGTAATCAATTATAGATGACTAAGAGAGACTTATGTGTTACCCTCTGGGATGGCAACCTGGTTGAAACGCCTCTAAGTTGAGTTTTTGTTCTTCATTGCTAAAAAAAAAACTGCCGCCTACGTGTCACACTTCGAGTTCCAGCTTGATTGAAACACCACTGGGTTAGGTTTATTCATAAAACGATAATGAAAGCTTGCATCAATCATCCATCAATCCATAATTCTTCTAAGTAATTTTTAAAACACATAAATCTTTGTTTATAGTGGTGGGAAAATCTATAAGGTTTAGCCCGGGCCTAAACATGACCTTGAGATGGGATTAAGCTGAACTGTAACATCTTGAGTGTGAGACCCATAGATAGACTGTTGGCTTGGTAATAGATATAGTGTTAGATCATAGAATTGGGGGTTTAACGAGTCGGTGGTTGGGTTTAATTGGATCGAAATACTGATTGTTACAGTTAGCGCGTTAGTATATTTAAACTGTTAAATGACTGAGAATGTGAAAGCAGGTTCCGATTATGATCCCATTGCATGATTCTTTTGAAGCAAAAGAGTAAGTGTGGGGATGTGATGTAGTGTTTAATAACCCCGGTTTATATGTCAGTTTGTATTCGTTTTAGTCTTTTTAATCTGTGTCTTTGTTTGGTTTTATGCATGTTTGTGGTTGCATGTGCCTCCCAGGTTTTATGTGCTAAATGAGGGGGAAACGGAAGCTAATCAGTTGGACACGGAGCACGGAGGATTGAAAGTAAAAAAGAGTCAAATTGCTGGTTTTTCTGGTCTTCTCGGTACGCGAAGACCTGGGGAGTTTTGTTCGCGGTACGCGAGGAAGTAAAGAAGCATGCCCGACTATTCTGTCCTTCGCGGTACACGAAGGACTTGGACAAGATTCTCGCGGTACGCGAGGAAGAGCTTTTATGGGAAAATTAACCTAATTTAGGTTTTAACCTTTCTCAGCCCCCATTATCAAAGATCTCCGATTCCAGTCATTCGAGAGCTCCATAGAGGCGATTCCTGTTGCTCTTGAGTCGATTGTTCTTAAAGTTTGATGATTGTAAGTCCTACTACATTAGTTTTGGTTATTGTGATGAGTATGAGTAACTAAATCACCCGTAGTCTTCTCCGGGTGCAGGGTTTTGCGTTTGCACTTGTAATTTCTGGAATACTTGGTCTTGGCTTGTAATTTTGATTGGCATCTTAAGCCATATGATTACATTTATCCATTAAATGCTTTAAAATATTTGTGTTGATTCAAGTCTCATCAGTCTTAGGTTTATTTACATCAGGGGCGTTGTGAGATTTGAGTGTCAATTGGTTAATATAAACTGATTATATATTAATAGGCTTTCTTTACAGCTCGTTCTAATATTTTCACTGAATTCAGTTGAACCATGTGCGATTATGTCTATGTGATTGCTTTCTAGGTAGACTAGGAAGAACTTGTGTTTGCAAACCTGAACCTCGGAGAGGATTACCTTTCTCATTATTGTTTTAAACCCAATCCAAATCAGTCTTTACTATTTTTTTGTCTTTTAATATCTGTAACAAAGTGACACTTTCCACAAGCTCCTCGTGGATACGAATCTCTACTTACCCTTACTAGTTAAGGTGTTTAAGGACTGTTTTTGACTGACCGAACGACATCGTTCACTTTCCCAAGTAGCCTTGGAACCCCTTCGGTGCTTCCATTGTACCTTCACCAACTGCGGGTAGGACTCTTTCGTCTCTTCTTCACTTTCCCAAGTAGCCTTGGAACCCCTTCGGTGCTTCCATTGTACCTTCACTAACTGAATCACCTTTTTTCGCAAACGCTTTTCCTTTCTATCCAGTATGGCCACGGGCTCTTCAATATAATTCAGACGGTTATCAACCTCGATGTCCGATAACGGCATGTGGGTTGTGTCGTCAGCCAAACACTTTCTCAAGTGTGACAGGTGAAAGGTAGGATGAATCTCACTCAGTTCATCAGATAGTTCCAGTCTATATGCCACTTCACCCACCCGCGCCACCATTTTAAACGGCCTGAAGAACCTCGGACTCAACTACCCCCTTTTGCAAAAACGGACTATCCCTTTCCAAGAAGATACTTTTAATAGCACAAAGTCCCCGACCTGGAATTCGTGGGATCTCCGCCTCTTGTCGGCGTAAGATTTCTGCCTATCTTGCGCGGCTTTCATTCGTGCCTTGATTTGATCAAACTTATTGGATGTAGATTTGACAACTTCTAAGCTTCTGAATTCCTTCTGACCAATTTCCCCCAACATAGCGGCATTCTTCATGGCCTACCATACAACATCTCGAAGGGTGGCATGCCTATCGTCGAGTGATAACTGTTGTTGTATGAGAATTCCGCTAGTGGCAGGTGGTTGTCCCAACTACCACTGAAGTTGATGATACACGCATGAAGTATGTCCTCTAGGGTCTGGATGGTCCTTTCGGACTGACCATCCATTTGACAACGTGACCTAGGAACCGAACCTACCTAAGCTAGAACGCGCACTTGGAGAACTTAGCATACAACCCTTCCCTCTTTAGAGTTTCTAGTACTTCTCGTAGATGACAGGCGTGATCGTCTTCACTCTTTGCGTAGATGAGAATATCATCTATGAATAATATTACCAACCGATCCAACATCGGACGACACACTCTGTTCACACTCTGTTCACCAAATCCATAAACGTTGCTGAGGCGTTCGTCAACCCAAAAGACATCACAAGGAACTCGTAGTGTCCGTACCGTGTGAAACACGGTCTTTAGTACATCCCCTTCCCTTACTTTTAACTGACGATACTCCGGTCGAAGATCAATCTTAGAGAACCAACTCGCACCTTGCAATTACTCGAATAGATCATCAATCCTGGGTAGCGGGTATTTGTTCTTCACAGTATGCTTATTCAGCTCTCTATAATCAATGCACATCCTCATAGAACCATCTTTCTTCTTCACAAACAAAACTGGAGCACCCCAAGGCAAAATGCTCGGTCTGATAAAGCCTTTGTCTAGAAGTTCTTTCAATTATGTCTTCAGTTCCTTCATCTCCAACGGTTCTAGTCGGTATGGTGCCTTTGTAACGGGCTGGGCACCTGGAATTAGATCAATCTGGAACTCCATCTCCCGATCGGGCTACACTCGGGGCAAGTCCTCTGGGAATACCTCCGGATAGTTACACACTATGAGTACGTCATTCAGTTCTGTAACTTTCTTCCTTTCGTCAATCACATAAGCCCGGTAGGCCTCGCATCTGCACCTTATAAAACTTTCTGCCTTAATCATCGAAATGACGTTTAGCATCGGGACATCTCTATCCCCATAAATCGTGACTTCGCTACCATCGGGAGCCTTGAGTTGAATCACTTTTCATTTACATATGATTTGCGCTTCATTGGCAGTAAGCCAATCCATTCCCATTACCACATCAAACCCTCCTAAGGCCAATCTATCTTTATCAAGCAATCGTTATGACTTCTATTACTTTCATGGTTTTACCCACATTAGTTTCTACGTTAAAGACCCGTTCTACTTTGTCAATTGTGCACTTTACTCGATTACAGAACGTGGAGGCTATAAAACTTTTACTTGCGCCGGAATCAAAAAGTACAGATGCAAGGGTGTATTTAACAAAGAATGTACCTGTTCCTCGCCTCTTCTTGAGTTAGGGCATACGCCCTCGTTCGAGCCCTCGGCTTTTCCACCTCTTTCCCTTTCCCCGCATCCTTTGGCTCCAGACATTCTCGGCTCATGTGCCCCGTTACTCCACAGTTATAGCATCGCTGGACGTCTTGGCAGTCACGAGCATAGTGGCCCGACTTTCCACACTTAATACACTGGTTCGACCCCTTGCTTACATTCTCCCAGATGCTCCTTCCTGCATTTCTCACAAACCATAATCTCCCCCTTCTTGGCTTTCTTATCTCGAGACCTATACAAGTTCCCACCAGTTTGCTTTCCAGGAAACATCAACTTCTTCTTAGGCTCTTCAATAATCGCATCGTCCAGTGACAGGTCGTCATACACCACCCCACTTAGTTCTACCACCGATTCGAATGTCCGAGGGGTGTTCACCTTAACAAACGTGCGAACTTTAGGGGGTAACCCCTGGACATAGCAGACAATTCTTCTCTCTTCATAGGTAATCAAAGGTGGTACCAGTCACGCCAATTCATTGAATCTCGTGGTGTACTGTCGATGTGTCATTTGCCCGGCTTTCAATCCTAGAAAATCCCTTTCTACTTTCTTAATCTCATTTCTCGGGCAGAATTTATTGATTACCAACTCTTTCAAGTCACTCCACCTCATCAGCTCAATTGCTCGATCTTTGCTTGTCTCATTCCTTCCCACTAGTGGGACGCCTCCTCCCTCAGCGAGTTCGTTGCAAACTTGACAGCCTGATCTGCCCGACACTCGCTGAGAAGGATAGTAGCTTCCATACGGATTACCCAGTCAAAAGTAGCCACGACATCTTTCTTTCCATCCAGCATCGGCGGGTCACATCTTCGGAAGGACTTGTAGTCATAGCCGCGAGCAGGCTGCGTGTCATTCACAGTGATAATTGGTCCTTCGGCGCCTGAGTTTGTACCAGCCAACCCGTTCGCGCTCTTTATCGCCTCTGTCAACAAGGTAGGCAGAGTAGCCTTCATTATTTTAGCGAATTCCCGATCCAACGCCACTTTGCCTGGGGTTCGAAGCTAAACTGTTGGTCAGCCATCGGGGAGTTCTCCGGATCGTGTTGGCTTACCACGGAACTGACATGAACACTTTCTTCGTCATTTTTCCTTTGGCCACCGGGTGGTCTACCGCGATGTCCGATACGCCCTCTACCACGCCTTCCGCCTCGATGTCCTGCCATTTTTCCTATCTGATGGATGAGAACAACGAATCTAATGTCATCACGCTAGTTAACAAATAGAACACAACAAGGATTGTAAGATATTAATATACACTGGCCATCTGTAATTAACCATTACACTACTTCTTGGTTTCTATTTGATCACCTTTATGATTCCATCAAACCTTTGTCCTAGTCTAACACTTCCTAAGGGAAAACTATACTTACTACATGTGTCTGATGCTTTGGCTTGAGTTACCCGTACTTGCATCCATTACTTGGTCCCATTCTCAATTTAAGTCCAGACATTATGAATGTCTGAATCTCTCAAACTATTGCTCTGATTCCAACTTTTAAGGCCCCAAACCCGGGAGGCGTACTTGTTACTTATTCACAAACAGTTCTTAGACTAAAAATGCATTCATTGCAGCGAAAGTAATTGTCATTACATTGTACCAGATTAACAATCAATTAAAACATTATTCAATAACATCATTCTCTCATAAACACAACATAATGGATGCTTGATCTTGATCGCGGGGTAACTCTTCTGAATAGCCAAGCATGCATCCATTCCTCATCCTTCTAACCTTAACCTGACATGCATACTAAAATTCAGCTAACGCCGGTGAGTTCAAGTCTTTCATTCTTTATTAGGAAAATGGTTTCATAGCACATTTATTCACTAGGGGTTAAATCGTTTATAAGAAAACAAAGCTTTTACGTTCATCAATAAATCAACATCAAAACATAGTTTAAACATAACATTCATTCGTCATTTAACATTCATTTTAGTCATACATTTATTATCTAAATCTGTGTCATCATTCTTTCCATCCATTATTGTCCCTAAGGCTTTACCACGTGAATGCCGACAATACGTTCCCAGTTCTTTCATCGCCCTTATGACTTATAAGTCAATAAGGTACTTCGACGAGTTTGGCACTTACATCCACAACACCGTCGGATCATTCGTTTATACTTTACGAGTCACGTTAACCCCGAGTGACCGTCGTCACTCCCATCGCCAGTTGTACAATCGTAATACCATTGGTAGGCCACACAGGAAGTACCCCTGTTGTACTTATGACACTATGGCTTTCCCAAAAGCTGTCATAAGGCTGAGAATGTATATCCCCAGACTTCTTTCGTCAATTCGTTTAATCAACATATTAGACATATAATGACTTCTTTAAAACATTTGCCCTTTTTTTTCATAAAACATTTCATTCATTTGTAAACCCTTTCTTTCATTTATAAACCATTCCTTTATAAACATTCCATTTCGTAAACATTCTTGTTTCGTAAAAACATTCATGTCATAAACCATTCATTTCGTAAACATTCTTATTTCATAAAACATTCATTTCATAAACCATTCATTTCGTAAACATTCTTATTCCGTAAAACATTTCGTTTGAGTATGCACATCACCCTAGAAACAAGTAAATATGAATTCTTGACTCACCTAGTAGTCTATAAGCAACATGAGTTGGACGTCTAATTAATGGTGGCGTGCTAAACAATCTGCATATAAGTCAACATACGAATTCTATCGATCTTACTTGTGTCGCCTAGACAGTGTCGCTTGACATGATTAGTGTCGCCAGGCACGTGATCAGGTGTGGCCAAGGCAGTGTCGTCTCGCACACCACCAGTTTCGCTAGAACTTGCATTCTAGACTTAGTGTCATTTACCCTAGTGTTTCTTAAGACACGTGTCACCAATCATTGGTAATCCTCGAGATCCACACTCTGTCTTCCCTGATCAGTGTCGCCAAATGAAAGAGTGTCGCTAAACACAAAATCCTAACAGGCCCGCTTTCAATCCAAATTTGTAACTTTTTACATCTAAAACGTTTATTTTACTTCCATGAAGCTAGATGTGGCCTATATTCGACCATTAACACGTAAAACCCTTGCTTTTGAGATGAAAACCCTAGTTTTACCCCAAAACTCATTTTAAACATAAACACAGAGATTTTGGGTTCGATTCTTACCTCAAATAAGACGTTTCTTCGTGTATTCTTACTCACAAACACTGGAGAAACAGATTGTAAGCAAACTTCAAGCCTTTTAGAGCAAATCTTGACTTTCTCTCTCTAGAATTTCCCACTATCTCTCTTTAGACGAATTTGTGGTTTAAGTGAGAATGGAGGCTGATCAAAGGGGTGTTTAGGGTTTATACCCACCCTTCATCATGCACCTTGGGCCCAAGCCCGCTTCCCTCGAGCCCATTATCCTTTTCTTTTCATTCCTTCTTTCTTTCTTTGGCCCAATAAGTTGGTCAGGATTTTCGGATGTTACAATATATATGGGCCATGTTTAATTAAATTTGGTTAATTAAATAATAATGAATGAAAACCCAAATTACCAAATGGATCATATTAATAGTTAACTGATTGGGCCAACTTGGGGCCAAAGGAAGGTAATTAGGGTTTAGGGATGACTGATTATAAATAGAGGCAATTAAGGAGTTTTTAGGTGTACCATAGAAAGTAATTGGAGAATTACTAAACCTTAAAACTTCCACCCTCTCTCTCTCCCTTAGCCGCGGCCACCACCCTAGGGGGTCGGCCGTCGCCAACTTCTGCTCCGTCGTGATTCATCGCCGCCGTCGACCCCATCTCCGCCGTTGGGTACCGTCGTCGGCGCCGTGTTATTGCTGTTTCTGGCTTGTGACGCCACTGCCGTGTTTGTGTGGGTTGAATGTCGGAACCAATAGACGGACTGGGTTCATTTTGGTTCTTAGATTTGGTGATTCCAGATACAGTTTTGGAGTTACGTGTGGATGAGGAGAACACCACAAGAGCTGTGTTATTGATTCGTGAGATTGGACTTGCATCAAGATTCGTTATCACGGTGTGTCTTCTCTTTAGTGGAAATCCTAACCAGCCAGTTCAGGTATTGTATTCTGAACATCCTATGGTTTGGTTAATTGGTTTTTTCTTTTATCTTGCAATTGTGTTGTTGATGTGTAAACCAAGCCTTGACTTTGCATATATTGTTTTGTTATGGTTGGTTGTTTAGTTTTGTATTTTTGTATTGTAGTTTTTTAGGCAGTTTTGGAAGCCATTATTGTAATAGAATAGGTTTTATTTTATTTCAATTGTAACCGAGATTTAAAGACAAGACGAGGCAAGACGCTGAAGTTAAGACGGTGACAAGAACCGGCAAGACGGGATAATCAGGGTCGAGATAGATGTCAAAGAAAGTGGGAGCAATGTGAAGATTATGGTTGATTTTAAATTGTCCTCTTTGTTTTGACCTAGTTCGGTGCCCTACGCAACTTATAGGGCATCGAACAAACCGGAGGCTCAGGTTTACATATATTATGTTTGGTTGATATTTATATTTTGCGTGATTGTTTGATATGCGATATTAAAAGCAAAATTATTTTTATCAACAAACGGAAGTTTTAAAAACGAGGTTTTAAAACTAAAACGACACAATTAAACGGCGAGATATTAAGATTGGATTTTAGTTATCTCATGAAAGTTTTAAAATTAAAGAGTTCATTTTTCGATTAAAATTGAGTTTTTGGTATATAAATAAAATAGAGATTTTGTTTATTTAAAACTCATAAAATTAATAAAGAGTTTATTAAGTTAAAATTGGTTTCGCATTTTATACTGACGTATATTTAATTAGGGTATTAAATTGGAACGTCTGATAATATTTTATCAAAACGCAAGAACCAAGTAAAATAGAGATTTTACAAAATTGCCTCGAATTCATTCGATGCAAAATGTTTTGACACGCGAATTAAAAACATTTAAGAAATCCTTTTAATAATGATAAGTTAGGTGCCGCCCGTTTTGGATCACTTGGCGGCATATTCAAATACAAGAGTCTTGGTTTGGGTAAATCGGATAAGTTGTATCGCGATATTCGAGAGTCTCGGGCCGGTACACACGAGTCTAAGAGAATGATGACCTATCACTCAAGGTATGTGGAAAGTGCGTAGGCCAAACACAAACTAGAGTAGGCTCATATGGGATTAAACGTGCCAACTAGATAAAAGATTATCTAAAAGATCCCATAACGCTTAGAAATCGTATAGTTGATACGATTGGTAACACCTACTGATGCGTGGTCTTTAAAGTATATATTATGTAATAATAAATTTAGAGATGGTTTCACGAGATCAGGTTTTAAAATTTATAAAATGATAAATACTTAGACTTAAAAACACACAATAGGCAAGTACACATATCGCAGCGTAATATAGTTTAGGTAAAAACCAAGCATCGAACCAATGGACACGGTCGAGTTCCAATACTCAACGTTTGTTATCGTTTAGCCAGTTTAATTTGTGAGTGGGTGTTGTGTGCTTGTGAAGCAGAAAAGTAAATAACAGAAAACTAAATGACGGTAAAGTAAATAGCATAAAATGTAAAATGTGCGTGAAGTGTGTAACAGAAATGTAAATAGCAGAATAGTAAATAATAGGAAAGTAAATAGCTCGAGAATAATCAGATCACAACGAGTATTGCTTGGGGCTTTGAATCTGCTTGGTATATGATAATATTATGTTAACTAATCAGATGGTATGACTAATACAAATGTGTGAACTGTACACCGCTAGAGCCTCATTCTCACAACATTTGGTTCACGAATTATGTTCTTTAGAATAAAATGGTAGGACTCCAAGCTCGGGACATCATTACCCTCAACTCTTTGATTCTATCTCCGAGTTGGTTTAAGACATCAAACCTAAACACCTTTATTTTTATTTAAAAGAGTGATTAAACTTTGTTCACCGGGAGGCGGTGCAACAATGGGACCATGTATAAATACATACCGTTCCCAACGTGAGTTCACCAACTCTTGGTTTCATAACAAGTTCATTGATGTGTTGCAAAACACACCTTGTTTTCCTTTGTATTTCGTAGCGTTTTCGTATGGTTTTAGAGTCGTTTTGAGTCATTTATGGTTTGTAATAAGTAATGTTGTATATGGTAGGTATTCGGGAAGAATTGGAGCTATCTTGAGCTAGAAAATTAGTTACGGGGCCCATAATATATCAATTTGGGGTAGCTTGACGAGAAGAGTTCAAAAAATAAGTTATGTTCTCGCGGTACGCGAGAGATATACGCCAATTCCCTCGCGGTACGCGGGAGACCAGAAATCCTGCGCGACTAATTTGTCTCCGGCGGTACGCGAGGGAACTTCCGTCTGGGCCTCGCGGTACGCGGGAGACCCCAGAAACTCGAAAATTAACCTAATTTAAAGGATTAAAGGTCTAGGACTCTCCCATTATTATTCTAATCGATTCCCAGCCGTTTCTGGACCAAAAAGTGGCGATTTTGAGAGGGGAAGAAGCAACAAGAGCCAAAGTTCGAAGCTTTATCGATCGGGTTGGTTTGTTCTTGCTCGTTCGGTTTATGATTCTTACTTTCTTGTTTACAATTGGTTTGATTTGGATTATGTTCATCACTTTTGAGATTTGTTTTCTGAGTTTGAACATGTTTCTTGGCTAGACCGTAGTAGCTATCTAGGTTTCGATGATTGTTTGATTGATTTATGGATTTCTTTTGGTTTATGTTGGTTCTTGATGGATTCATGGTAAAGTAAAGAACTTGATTTCACTTTGTATGATGTTTATGCATATTTAATTCTGATTTACAATTGATTTGTGTTTCACATGTGTTTTGTTGAATGTCTTTCAAGTAATAGATGCATGTTAGGTTACTTACTGTGTGTTTGTAACTAGTTTGTGGATTATTGATATCATCGTCTATAGAAACGTAAATTGAGAGTATCTTAGGGTTAGGTGTTCTTCCTGCTTCAATAGCGGAAAGGTGCGAAGTTGTCGGGTATTCCATGGTGTTAGGGTTAGTAGGTAGATTGCTCTGAAAGGAGGGTTTCATAACATTATTGATATTCCGTGTCATACCGAGAGTTGTCACGTTACCCCGTGTGTCTTAGGGCATATTGAGATATTGAGACTGAGAGGTAATTTATCTTTAGGGTACTTTAGCATTGTTGGAAATAGCTGAGAGGTGATCCGACCAACCGGTGAGTTTACACGTTCCTTAGGGTTTCCTATTAGGTCACACCTGGAGAATGATCTGGGATCCTTACGTTGTCTTAGGGTTTCGTATTCAAAGATCCTGGTTCCATCATAACTGTCATAGTCGAGAGAAGTTCATGTTTAGCAAACAGGATTCATTACCTAGATAGTGCTTTCTCCATTATTGATTTCATCCGTTTCGTCTATCTGATAGTTGGTGTCGTTTGTTAGAAGTTTCGCTAGTTTAAATCTTAGTTACACAAATTCCCCCCAATATAGTTCAGTTCAATTAGTTGAGTCAGAGTCTAGATAGAGTTGTCACTAGTGTCTCGTGGGTTCGATATCCGGACTTTCATTAGACTTTACTACATTGATCGGTACACTTGCCAGTTGTGTGGTCTAGTATTAGATTGAGTCTAGATTTATAAATTTAAAGCTAGAGTGTCCAGGTTAGGTTTTATAGTTAGTTTTTATAGACCGTCTGAGCGACATCAAGTTTTTGGCGCCGTTGCCAGGGACACTTAGGCGATAGCGTATCTAACTTTGATTGAACTTATCTGATTAATTGGTCTTTTTGTGTTTTGAGTCTTTTCTATTTTGTTGAGTCTAGTTTGCGTGTCCTTTGGTGAGTCTTTGTTTTTAGTGTGTCTAGCTTGTATCTTGAGTCTGTCAAATTAATTTTTATTATTTTGTCATTATGTGTGAAATCTGTGGAGGACCCCATTTTACTTGTCGTTGCCCAAATTCATCAGGGGAATCTGCAAAATGCTATGATCGTTTCTATCTACAGGTACAACCATATAAGGAATACAGAACTCGAGAGGAGTTGAATGCCTGGTGCAAAGAGGCAAACGAGCAGTACGAGAGATATATCCAAGCAATGATTGCTCGCATTGGATCACATCGGCCAACAAATATAGAGCGTGTGGTTTATGATCATGAAGGGAATGAGATTGGGATTGAAACTGAATCGGGGGAGTTAATTCTTACAACCCCATCACTGGAAACTATAATGGACGATGTGCAACTGATAGTGACAGAAGGTGAAGCACAAGTCCCACCTCCAGGTAAGTCTTCTGCTCTTAATCTAAATAGTGATGAAATTTATACCAATTCCTTGCAAGATCATGAAATTTCTTGTGATACTTTACACTTGTCTTGTAAGAATGAGTTGGTGCAGGTAATACGAGACAAAGATACAATCAAGGAGGAGCAGAGGAAGGTGCAAGTGATCATGAACACTAAATGGCACTTGATAACTAAAGCCGAACAATTGCACTTTCTGGAAGAAAATGAGAGGCTGATGGATGAGCTTGAAAGTCTGAAGCTAGAAAGAGAAAAAGCAGCTCCAGAACCAAGGAAGAAAATGGACTTCTTAGTCCCACCCTCGGACCTGCAGGGTCTTAAGCAACTTCGACCGGGTGTTTATGAATTTTCTTAGGATGATAGTGATGATGATACAATGCAGGAGTCACAGGAAACTCCAGAGCCGGAGATGATAATGGACATCAAAGTCCCACCTCCGGTTCAGCAAGACATCGAGCCAAAATTTTGGTGTCCCACACCATGGAATATTGATGATGGCTTTTGGAGTGATGATGAAGATGTGATTGAAGAAGAAGAGTTTATTGAGATCCCTCAAACCCCAATTGAAAATGATTGCTTTGAAGAGGGATTAGCCGGGTTGTTCGAGATAGATGATGATGGTGAGTCACAGCATGACGGGCCATTAGAGGAGATGAAAGAAGAGGAGCAGGTCCCATCCTAGGAGGATGAGTTCGGTGATGAGTTGGTGGACCTGCCGACTCCTAGTGAAGAGAGTTTTGACCCACTTGGCGATCTGAAACTCCTTGAAGATCTATTATATCAAAGGCCAAGTGTGGGGATAGAAGAGGAGGTGCACGTGATAGAGCTGGTGTTGGACCCACCACAGTGCACCCAAGAGAGAGAGAGGAGCAAGAACCCGTGGAGGAAGTAGATGGTGGATCGCCACCCAGATCAACACGACCATGGGACAGGGCATGAAGACGCATGGACCGGCATGTTTTGAGGGTCCGGGGATGGTCACACGAGGACGATAGGATGCAGAATATTGGAGATGATCATGCACCACATTACATGCCACGTATCAGGTTTGGTCCAGGTAAGTTTAAATATTGGTGGACCGACCCGTTTACATTTTTAAAAATCAATTTAAGGTCTGCCTCCAGATTTTGTCAAATCGGTGGTAGACCAATCATACTAAACGGGTCGGACGGGGTCGGCATAAAGGATAAGCCTCCTGATAGGCTTGTTTGAGTCTCGGGCAAGTGCCCGGGATGTAGAGTTTGTGTGCATTCGTTGGTGTGAGTCCGTGTCTTTTCCTGTGTTTTTCGGTAGTGTGTTTTGTTTGTGTCATGTTTTTGCAGGAATTCGCCCTTGATTCGGTGAGAAAAATCATCAGGAATGAAGTTCCAAGTATTTTTACATTTGTTTTTATGCTTGGAATAGGTTTTTATTGGAATTTGGGTGAGAAGAAGTTAAGGGGTGAAAAATTTTCTAAGTATAAAAACCCCCCTTAACTTTCGGTCACCAGAGGGTCCTCGCGGTACGCGAGAGGTTTCTCCCCTGTTTTTCACGATATGCGAGAGATAAAATACAAGGCCGGCTTAAATGCCACTCCCTCGCGGTACGCGAGGAGTGGCCGCCTGTTTTTTTCGCGGTACGCGGGGCTCTTCTGGATTTGCCTTTCTTCCTTGTTTTCCATGGTTTTCCACATCCACTACATCCACTACCACCATCATCACACCACCTCTATTATCATCATCCATCATTCCATCATTCATTAATCATCATCACTTTCACCCATTCTATTACCACCATCATTAACATCCACCGACCATCACGACCATGGGGAGACTTTGAAACCATTCGTGACCGATGTCCGACTTTGCTGTGGCTTTCATGTCTATGTGTTTGCTACCCATTGAGTATGTTTCTCTGCATATCTATCTATCTTGAGTCTTTATGTTTTTAGTGAGTCAGTCGAGTCTTTATTCTTTATTTTATTTGAGTCAGTTTAATGCTACGGGTTTGTTGTGAGGTTTATTTTGCAGGTTTTATCATTCCGCCCGTACTCAATCTCCATTCGGGCGGGAACGATCATGCACTTATATGAAGTTTGTAAAGGCAACCCGGCAGTCTGTGCAACCGCGACCGAAATGTTATACGGTCAGATAAGTTCAATCAAAGTTAGATACGCTATCGCCTAAGTGTCCCCGGCAACGGCGCCAAAAACTTGATGTCACCCAGAAGGTCTATAAAAACTAACTATAAAACCTAACCTAGACACTCTAGCTTTAAATTTATAAATCTAGACTCAACCTAATACTAGACCACATAACCGGCAAGTGTACCGATCAATGTAGTAAAGTCTAATGAAAGTCCGGATATCGAACCCACGAGACACTAGTGACAACTCTATCTAGACTCTGACTCAACTAACTGAACTGAATTATATTGGGGGGAATTTGTGTTACTAAGATTTAAACTAGCGGAACTTCTAACTAACGACACCAACTATCAGATAGACGAAACGGATGAAATCAATAATGGAGAAAGCACTATCTAGGTAATGAATCTTGTTTGCTAAACATGAACTTCTCTCGGCTATGACAGTTATGATGGAACCGGGATCTTTGAATACGAAACCCTAAGACAACGTAAGGATCCCAGATCATTCTCCAGGTGTGACCTAATAGGAAACCCTAAGGAACGTGTAACTCACAGGTTAGTCGGATCACCTCTCAGCTATTTCCAACAATGCTAAAGTACCCTAAAGATAAATTACCTCTCAGTCTCAATATCTCAATATGCCCTAAGACACACGGGGTAACGTGACAACTCTCGGTATGACACAGAATATCAATAATGTTATGAAACCCTAGGAAACCCTCCTTTCAGAGCAATCTACCTACTAACCCTAACACCATGGAATTCCCGATAACTTCGCACCTTTCCGCTATTGAAGCAGGAAGAATACCTAACCCTAAGATACTCTCAATTTGCGTTTCTATAGACGATGATATCAATAATCCACAAACTAGTTACAAACACACAGTAAGTAACCTAACATGCATCTATTACTTGAAAGACATTCAACAAAACGCATGTGAAACACAAATCAATTATAAATCAGAATTAAATATGCATAAACATCATACTAAGTGAAATCAAGTTCTTTACTTTACCATGAATCCATCAAGAACCAACATAAACCAAAAGAAATCCATAAATCAATCAAACAATCATCGAAACCTAGATAGCTACTATGGTCTAGCCAAGAAACATGTTCAAACTCAGAAAACAAATCTCAAAAGTGATGAACATAATCCAAATCAAACCAATTGTAAACAAGAAAGTAAGAATCATAAACCGAACGAGCAAGAACAAACCAACCCGATCGATAAAGCTTCGAACTTTGGCTCTTGTTGCTTCTTCCCCTCTCAAAATCGCCACTTTTTGGTCCAGAAACGGCTGGGAATCGATTAAGTTTAGTATTGAGAGCCGCCATAGGTGTCCACGGATTGATATCCGGTCTTGTCTACGCTTATTACATACCGACCGGTACACTTGCCGTTTGTATGTTTTAGGATTGGTAATTACTTTTTAAAACCGTTGTGTGAATTTTACTTAATTTTATATATACTTTACACACATCAAGTTTTTGGCGTCGTTGCCGGGGACACTGCATTGGCGATTTCGAGAACGACCCGAGTCGGGGATCTAGCCGTTTTTTTTGTACATAACTGTGTGATTTTTTTTATTTTCTAGGATTAGTTTATTTTTCTTCTAGTCTATTTTTAGTTTATTTTATTTTGTTAGAATTAGATTTTGTGTGAATTTTTTTTAATTGTGTGATTTTGTGTTTCTAGGATTTGTTTAGGATTCTTTTATTTTATTTTTATTTGTTATCATCTCACCTGCTACTTTGAGAAACATGTACAGACAGCAGGTTAGACGTTTCGAGGAGGAGTGTGTTCCCTCGTGGGAGACTGAGTTTGGAGATGAGTTGGCGGATATTCTAACCGCCAACGGAGGAGTATGTGACCCTTTTCGTTATCTTATTGAGTTAGAGATATTACTGTTCGGGGAGCCAAAGAGGGAGATCGAGGAAGTAGGAGAGACAGAGGAAGTGGCTAAGGAACCGGAGCAACCACTTCACATTGGATTTAACCGGCTTGTGGAGGATGTTGATGGTGGATCGTCACCTTTATTAGAGATACCACGAGAGAGGGCACAGAGATGTATGGATCGACAGACGCTGAGGGTACTTAGATGGTCACACAGGGACCATAGGATTACACCATACTATAGAGATGACCGGTTCCCTCGTTACATGCCTTACATTAGGTTTGGTCCAGGTAGGTTTAAGGACCGGTGGGTCGACTCGGAGAGATCTGCCCGTGTCTGTTTAAGCCCTACTGCGGCATCCTTCCCAGCTGACGGTAGGAGGCGGAGACTGATCCAGGTGAATGGGAAGAGAATAAAGGAGAAACCACCAGATTGAGATGGTAGTTTGAGTCTGGCTGAAGACTCGATTGTAAACTTAGCGCTTCCGGGAGGCAACGCGATGGTGAGTTTTTATTTTCTTTTTATTTTGTTTTGTTTTCTGTTATGTTTGCTTTGTGTGCAGGTTTTCATTCTGAGCTCTGGGAGGTTGTTGATTCTGAGGATTGCATGTTTCGAGGTTGCTTCATATCATGGAGGAGAGTTTGCTACATCCGTAGGGGAGTCCCATTCTATCCTTTTACTTTTTATGCATTTGCATCATTTTTGCTTTACTTTGTTTTCAAATGTACATTGAGGGCAATGTACAGTTTAAGTGTGAGGATGGGAACGTGACTTATTTTGGACATTTTATATTTTTACCCCTTTCTTTAGATACATTAGGGACAATGTGTATTTCAAGTGTGAGGATGTTAGCATGAGAAAATGAGGAAAAAAAATTTTGAAAATTGAAAATTTTGAAAAAATAAATAAAGAGTTGTTTCTGCGAGTCCTAAGTTGACACATTTTTTGAGTTCTAATGCACGCAAAAGATTGGTTTTTATTCAATGTAAATCGAGAGCAAAAGGCGAGTCGAGTGTGGATTTGCGTTTCCTTAAATGTGGTTTTCCTTAAGTTTCGGGATTAAGTAGGCCCAACAGAGTCGTTTTTCATGTAATAAAATTGTTTGGGATGCCTATGATAGTGTAGCAAGGTGGATAGTGATAATCGTGCATGGCTTATATCGGTAACCCGATTCCACACGTTTTCAGCGAGATTTTGAGCCTTTTATATCTTCATATATATTCACTGTTTCGTTTGTTGAGTGTATACCTACATGTTATGTTTTGTTAGAACTTGAACATTTTGATGCATTTTGAGACCCTAGGCAGAGATGATACACAGAAATGATAGAGGCATTAGGATTTAGTCCATTTGTTAGCCTTTTTCGTTTGTTTTCCCTACCCGAACGTTATCCTTTAGTGAACCCAGTTTGAGCCTATACCCTTTCGTTTGATTAACCCTATATCACCCTTGAGCCTTTTAGCCTTTTTTCTTTTTAAACCCGTGTAATTAATCCGGTTCGAGTTAGTGAGTTATTTTTGTTAGTAATTATTTATGTTTTTCAGCAATATAGCTTATGTGAAAAGAAAAAAAAATAGAAAATAGAAAAAGAAAAAAAAGAGTATATATAAAAAAAGAAAAAAAGATATTCAAGAGAATAAGTGTGAGGATCAAAAAATGTTTAGTTTGTTTGTTTATTTATTTGTTCCTAGCCTAGCGAGTCCAGATTATATTCACTTTAGCCACTTTTACATCCTTTATCCATACCCTTAACCCTAGTCTTACATTACAACCCTTTAAAGTCCTTTTGATCTGTTTGTTTGTCTTATGCATTTAGGTGGAGATTTGATTGATGTTCAAGCCTATGACATAAATGTTTCATTGTTAGGCTTTGAGAGTATAGATTATACACTAGCACATCTTTTGCTAGTTACAGAAACAAATCGAGTGGAGAGTAACATTGTGAGGGGTATGAGCTGTGTATGATTAGATATTAAAAGTAGGTGAAACTTGAATAGGTATGCCCATGTTTTTTTTAAATTTAGTACCATCTTGACTTGTTGGGTCGTAAATCTATTGAACGTGTAAATCTTGGGCAATTAACTGTGTCTTTGGATTTTGTGGCCTGTGTTTGATTTTGCTTGATGTGGTCGTATTTGTTTAATTACATTGTCGGATGTGTTGCATAGGGCTTTGCTTAGGGACAAGCAAAGCGTAAGTGTGAGGATGTTTGATACGTGCTATTTTATATATATATATATATATATTTCATGCATATTAAACCGTTGTTTTTAGTTATTTTATTAATAAATTCAGGTGAAACGATACTTAATTAGCTTATATATGAATTTTGTAGGTTTCAATTGAATACGAGCTCAAATGGAGAATTTGGAGTGACTAAAGTTGGACAGTGAAGAATTAGATGGACTGCAACAAGTTTGAATCAATTTTATATCGTGGACCAGAGAAAAAGAAATAAAAGAAATTAGATGGATTTTATAATTAATTATAGGCTAAAATAGTTTTGTTGGGCCACTCCATGAGAACCGATAAAATTACTAGGTCAAAAGAGAAAAGAATATATAAAAAATAGTGAAGCCGTGAAGGTCAAAAGGGACATACGGAAATTGGAATTGACATGTCACGGCAATTTTGAGGGAAGGTTTCAGAAGGCAGAAGCTAGGTCACGAGAGGTATTTAGGGGGGTGGCGGCTGTTTTGTGGGGTCATCGAACAGAAAAGAAATTCCAAACATTAAAATTGGAATTGGTGCTTGGGAGTTTTCGTAGAACACAAAGGAACAAAAAGGAAGAAGCAAAGAACATTCCAAGCACACACCTCAAATTATCGAAGAAAATAAGAAGCAGGTTGGAGTTCTAGAAGCCGTAGATCACAGCAAACAAAGAAAAGAATTGGAAGCACGTCAAAATTTATTGAAGCTAGTAACGGTTTGATTTTATTGTTTGCGTTATGAATTTAGAACCAATTTACTTTGCTTTATTCTTCATGAGTATGATTAGCTAAACCTGTTTGCTACCTAGATTAGGATTATTATTGACGCGGTTTGAATGTTTTTCGGTTTTTAATTACTCGTATGACGAAAGCTATTGTCAAGGTTACTATTTTATTAATTATGAATGTGTATGAATGTTGTGTTTTTGATATCTTGCATAAACTTGATTCACTTGCTATCCTGTTCGTTTCCTTTGTATGTTTCGAGTCGAGTTTCAAGTTTTGGGTCATTTACTTGGTGTTGTTGGTCTAAACGATTTGAAAATTCGTAGAAGCAGTTGTGTGGGTCTTTAAAAATCAGTGTTTTACCAACCTTGAGTCTGAGAGGAGATAGGTTGTCGGGTTGTCTCTTGGTTTTGGTGATTTGGGTAGCAATTGCACGAGAGTGAGTTGTCCAGGTTAGCTTTATCACTTGCAATTCCGTGTCATAGTCGGTATTTTTGTGCTTACTCCTTGCCCTTAGGTCTATCTAGGATAGTCTCTAGGTATAGTAACGGTTGAGACTGAGAGGTGAAACTGTTTTTGAGTACTTGGTGTTCTAGGGAGTGGTGAGTCTGAGAGGAGATCCACTGTCTTACTGGTGAGCTTATTTTGACCCTTAGGATAGTTGGGGTGTGTAGGTGAGTATGAGAGGAGATCCTACGTGTCTTAGCGATTCCTGAGTTAGTCCATCTTTAGAGTCGGTGTCATACGGTTAGTTGTTCCCGAAAGCATTTAAACTAGTCAATAGGATTCTTAGTCTAGGTAGTGCTTGTCTCATATCTGGTTTTCGTTCGTATTTTAGTTCGTTTGGTCTTTTCACTGTTCCGGCTTTGTCTTCGTCTTTTCTCGTGTATTTCCTGTCTTTGAGTCGAGTTAGTGTTTTAGTTATTTTAATATAATTTTGCATGTTCTAAAAATAAAAATAAAACAAAATCATCACTTGTTTTCCATCGGTTAGGAGTCGATAAAGTTTAGTATTGAGAGCCGCCATAGGTGTCCACGGATTGATATCCGGTCTTGCCTACGCTTATTACATACCGACCGGTACACTTGCCGTTTGTGTGTTTTAGGATTGGTAATTCCTTTTTAAAACCGTTGTGTGAATTTGACTTAATTTTAAATATACTTTACACACATCATTCATATAAAGACATACGATCTTATCAATATTAACCAAGCTTTGGCTTATCAAGATCCGCTTGTATAAAGAAGTACAAGTTTCAAGAGAAGTTTGATTAAAAAGGTTTTACGGTCTTACACTTTAAAACCAAGAACACTCACAAGTGTAAAGACAAGTTTAGATAATAATAAAAAGTCCATCATAGATGGTTTTAAGAGCGAATGACTAAAGAACATAAACATACCATTAAACTAATAAGTTAAACATTAACATACACCAAACTTCATCTTGACCCAAGCAATACAAAGGGTTTAGCCACGAATGGCCATATGAACTAGCATAGTGTTGAGTTTCGTAGGCTCCCCTATTGCGAACAAAGCGGAAGAGTCTCTCTACTCCCTACTCTAAACTACAGCTACGTACTCTATAAGTGAGTCTTTCTCTCTGGAATGGTGTGGTAAGGTGTTTCTAGGTGTGTCTTGAATGAGGAACCCAAGCCATCTATTTATAGGCCCAAAATGAGCAATGCACGGTCGTGCATTGGTTTTCACGGGTGTGCAAACACCCATGGAATCAAAAGGTACACATGGCAGAGTACGAGGATGCTTAGGGAGCAAGCAGAGGGATTGCACGACCGTGCAATGGGATGAACGGTCGTGCATCCCCCTCGTGCTCCCTGTTTTGTCTTTTTGCTACTTGTTGACTGGTGTTGACCTTTGTTGACTTTCTTGGGGGGTCAAAGCTCGGGTATGTTCCTTCCAAAAGCTTGATTTCTTGATGTTTTTGAGTAATTTTTTCTTTGTTTATCTTGGAACACCGTTTAACCTGCAATTGTGAAATATAAACGTTTTAAGTATCAATTGCAAAGGTTTTGTTCAATTAGTACCATAATATGGGGATTATTATGCACGCAAAACATGTATAAATTATGACATATCACCTACCTACATAACCTTACTCGTGTATCGTGCATGGTCACTGCACGAGTATGGCGAAACATGGATTCTAAGTTTTAATATATATAATGTTTTTCTATAATGTTAAAAGGTCATTATTTATTAAAACACATCTTTACGAAAAATACTAGTTCTAATATTTGATTAGAGATGCATCCTAAATCCGAACGCGACAGATCTATCTGGACTATTACGAACAAAAGGAAATTTAATGGCACGAACTTTAGATCATGGTACGATAACTTAAAGAAAGTTCTCGAGTACAATGATAAATGGCATGTCATTAAGTTCCCTTTACCAGAAAAACCTCTCGAGTATGACGGTAGATTTACTATGGATGCTTGGAAAACACTTGTTGATGACAAGAGTTTCATTGCGTACATTATGGTAAACTCCATGACTCTCAGTTATCAGAGACGTTAAGAAGGAGAGTCGGCATACAATATGATGAACCTCTTGAAGAAGAGATTTCATCAGCAATATAAGCCAGATTCCTATGAAGGCATGGAGAATCTGATTTATTATGTTTCCCAAACTCGTTTTTAAACAATCATTTAAAATGATGATTCGTCTTAAAAACCTAAAGGAGTATGGTATTCCACTAGACACTATTCTAGCTTTTGAATTGTTATTGGGTGATGCCTATGATCAATTCAAAGAGGAAAGGAATATGACAAGATTGAAAGACGAAGGAAATGAAGTTAATGCTAATGCAACTATCAAAGGCAAGAAAGTTAGTATGTAGACTACTTACGAGTTCAATTCCAAGAAAAGGGATTGGAAAGGACATCTGAAGATGCGGAATACTTTCGAAGCTTCCACATTAGGTATCCTTGTAATAGTACTTCAATCTTATTTTCTCTTAAAAGTATTAACTTTTAGCAAACGGATTGCAGGAAATAAGAAGGAATGGAAGTAGATGAAACACAAGAGCTGAAGATCACTTTACCATGTTAAATGAAGATTTAGCTTTCTTGTTTTTATCATAGAGATGATATTTAATGTTTGGAACAATTTCAAATTTCCAGTTTACTTTTATTTTTCGCATAATTGGATATTATATGATTAATAATATATGATTATATGATCAATATGAGTTTTCCAAGGGTTACTATTACAATAATCGAATTAGATTCGACTATATGACATTAACTTGTGAAATGAATCCAGGCTAATGGATCCTTAGTTTCAAAGAATACCATAAAAGTCTGTGAACAAAAGGGTCCTTAAAGGTTTCCTGTTTTCAATGAAGAATGTCAAAAGGATAAGGATATAAAGAAAGATCTCACTTATCATGGTTTGAATATTTGATCCATTCAAAAGATATCCGTTCTAGCCAAGAAGATGAGACACATTCAATGAGATTGAAATGGTGTACATACACACTCTGAGTCACAAAAGGGTTTTAATGACTATGAGATAGTTTCAAAGAATAATTCACCTGTCAATACTTTATAGTATGATACACAAAATGTTTTTTGGGAAATTAAAAGAATGATGAATCATTCAAACCTGCCACTATAAATCCGTTTATAATTCCAACATAATTGTCTACAAAACCATAATATGAGACATGATAGAAGGAAAGGAGGATTAAAAGCTTCTTTAAAGGGGAATGAGTGAATCAGAAGCTGTTAGAATACTCGATTCACAAATGAATGAAAAGTTATTTCATTTAAAGACCCATGAAGACCACAAGGATGTCTTCTTCTTCTTGATACAACTTCAAGAATGAGTGAATCAGAAGTTGTTGGAAGTGTTTGACTTATTGCCTGAAACGTGTTCACAAATCGACCTGAAACCCATCGCCACCCAGTACTAGCGAAAAGGGTTAGATTTGCAGGTTCTCTCGCCAAAAAAATGAAGAACGGGTCGGTGTTGTTGTTGTTTGTTGGAGAATCATAAACCGAAATCATCGTGAGAGGCGTTGCTCATGGTGGCAATCGAAGGAGGAGGGTGGTCGGAGGAGGGGTTGCCAACGATTGGAGAGGAGCCGGCTGGGTGAGCATGAACGTCAAATAGGGTTGTGGTTTAATGGGCCCACTAATGTAATATATTATTTTTTTTATATTTTTAGTTTTAGGTTTTTATGTTTTATATTGAGGGGTATTTTGGTCATTTCACACCCATTTAACAGAAAAACTTAACGTCCATCCAAGTCAAGGACCACTAGCATTGCGTTTAGGTAAATAGTTGGACTATGAGTGTAGTTTTTCAAACTTAAGGACCAAACTTGCAATATGAGCATACCTCATGAACCATCCGTGTAATTAACTCAAAACTATATATTTAACCTAAATAAAAAAAATTAATCCCGATATGCGTGAACTATATTGTTTAACTAGTGACTTTAACCCAAGCCGGTGTTAACCGAGGCTTGGGAGTAATAATATGAGTCAATCCAACTCGACTTGATATTTTCAATCGAGCTAGAAATTTCAATCGGGATACAAATTGAGTTCTTATTCGGCTTACCTTCAACACACAACACGAGTGAGCTACTAGCTCGATGAGTTGACTCTTTTTTTCTCATTTTTAATGATTTTGTATGTTCCTGATGACGTAGGAGAGTACATCTCCAATTATCAACCATTAATTAATAAAAAGGAAAGGACCTCTCCTCCGAGCAAACAAGTAAAAAAAAACACAATAACCAAGAAACACCTTGGTCTTGAGAACTAAACCCTGAAGAGTCCAGCAAAAGGTGTGTTGACTTGGTAGGAGAGACAGAAAGAAAGAGTAGCTATCTGCAGGGGAAGAAGTCAACTTCTTACCTGAAAAGATAGTGGACAAGATTCTGAAGAGAGGAAAGTTCTCTGAGAAACTTCCTCTTCTAGAGAAGTCATGAGACAAGATAGGAGAACGAGCAACCCGTTGAAGACACTATAAATACGAGTCTAAGGCTTCATTCAAACACACACCAGATTATAAGCTTAAACACATTGCATAGCTTTATCCTCTCCTACTCACTTCTCCTAGTTACTTCCCCTTGTAATCAGTTACTTCCCTTGTAATCTTTTGTTATACCCTCTTGTATTCATTCTAAAGATCACATCACTTAACCTTGGAACCCCCAATGGTAAGTGAGTCATCATATCAATAAAACACACTTATCCCTATCGCATAATCGTTGTAGCAACAAGTGGCGCCCACCGTGGGGCACGCTTCGATCTAATCACTTGGAGAGTGCTTCACTTTCAAATCTGCTCGTTGTTTTTGTTGTTTTTCTTTCAAGAGAAGGGAATGTCCGGTGAAGATCAGCCGGTGTTGGAAGAGTACCTCCCACGAATTCTCCGAAAGACGTGGTGGAGATATCAGACATGATGGAACTTACACCGAGGGGGTTAGGGAAAACTTTCCCAAGCTGCAACAGCTGTTGAATGATCATGTCCGAAGAGAAAGAATGAATGGCGTGGCAGTAAGGCTCTCTTACGAAAAAGAAGCATGCGGCGCCTCTGGAAATGCCCTGTCCCAACAGATAGGACAGAAGATCCAACAGCTGAACATCTCCACACCCAACACAACGGCCTCCGGGCAGCCAGGAGCTGCCCCGGATCGGTGTCCACACCAGTCCTGGGGATAGTATCATGAGGTCCGACTCAGACAACTCCAGAAAACACCTCCATCCCGCTACAGCAAGGACCAGTCCAGACAGGGTCTCAGCTCCTAATGAGTCAGCTCCTTGCTGCACAAAACATCCTGTATCTCCCGTACACTCCCTACTATCCCTGGCAGAACATGGGAATGGCAACAACTCCTTTTTACCTGGCTGGACCATCTGTCCTCTCCAATCCTGCACCACACAATGATGGAAGAGACGTCCCACGGACGGAAAATGGCAGGGTAATCCTACAGACCGAAATCGATGACCTCCTGGACGAGCTCCTAAAGCCATACAAGCCCGCAGACTCGGATAAATTCACAAAAAGGATAGCCGAGTTCAAATTTCCCGCCAAAACAAAAATGTCGTCCAATGTAAAAATGTATGATGGAACCGGAGATCTAGATGACCACTTACAACTCTTTTCCGGAGCAGCCAAGGTGGAACAATGGTCCATGCCGGTATAGTGTCAGTTCGTCCAGACCCTCACAGGAGCAGCCTGTGTCTGGTATAATGACATCCCTGAAGGAAACATCGACAGCTTTGAAGACCTTAGCAAAAGCTTTCTTACCAATTTCATGCAGCAAAGAAAATGTGTCAAGGATCCTATCTCCCTTCACTACATCAGGCAGATGGATGACGAATCCTTGGAGGAATTCATGGAAAGATACAAAAGGGATAGTCTCCGTGTAGGAAACGCCATGGGGAGGATGAGAGTATCAGGTTTTGTCCATGGCATTCGCCCAAAGCAGCTGTGTGAAGAGATGGGTAAGCATCCCTCTAAGATGATGGAGGAAGCCATGGAGATGGCTGAAGCCTTTCTACGGGGAAAGGAAGCTCTACAGGCTCGAGAGGGTCGCCTGAAAACTGACGGAGGAAAACCATCCTCACCATCGAGATACCGCCCCAGGTCGTCCTACGTGGATAGAAGTGTGGGGCTACCGACCCGATAATCGGCGAAGATATGAAAAAACTCCCTACTCCCAGCTTGAAAAGCGAGAGAGGACTCCAGAAAGGTCCCGAGGAATCCAGTTCACAGAGCTGACAAAGACCTCCAGAGAGATCTTAGCCACCGAGGAAGCCCGCTTCACTTTCAAACCCCCAAGACCAATGGCCCGGCCAGGAAGGGATCCGTCCAAGAACTGTGAGTTCCACGGTGATAAATTATCATTATAAAACTCTCAATTAATATAGTATCAAATTATCAATATAAATGAATTAACTTATAGATGTTGGGGGGGTGGAGGTGGGTGGGGGGTTTAGGTTTTTGGGTGGTGGGTGGGGGGTTTAGGTTTTTGGGGGGTAGGTGGGGGGTGGGTGGGTGGGTTTAGGTTTTTGGGTGGGGGTGGGGTGGGTGGTTTAGGTTTTTAGGTGGGGGTGGGGGTTTAGGTTTTTGGCTGGGGGTTAGGCTTTTGGGTGTACTACACATATGCAGTAGCTTTAATGAGGAGTTTTTTGGTTTTCTCATGAAAATCAGTTTTCTCTAGAACCCTCCCCTATATATATATATATAGGAGAATGATCATAAGAAAACTCATTGTTAATGAGAAAACCAAAAAACTATTTATTACAGGTAAAAAAAATAATAAAAAAATCATAACTCAAAATATAAATCAAAAACTAAAAAACCGCTTCGAAGACCTTGTTCCCCACGTCGTCCTCTTTCAAAAAAAATAAATAAATAAAATAAAAAATTTTAAAAAATAAAAAAAATTAAAAAAATCCAGCGTTTTGCTACATATGTGTAGCATAGTTAGCTTTTGGAGGTGGTTTTTTGGGTTTAGTTTAGCTCTTAGGTTAGGTTTTTGGGGGTGGGGGTGGGGGTGGGTGGGGGGTTTAGGTTTTTGGGTGGTGGGTGAGTTTAGGTTTTTGGGTGGTGGGTTTAGGTTTTTGGGTGGGGGTTAGGCTTTTGAGTGTACTATACATATGTAGCACCTTTAATGAGGAGTTTTTTGGTTTTCTCATGAAAATGAGTTTTCTAGTGAACCCTACCATATATATATATATATATATATATATATATATATATATATATATATATATATATATATAGGGGAGGGTTCACTAGAAAACTCATTTTCATGAGAAAACCAAAAAACTCCTCATTATAAATCATAACTCAAAACCTAAAAACTCCTCATTATAAATCATATTGGGGGGTGGGTGGGGGGTTTAGGTTTTTTGGAGGTGAGTGGGGTTGGTTTAGGTTTTTGGGTGAGGGTGGGGTGGGGGGTTTAGGTTTTTGGGTAGGGGTTAGGCTTTTGGGTGTACTACACATATGCAGCACCTTTAATGATGAGTTTTTTGGTTTTCTCATGAAAATGAGTTTTCTAATGAACCATCCCCTATATAGGTTTTTGGGGGGTGGGGGTGATGGTTTTAGGCTTTTCGGGGTAGGGTTGGAAAGGGGGTTTAGGTTTTTGGGGGTGCGGGTGGAGGGGGGTTAGGTTTTTGGGTCCGGATCAGGGTTCGATGAGACGGTTCCATCGCCGCTGGAATGAGCTCAATCAAAGTTCGTTTGACCCACTTCTTAGTATTTCTTAACGAAAAACCACTTTTTAGTGGAACTGTCCCTGTATATATATATATATATATATATATATATATATATATATATATATATATATATATATATATATATAGGGGACGTATCGGTTGTAAACCCTGAGTTGTTGTGAAAACCCTTAAACTCATTCTGGGCCGCATATTCAATTTTGTATATTTTAATTTGTGGATGTTATTAAATCTTGATTTTTAATATTAAATTGAAAAAAGTATGTGGCCTAGATTTAGTAGAGGGGTAGAAAGGTAATTACATTTTTTTTTACCTTTTTTAATTAAATCAGGAGTTTTTCCTTCTTTTTTAATTACATAATAATTTTAACTATCTATCCATATCCCATGCAACAATTGAATCTTACACATGTGTAAAAATCAAATACACATGTGTAATAATCAAACAAATATGAGTAAAAACGTATACATAAATCAGGAAAAAAAAATCTACATCCAAAATTTCAAATATCTTAAAAATTAGAAAAAAAAAATTCTACATAATTACACTTTGTAAAAGAAACTCAAATACACATGTGTAATACTCAAATACACATGTGTAAAACCCATATACATGTGTATTCTAAGCTATATTACACATATGAAACCCTCAAACCCTTACTTGTGAACTTTCAAACCTCTTTGGGTAGAAGCCTTCAAACTTCACATCTGGAAAAAAATTTGAATCTTGTTCACGTCTCAGTTCTGCAAAACTTCTCAGATCTTGATCTTAAATATCAAAAATAAAAAATCATTACTTGTAGAAATGAATGTAAAAGACACTTTATATATACACATGAACGAAAACTTTTTACATGTGTGTAAATTCAGATTACACAAGTAAAACCCACATACAAAAATCAGAAATCATTACTTGTAGACGTGAATATAAAAGACATTTTACATATACACATAAGCAAAAACTTTTTACCAGATCTGGATGTAAAAGACATTTTAAATTCAGCTTGCACATCTGTAATAACCCAGCACCAAATTCAAAGAATTAAAAAAAAAAAGTAATCACCAAATATTCAAACATACATATTTACCATGAACTGAAACAAATTTATAAAAAAAATCCAGTTGTGTAAGTTCATTTTATAGTTGTGTAAATTCAGTTTACACCTGTATAAATTCAGTTTACACCGGTGGGAATTCTAATATCTTAAAAAGATTGAAAAGAGAAAATATGTTGTAAATAATCTTATTTTTGTCACCATGAAATTAAAACATGGGAGTGTTTAGATCGAGATGTACTTTTTTATTGGACAAAATATATTTAACAATTTATTTAAAAAAAAATAGCTTTTTCGTTGGTGGAGTAATCTGGTTGAATATATCCCAACATGGATGTCTCTTTTTTATCCATTGATTCGCTGGACTGATAGAGTGGACTCAAGAAATAATTCAAAAACAAACTTAATCATATATATACCCAGATCTGATAAACATAAAACCCAGATCTGATGAGCTACGTTTCAACTCATCGTCAAATCCCCACCCTTAACCCTACCATCTTCAAATCATGAACAGAAATCGAAACAGAAATATAAATCGGTGATGAAATCGAACCAAGATGAAGAGTGATTTAAGACAAATCGGTGATGAAATCGATCTCAGGTTCCATTTTCACCAGGTTCGTACATCTTCACCGGAATTGAGGTCGACGCATAAAACCACTAAACTCGCGTAATCCTCCTCCGTTTAATGTCTGACCTTCCATGAATTCGGAATTCCCCTGGACAAAAATTGTGTGGCTGTATGCAAGAGGGAACAAAAGGTTTAGAAAACTGAATAATTGAAACAGTTGAAGATTATCAAGGATACTAACCTAATAAATACTTGAATGTGCGAGGGAGATTAGCAGCGGGGTCTCCATCTGCAGCTTCAACTGATCGATGATCGTTGGAAGAAGAAGTGTCTCTCATTTTCAAGATCAATTTCCCTGCATCAGGATGTTTGATTCTCTATCTGGGTTTTAGAGAGAGAGAAGTGAAGTTGGGTTTAAGAGAGAGAGAGGAGATCTTATTTTGAAGAGAAAAGGATAGAGATCTGGAGAAAAATAAAAGGGTTAAAGAGAGGGAGGAGGGGAGGAAAGACACAAATGCCCTCTAACTTAAAAATAATCATAAAAACCAAGAAAAATAACATGTGGTCTAGAATGGGTTTTTGGGTTTTCACAATAACTCAGGGTTTACAACCGATACGTCCCCTGTATATATATATATATATATATATATAATCGAAAAGAATATTGCAAACTTTTGGGTCAAACATACACATTTGAGAACAAGGCCACAAGGGCATTAAAGAAATCGGTAGAAATTGGAAAATTGACCTGTCTACCCTCCCCCACCTTGCTCTTTGTTCATGCTGAAATCCATCTCCATACCCCGATTATCACACTTTCAACCCTAAATTTCAGTAAGCTTTTCAATTTCTCTTTTATTTTGTTTATTCTCGATGAAAATTATGCATCAGCACTCGTAACTTTAAGCCATAGAACCCAAATTTCGTCAAAATTCATGTTAATTATGGTGTTTGTTCGTTATTTTTGTTAATTTATACCATGATTCTCGTGAAATTGTTCAAGTACATGTCATATTCATATATCTAGCATGCTAACCGGTCTATACTGATGAAATATGATGCTGGATTACAACTTTAGGGTTTCTTTTTATATGTTCATGTGTTTATTTATTTTTTTTTATTTGGATAATGGCCTTGCAGTGGATTTTGAGGTGGATGATGATGATGTTAATGGTGAGGTATTAGTTAATTCTGCTGACGTGGAAGGCAGGACTATTGATGATGATGATGATGATGATGGTATGGTAGGATGTTCTATTGGAGGGATATTTCAGGAAGATCATGATATCAAAATCGATCAAGATGATGACGATGATGGTTCAGAAAGAGGTATAGATCCATTAGATCTGCCGCATTCAGTCAACACCTCGCTTTTAGGGGAAGAACCGTATTTAGGGCAGGAGTTTGAATCGGAAGCAGCAGCACACGCGTTTTACAATGCGTATGCTACGCGAGTGGGATTTGTGATCCGTGTTAGCAAGCTTTCTAGATCAAGGCGTGATGGAACCGCGATTGGGAGAGCGCTTGTGTGCAACAAAGAGGGGTTTAGGATGCCTGATAAGCGGGAAAAAGTTGTTAGACAGAGGGCGGAAACAAGGGTTGGGTGTAGAGCTATGATTTTGGTTAGGAAAGTAAGCTCGGGGAAATGGGAAATTACCAAATTTGTCAAGGAGCATACTCACCCGTTGACACCTGGGAAAGGGCGTAGAGACTTGGTCTATGATCAATATCCGGTTTGTTGATTTCTTACTCAATCTGCTTAGTTTCATATATAGTATCTTTCATGTTTCTGCTAAATAATGAACATTATACAAATAGATATACAAGTCTATGTGAAATGTGGACGCATAATTGTGCTTTCATATTCTAGTTTACACCAGATTCAACTAGAGTTTATGCATCATAAAGAAATAGTATAAACCATGTCACATGATACTAGTTCTTAGAACTATATTAATCAATATAAACTATGTCACATGATACTAGTTCTAATAGGTATCATAGCACATTCCTCAAGTTCGAGCTTTAGATATAAATCCTGCCTAACATGATAAACATAATATTAATCAAATACGTGAACGCAAATCTAATCTTTTCAAATCAATATAAGCTTAGAAGTGCCCATGGGTTAATCAGATAAAACCCAAATGCCCAATTAAACCCTGACTTAACATTGATTTCCTAACTCCATCTATAAACTAAAAGAAACTGATCTGAGCAAACTGAAGTGGTTAAGTTCAGATGATACAATACAAGGAAACAAAAACAAACTAATTCTTGAACACATTAGAACATTGATATTCAAAGATCATCATTAAAACCTCTGGTTCAAATTAACATCAATATCACATAATCTGGAGGCCGTAGGCACAAAATTTTCTTCTGTTTTGATGTTTAGCCTATTAGTTAAAGAGTATTTAGCGCCGGTGGTGGCGACTTGCATGGGCTTCATGTGTGGCAAACCTCTTAAATCACTTTTCATCATGTGGACAGCTTCAAATATTAGTTTTACAGAAACGTTATTAAATTTTTTTATGCATGTTTAAGAGGAACAATTAAGATAATTACTAATTATTAATTAGATTAAAGATCATTGAGACTAACATAAGGTTCATACTATTTATATGACACGTGGGAATTATTTTGTATAAAATCAAATTGGTACTCCTTTTTAAAATTGTGTATTACCAGCATAGCATCAGCAGATTACCTGCATATCAGCAGCGTCTCCAGTATATAGTGCAGCGGCCTGGATCATGATCCGCTTGACCTGTTTTTGTCCTATCCTGTGTTGACATGTGGTAGTTATATTAGTTGATGCTAACTATAGTCTGTTAGGTGCCTTGGCTATTGTCTAGGGGTGCTAAATGGGTCGTTTTTGGGCGTTAATGAGTCGAACCTGGCACGAACATGAAAAAATGTTATTTTTTTAAAATGATTTTTTTTTTTTTTTTTTTTAATATTAGCACTTTACAATTACAAATTTACAACCAAGAATAAAAATCTGTATAAGACAATCACGTCTAAACTCTAAACTATGTTTCACTTATTTTTGGCACAACCAGTTTAAGTTATTACATGATCACATTTTTTTTTTAAATTTATAAAATAAACTGGTTGTACGGGTCAACCCGTGAACCTGCCAGGTTGATCCGAACCCGTTTAGCCTAAACCCAAATCCTCGAATTTCGTGTTAGATTCGTGTCATGTTTTCATGTTGGGTTAGAACTTCACACCCCTACTATTGTCACATAGCTGTGATGACCCTCATATGTTCATGCATGTATGCTGTACTTTTATGTTCATATTAGTTGATGATGATATAGATATGATGAGATGTTTCTTCTCTCTTCTATTCTTTGTTTTCTTATTTCCAACCCCTAAAATGTTTTCAGAATCTTAGTAGGTTGGAAATCAAAGAATTGTCAAACTAGATGATGACCGAATTCGGTTATATTTGCATCTTACTCTTGTGTTTACACTTGTTTGTCGTAGAACGAACATGATAAAATTCGGGAACTTTCACAACAGCTGGCAGTCGAGAAAAGAAGAACCGCAACATACAAAAGACACCTGGAAATGATATTTGAGCACATTGAAGAACACAATCAGTCTTTGTCAAAGAAGATTAAAGACATTGTAGACAATGTGAAGGAAATGGAGTCCAAAGAGATGCAATCTCATAGGTAGGTTTTTTTTTTCTATTTTTATTAATAAAAAGAAACAAAAATATCAAAGTATTCAGAAACTAGTATCATTTTTGGTGTTGCTTGGTTATTTCCAACTTTGCCCATAGGTATACATTTTTTTTATAATTTTCTTTTCAAGTTAGATTTTGTAAAGTTGTCAATGGTATAGGAGTTCAAGGGTGTATACAATGTTTTTGTGGGCCTTTTGATGTCCCTGAAAATTTCAATGATAATTAGCATCATTTTTAACATGAGTTTTGCCATCAATCATATTTCAACCTTTCTAATGGTGGCTCCTAGACAAGAGGGGTTCTATGAGACAGGTCAAGTTATGGGTAGGTCATGCGAGTTGCTGCGCGAGTTGACAGATAGACTGTTTTTTTGCCACTTGCGCACGTGCTCATACACCGAAAGAAGTGATGGTTCGACAACCATTGCATATTGAACCAAATAGGTGCGATGGTTCTTTGTTTATGTTCAATGAACCTGTGTATTGGTTGATGCTCCTACAGCCTTGTCATGGACCAGTATAGTGTTGGTTCGCTTATACTACGGTAACAATGATCACCAAAATAGGAAGTGACTTGAGACCCGCTTATACTATTTTGGTGATCATTGTCACCGCATTTGTGTTGGACTTAATTTGGATCGGATAAGAGAGAAACAAAAGAGCCGATCCATATGAGGAACCGGAAGAGGACACTGATGCAAGGAAAAAGGAGATAAAAGATTAATTGTTTGCAAGTTTGGATGAAATTAATGGGTCAAGAATGTAATTAGTCTAAAGTTAGTTTATGGTGTCTTATGTAATTGTATTTAATAGAAGGGTCAAATATGTATCATTCATAGCTTAGGAACTGCTAGCGTTGGTTTATAGAAACGATTAGGGTTAAAGGGACGCAACTATTCAAAAAAATTGCATCAGTTCGTCCCTATGTATGTATGTATAAATAGAGTCATGATGTAAACATAATGGAGTTTGTTCAATTGAAATTCGTTTAGGGTTTCATCTCTTCTTGTTCTTGATTTTATTTCTTGATTGTATGGATTGATGCAATGATCCATGGGATTCAATATTATAGTTATTGTTTTACTTAGTTTGAGTTTGGATAGGATTAGTATTTGATTTGTTTTATTAGTTTAATAGTATTTGTATATATGATCAATTTCAAGTCTAGTATAAATATACATACAAGGGTATGTAATTTGTGTGTCGAGTCAGGGGCGGATCTACGTGCATCTCAGCGGAGGGAAGGCACCCGCTCAAGTCTTGCCCGGTAGTGTAAAAGAATATAGTTGTTTTGATAAAAATCTGAATAAATTATATAAGGCATCTTAGTAATTTGTTAGTAGGTACCTTTATGTAGAGAAGAAAAATAGATAAAGAAGAAAAAGAATTAAAGAACAAACAAGAAGAAGTAATGAAGAACAAAGAAAGAAAGATGGTGGAGTTGGAGGTAATAAGAAGAAAGTGATGAAGAACAAAGAACGAAAGATGGTGGAGTTGGAGGTAAGATCATCAGGTATGCTCACGTGAAGCAACCCGTGATCCTATATGGCATGATTATCACGGCGTGAAAAGGAGAGAACACCGCCCCCTTGGCGTGTGAAGGGGGAGGGGGCGTGATTTGTTCGCGTGAGTTTTTTCGCGGGAGATTTGAAGAAGAAAGGCATATTTGTTATCTTCTCTCTCACACACAAAACACACATTACACTTACACCACTCAACTAAATTTTAAAATAATATTTAATTATTACACCACCACAATTACACGGGTATACCTCTTGCCTAGTAATGGGTGGTGTGATAATGAGGATAGTGGCGTGCCGCCACGTGACGTGCACTTTATTATCACACCACACCACAATCACACCGGCATACCTCATGCTCTAAGAAGAGAAGTGATTGAATTTGTGCTTTGACTTTTGTGAAAAAGTAGGTTACCTAGGAAATTGAAACAATTTTGTTCCATATGTTTTATTATTATCCGATACCGTTTGGCAATAGTGTACTTTCATTATTTTCCAATTTCACCATAGAACATTTGTTTTCTATAGAGTGGCCCCATTTTGTTATCATAAACAAATATGAAATTCTTGACTTTTTAGTTTCAGATATATATTTTAAACTTTTTCTCTGCATAAATATTATTGATAAATAAGATATTGAATCCTTAAAAAGAAAAGGAGCAAGATCGTCAAAGAACATGGTTTCATCGATTTTAGTTGATACAATTTATCATTAGATGGATATTGGATTTTAATAAATATTAAGTCAAATAATGTCACCGTTAGAAAAATCACTTCTTTTAAAATTTTGAGCATAAATATTTACACATAAATTCAACATTTTAGTTTATTTAAGAAAAATGTTAAATCTACGTTTAGAACCGAGCCGATTTACGTTTCGACGTATAGTAAACGTCCCCGCCATGAACCGCCGCAACACATCCAAGCTTCTCAAACGGATACGTTTTTGAGTGGTTCGAAAGGTGGCCGGCTTTGCAATATGTTATAGAGAAGTTGAACATACTTGCTAAGGTAACTTCAAAGTCAAGCTAATACAAAAATTGTGTGGTTATTCAGTAACAATAATTTAAGAAATCACCACCAAAGTTAAGATGCAAAAGCTATATTTGGAATGATGGAAGCAGTGTTTTGAAACCCGGACCGGACCGGACGAACCGGGAACCGGAGGCTTGGCCGGTCCTGTTAGGTGTGTTGAAACGGTCCTGCAGCGACCAAGTGGTTAGACCAGAAACTCAGTGGTCAGACCGGTCCGGTCCGATCCTGAAAACATTGGATGGAAGATATACCAATAAGCCTTTTGATGCGTTTTTATTATCAGAAGAATGAATTTTGGGGTTTTTTATTTGGACATTTAAGTTAAATTGATTTTTTTAGGACATTTAAGTTGAATTGATTTTTTGTAGGACATTTAAATTAAATTGGTTTTTGCAAGTCATTTTTACCTCTAATTTAAATTAATTTATGCTTTGAATTCTATACAATATTGTTGAACGTTGACGTAATAGGAATTTATTTGAAGCCGAGTAGTGTTTCGGCCGCAACGCGCCGACGAATAATACTAGTTTAAATTATATCTTAAATAAAAAACAAAATATCTTAACCTCTTACATAAAAAATAAAAATAAAATTCAAATGTGTCAATCAATATTAATAACCTGAACTTACTTTCCATGTTTTTTTTAATTTTGAATACGAGTATTAGTATTTTTAAAACAAACAATAAAAACACATTAATTTTAATAAATTATTTAGTATTTATAATATTAGAAAATCCTAATAAATGAAAGAATAAACTTTTTTATTTATCGTTAGTGCCCTTCTTCCTAATACGTAAGTAGTAAAATTATTTTTATTTTTTAGAGCAAATTACAAATTACGTCCTTTAAGTATTACCTAATTTTCAGTATACGTCCTTTAACTAAGGAAATTACAGAAAACGTCCTTTATGTTTAAAAAACCTTGCACGTTACGTCATTTAGCCTAACGACCGTTAAATGTTACCGTTAAGTCAGGTCATGTGCAAGGCACATGAGGGTATTTTGGTCTTTTTACTGTAAAAAGACTATTTCTGTAAACCCTCAGTCATAGAAACAAATTACAAGAATAGTCATTTTATGTGTGAAAGCCCCAAAATACCCTCATATGCATTGCACGTGACCAGACTTAACGGTAAAATTTAACGGTCGTTAGGCCAAAGGACGTAACGTGCAAGGTTTTTTAAACATAAAGGACGTTTTCTGTAATTTCCTTAGTTAAAGGACGTATACTGAAATTTAGGTAATACTTAAAGGACGTAATTTGTAATTTGCTCTATTTTTTATTTCCGTGAGTCAATAGATTAAGAATTGTAGTCAATGTCTGTTAGTTACTGACCTTGGTGGCTCTAGATAGAAGAAACGTCCCGGTTTTATCTCAAACGTGTCCTCTTTGTGGAGACGACCCGGAAACTACAAACCACTTATTCACCTCGTGTTTTGTTGCGACCGTGATTTGGCAACACGTTTCCAGTTGGTGTAAGTGTCATCAGGTCTTTGCATTCTCGGTCAAAGATCTGCGGGAACTTCACAAGACGGTACAAATTGACATAGGCTCTAAAGGCATCTTCCACGACATCATCTTAATTTCTCTTTGGTGTATTTGGAAAGCAAGGAATGAAGCCCAGTTCTCAAACAAAATAATCAAAGTAGAAAGAATTATTGAAGACATAAAATCAATTGGTTACCTTTGGCTCAAGAACATGTCAAAGAACAAGAATCTGACTTGGAAGGACTGGTTTGGTTTCAACTTCGTATGAATGTGATTATTGTATTGTAATTGGCGTCTTATTGTTACCGGTTCTCTTTTCCTTTATGTGCTGGGGAGTTGCCTGGTTCTAGTCTTTCCTTTCTGTGCTTGTTTGGTTGGGGCTTGCCCTGCTGTTTATAAAAGTATTCCTTTCGGAAAAAAAAGTTACTAATTAATAGGTAATTTATTATTTTTTACTTTCAGGATACTAACTAGTGATAGCCTTAAATTTTAGTTAAATAGAACTGAATTCTGATTAGTGTGGTTATAATTAAACTAAATAATATGATAGAGTAAAGTGTAAATGAAAAATAGAGTAGGGTTTAATTAGAAAATCACTTTATATATAATAAAAGTCTTTTATGACAGCAACTTGGTATGTTGGTCCACATTCAGATTGCTTATTTAACTCCAAAAGTGTTTTTTTTTCAAAAGTGTTTATTAACTTATAACTTTTTCAAAAGAAGTTTTTAAAAAAGTGTTTGCATTAGCTTTTATGGTGGGAAAAATCAATAAGCCAATAAGTTGTTTTTTAAAAAGTGTTTGTCTTAGCTTATTTTTGTAAAATGACCAAAAATGACATTCTTTTATATTTAAAACCATGTTATTTAAAAATGACCAAAAAGAACAACAATTAACAATAAAAAAAATCGATTAACGAAGAGTGAGTGGTTTTTTGATGGTAGTGGAACAACAACAATTAACTACAATAAAAAAATCGATTAACAACACCGGCAACAACAACAGAACGATTAACAAAAACAATTTGGCAAATCGATTAACAACTATATATGGCAAATCGATTATCAACAACTATAATGCAAACAGTGTTTGATTAGGAGAGTTGCGAGCAGATGAGAAGTTACCTCCGATGATGTAACCGGCGACGACGATTTGCACCGGCAAATAGAACGTGTTGCAGTCGTCGAAGAGAGAACGTAGGAGAGTTGCGAGCAGATGAGAGAACGAAAAATATTTATTGTAGGGTAAAGGGTGGGTAGATTGGTAATTTTATGTTCAAAAAGTCATAAGGAGTTTTAAAAAGCCAGGATTTGTAACTTTTGGATAACAACTTTTTAACACTTATCAAAAAGCCAAAATAAAAAGGACTTTTATCCATGTCAAATACTTTTTTGACTTATTGGCTTTTTGAAAAAGTCAATAAGTCAATAAGTCATTTTCAAACTCAATCCCAAACACCCCCTGAATAAGACCGAGACCATTTATCAGGGTATATATGGCAACTGTTAAAAAAATATTTAGAAATGTGAAAAAGCAAAAGACTGGTAATAAGTAAATGAGTTAAAATATCTAAAATGGATTTAAATACTTATATTAAATATTACATCAAGCGTTTCTCAACTCAGGTTCAACGGTCCAGTTTTTGAAATATTTATTAAAATATGTGGTTTTGAAATCGCTTCAATTTAATGTAATTTATTTACTCGACTCGTTGTAACCTAAATAACCTGTTCTAACATGACCTATTTTTGGTACCCGCTGACGAAAAATCCTGGATCTGTCACTGTGTCGAGTTGAATATAATCAAGGAGTTTGAGACGGGTTAGTCTTCAAATCAGATTTGCTCGATTTTTTCTGATTATCTATCTTAAGTCAGGGCCAATGATTTACTTCTTTAGAAGTGAACTCAATCAACTTTCTTAGTAATCTTTTTTATGTAATTATTTGCTTAGCTCTTAGTCAGTTTTCTTAGATCTTTGAACTTGAGAGAATGGTTGTAATAATCTTAGCATGCATGCATGTTTGACATTTATGGTTTTTATGATTCAAAAACAAGTTTGAAGCCTAATTGTTTGACCCGTGGACAATGGCGGATCTAAAACAAAAGTTCAGGGGTAACGAAATTTTTTTTTACCCTACTTTCATGTAAATGAAACAAAAAAAAAATTTTACGGGACTTTCATGTAAACAAAATTTTTTTTGACCGTACTTTCATGTAAACAAATCCAATACCTCAAAATCTTTAATAAAATGTGGGGACTTTTTATAAAGTATTAGGTTTTTTATAAAATTTTGGACCTTTTATGAAGTGTTGAGCTTTTAAAAAAATTTGAGGGGTAACGTAAGAGGTAACCGGATACATAAAACCGTAAAAAAAATTGCACTGCGCGTAAAAGTTGAGGGGTAGCCTACCCTAAGGGTAGGTCCGCCTCTGCCCGTGGAGAGGACGAGATTCAAAAATAAGTTTGAAGCCTACATCGTTCAAGAGAGATCCTGAAACCAAACTTCCATTGACATCATAAACATAAACGATACAATGAAACAACTTGTTCTGAGTTACACGTGAATCACTTCCCAAAATACAATGAAACATGTGCAGAATCTTATCAACACTGCAAAAGGTGGTGACAATAGAATCTGACACTATCGTGTTTTGTTCATATAGCAAAAAAGGTTGTAATTAATGAGTCATGAACATCGACATAAAACATATCATATTCGGGATTACATTGGCTTAATCAATCTTCAAAAACACGCACTTATATATAAATGTTATTAGTTATTACGTTACATGGTTGTTTTAAAATTCAAAACTTAATTGAGGTCTGCTTTAAACTTTGCATATATGAAGGAAGTTGGTTGTTATTATTATTATTTTTTTCAAATCACATGCAAAAAGTAACGATCAAGTTCGTTGATCATGTAACTTCACATTAAACTATTTTGTCAAAGTTTAAGTCATTTTTATGATTTTCAAATTTTATTTACTAAATTAGCATTTGAAATTTTATTCTTTTACGATATGAGCTATGCTACTAAAAAGCTCAAGCAAGCTCGTTTAAATTAAATTTAATATTTAATATTTGAATAAACTTAATATTAGGGTGCTCTCTAATGGCCTTTGGACCATATTATGTGGGTTTATTTACAAATGGAATTAGTTATAACCTATAACATTAAAATTTGAACTTAATTTGAACGAGTCAAACGACCGAGCTAACGAGCAAGCTTTCCTTGACTCAAGCTCGTCTCGTTTACAAACCTAGCCAGCTCGGCTTGACTCGTTTATAAACGTGCCAATTTCGAGAGAGCTTTTTTCAAGCTTTTTTTGAATGAGTTTCAAGCCATGAGTTTTTTAACGGCCCTAGATTTAGGTACAAAAGTAGAGAATTTAAATCTATAATTGAACCTTAGGGGTATAACATTTGGAGTTTGTACTGGTATTTGAGTCCTTCAAACTTTTTATGCTAACTTATATCAACTTAAAACTTTGTATCACCCCATAGGCCCATATGGTCTTTGGATTTCAAGACAATTTAATTAAATGCTAAAATTTGAAGGGGGTGGGGGGTGGGGGGGGGGGGTGTTGTTTCTTGTCTAAATCATGATATCCGGTGTGAGAGCAAGTATCTTATATGCATGTATTTAATACACACATGTGGGTTGGTGAAGAAGTCTTTATAGGCAACCAATAGCGACGATTTTGTTCATGCGTCATTTGGACAATGGGTGTCCATCATCCTGCATTTATGCTTGATCAATTAGTACAACACAGTCATTAGACCGTTCTTGCCTACCATACTACCACCATCCACCATCACAAGCCGCCCTGGAAATCAGTAGGCGACATTGTATAGTTGGTCGATATAAGCCCCTCTAGATCGATCGACACCTTCAAACCCTGTGACAAATATAAGTGTGAACAAAATTGAAAACTTTTAATGATCTACATTAACTACTTCTAAAACTGTGTTACCAAACTCATGCAGATATGCAAGTACTTCAGTCACCATGAATGAAGGTCTTAAAAGATGCATATAAACAAAAACTATTCCATCTGACAAATGACCTACAACCAACAACCAACCAAACATATCTACTCAATCCTTGGACCCATGACTGCTAACATCTGAACCATGTTCTTTTGGGCTCATTGACCTTCTTGTTTTCAGATCACCACTTTGTGCCAAATGTCGTTCTTGCTGCTGCTGCTGCTGATGGTGGAGGAGTTGTTGCTGCTGCTGCAGTTGGTGTTTCTGCTGCAACTGATGCTGCTGCTTATGGGATTGAATCTGGAGTTGCTGAAACTGTTGTGCAGTTAACATTGTGCTCATGGCTTGATTTTGGGAGTAAAACGGTTGGTTAGATCCAAATAATGAAGGGAAATTCATCATTGGTCCATTTGCAAGGTTCTGCCCGGTAACAGCTTTCAGATGCTGGATTTCCTCTTTTAGTGCATCGTTTAAAGCTACACGCACCAATAGCATTAAACAATTAAGCATGGTTTGATACGCACAGGAAAAAATATTTTTCAAATTACTGTTGAAACTTGAAAGAAGACACAAATGTTTGTTTTGATACGAAACAGCAAGCTCGCAGTAGGTAACTTATTATCATTTTTAGCATACAATTGGACAGAGGTGGCAATTTTGACCCGTTTACTTATGATTGGGTGACTTGGGTTGTGTTTTATCTCAAACGGGTCACATCAGAAAAGTTAGCTAAAAGGGGAACTGGTCATATGGGTTGAAATGGTTGGAAAGTCGCCTGGAATCTTTTCTTAATCCATACAACTTCCTAATTTGTTTTATTCAAAGATTCATATTATTGTTGTGATAATATTGTTTTGTTAATCATAACATTGAACAATAATGAATTAGGGGTAGAAGTTAGACAGGAAAATTATTAAGATCATAATTATTTTTTTGGTGAAAGTGGACAATTATTTTGGGACATACTAAAATAGTAATGTAAACCAAAAAAGGGTTGGAGGGAGTATCTTTTAGCAGTAACTAGTAAACTTAGGAAGTTACACATCAATAAATCTACAATCCCTTGCACATATCATTTAAGAGTTCTCTTTTAAAGCTAACTATGAGCTTCCCACAGCAAAAATCTGAAAGCTTCGAGTTTTGTGTTCTTTTCGAAGCGAAAATACTCACACGCACTAGTCCCTATTGGCAAAAAACTTTGAACATGCATGAAAAGGTGGTTTTATATTATCCTCATAGCCCAGCCCAACAAATGATTCATAGATGATCTCCAACCAAAGTCAAGAGGTGATGAAACAAAATAATTTTGACCGGGTTACTTGATCTCATGGCACCAGTAAAAGCAGCAGAATGCATCAGTATTCATCTTCATCAGTCATCACTAGATGTGTCAAGAACTTGCTTGTAATTTAATGAAATTAGCTAGATTGCTCTCTAAGTTCTAAGTATTTGAATTTCTTTTGATTTGGTTGGCACATTTATTGATGGCAAGGGTACATAATAGCATCATGTCGTTTAAATCCAGAGAACTAGATGGGTAGCATATCTAAAACTTGTATGTAAGAATCAACTTCACAAGAACTGGTCAATATATTGGTTGACCTTTGAATCTATTATCCATAATTATTAGGAATACACAAACTGCAAAAAAGATATTTTCTTATAAAAATCCACCTTTGACTAAATCCAGATTCAATCATCCACCTCTAAAAACTTATAAGTTGACTACTTTTCTCTAACTTCCCGTTTTTTCTTCACTACTGTTGAAGCTTTACAAATTTACAAAACCCCTCAATCTTGCTTAACAATTTCATTTTAACTTATAGAAAAAGGAATCATATAGCCCACCCTCCTTCGACTAAATTTACATTTTGACTACTGAAATTCAAACCTATAAAAGAGCCACCGCCTTCCATTATATGTCTGCATTCATTCTAAAACTACGCCTTATTTGAATGTCACCCTTTTGAGGTACTCAGGACCAATATTGGCATAATAAATAATCTAATAGTTGAGAGACCAAGAAAGGAAGATGTTGCTTTTATGTACCTAACTAAAATTAAGTAATTGACGATTCTAGAAGTCTGATATTGGTCTCTAATATTCAAGAAACCTTTTCATAATTTTCACTTTAAATAGGTTTTCAATTTTGAATTTCATTTTTATTTTTGATATGGTATACAGCTAATATACAAAATAGGGTCCAGTAAATTTACGGTTTATCATTCATAATTCGTATAGGTTGCAGAATGATAAAAAAGAAGAGGAAGGAAAAAAGATAACTTGCATAAAAAGAGGGTTCAGGAGTGGTTTGCAGAAGAGAGTTCCAACAAGGTACAGAGATTGGTATATTTGAGTAATCCAAAAATTTATTTAATAAAATGTAGGTGGCTGCAAGAGCAAATGAATAATTTTCAACAAAAACATGACTGCATATGTGAAGATTAATAAATCTGAAAGCTATTAAAAAAAAGTAGAAGGAAAATGAGCATTTTATAGGTTTCTTAGGTGAATAATATAAGATCTTATAAAGGTAGTAGATATTTTAAATATTCTTTCCCACCTATAAAAAAACGCAACATTGCATCATAACCACATGATCATAGTTTCTTGTTCAATGACATTGTAGCTAATGCTTTATCAACCAAAACTTAGCCCCTACTTAAGATGGTGAACCGACAACTACTTTTATAAAAAGTTACTTTTATAAAAAGTTTTAAGTAAAGCTAGGGATTGAGTGACCTACTGCTAGCAGGGATTAAGCGGAAGCTTAATTTAGTCATTCAAGATATAGAAAATAGTTATCTTTGAATTTTGTAAACACATGGGAATTTTAGATTTCCATATCAATTTATATTACTAATATCATTTCTCTAGTTAAAGAACTGGGAAAAAAACCTTCATTGGAAGACTCTCATCTTATTGTGCAGTTTCTCATCCACTACTTATTTAGCTATTTATAATGTCTTCTACATATCACCTCCTTAAAAAATTCAGATCCAATTGAAAAAGACACTTTTTGTCCATTTCTTTGGAATAAAACATAACTACCTAAAGTGTAAACTATGGTTAGAAAAACCACAACAATAACCTAAATCTTTACATAAATTAAGATATTATGTGCATTAGAAGTACACTTCGGGGAATGATCAACCCATTTGACCAGTTCCTTTTCAGCTAAACTTTTTAACTTGACCTGTTTGAGATGATAAATAACCCAAATCGAACCATTCATAAGTAAATGGGTCGAACATGCCCCCCTAGTTTCACTCAACAAAACCGAGAACTTTAAAAACTCTCTTTTATTATTTTTGTGCTCACCTAAAACTCAATTCTATTACCACCATAAAGCACGAAAGTAAACAATGTTATCCAATCATTTAATGGAAGTTTACATTCTTAGACAACAAGTGTTTTGGGCCCAAACCCACGTGTACACAAAACTAATTGTTCTGACCCGTCCGTTTTGACCTGTTACCCAACCTACCCATATTGCCACCTCTAGCATCAAGGTTAACTTGGTTTTAAATTGCGCGCATAATGCGTATTGCGCCATTGCGATAGGTCTAGCGCATCGCTGCACTTGATGCGTAGCGTATAAGTATTGCACCATTATTGCGTCGTTTTCACATAATACGCTCTAATGCACGCATTTGGTAATTTTTTGGATTTTTTGAATTATGGGCTGGGTACAATATGAAACTTTGGAATTTTTTGGATCTTTTGACCAAAAAATGCAATTATATCTTCTTATTGGACCAAAAAATGCAATTCTATCTTCTTATTTGGACCAAAAAATGCAATGCCATCTTCATTTGGAACAAAAAATGCAATTCTATCTTCTTATTGTATGAATTCTTTTTTGTTTAAGTATGTTTTTATAACTTGTTATGAATTAATATCTTAGTATTTTTTTTAATAAAGAGCACATCGCGTATCGGATTTTGGGACCAAACGCATCGGAGCGCATCGCGCAATTTAAAACCAAGAAGGTTAATACAAAGCTATCAAAAAGAAAAAGATGTTCTTTAGATGTATAATATTTAGATTTTGGTAGCTCTTCCTTCAGAAAGGGCCTTATTAAGTCATAGAACAATTGTCAATTTGGTCATTTCACATAGTTAATGAGCTCAGTATCTGTAAGCCAATAACTATTACTAGGTGACCACACAACATTAAGGTAGGGGGTATTTTATGGGTCAATTAATATTGAAAAGCCTTACCATCTTGCAAGTGAACCTGCTGCTCCATTGTTTGTAAACGCAGCCTCAATTCACTGTTTTCAGCTGTCATGCAACTCGTATCTCTCTGAAAAAAAAATAGAAAATTCAAGAAAGCAAAATCATTTTGTCAAGCACAAAAATATTATCAATTCAAACCAGTCATTTTGGTTGTAATGCAAACAACTAAATAGCGAAGATATGCTACTAGTTGAACAAGTGATGTCCCACTATCCCAGGGGTCACAAAATGGGAGGGCTGGAAAAAGAGTCAAAACCGGTATTTTAGTACATGTCGAAACAACCCACAAACAGTTTGCATTCATATATTTGAACTTTAAAAACAAATAATGCATTATACATGGTTACAAAAGCTATATTATCACAATAATTATCTAAATCCTTTTTTAATAAATTGGTTTAAAAGGCTTTATGCAATCCAATCATTCTGGATGACTTTCAACCCACTTGACCCGTTTCCTTTTTAGTTAAATATTTTAGCTTAACCCGTTTGACCTGTTAGAGATAAAGAACGATTCAAATAGACTCGATGTATGTAAATGGATTGACAAACCTGCAAAAGGGTGAGCTGAGCAGACAATGAGGTTGCTTCTGTTTGTAACGTCTGGACTTTCCTTTCAAGCTCTGCAATGTATCTCATCTTTCTTTCTTTTGACCTTGCAGCTGACTGCCTATTGGCCAGTATCCTAAAAACCAAAGTCAAAGGGGAAATCTTAGTATATATAATGTGAAATGAAACAAATATGTCATTACAGGTACCAGTTTTTTACATGGGTAGAACTAAATATAGGACCGACAAAATTAGAGGATACATGATGATTGAAAAGTGTATATCTGAAAGGAACCAGAGTCACATCAAAAGAACCTAAGAGTTTTAGTTTAGATAGAAAAAAAGAGTATATGGCATGCAATTTTGACATCTATCATATGGCAGTGGAAAATGAGTAATTAGCAATTGCAAAAAAGTAGTTTAAGATTGCATCTTTTGTCATTTAAGCACATTGTACAAAAAGATGAAGATGTTAGCCAAACAAGGGTGTATAGCAACAACCAAAACATATGCCGAGGCATGAGACTATGAACCAGAAAGATAAAGGACTATATATTGTATTGTCCCATCATTAATATGTTACATGGTAGCAATACTCATCAATTGTACAAACAGCATGTCCTAGATAATACCATAAATTATTTTATAAATTAAAAACTCAAAAACCTGTTACAAGTTTGCCATTTTGTTAGCACATCCTACTTGGTGGTGGTTTAGAGACAAGAGGTCTCAGTTTTGATAACTAAGCATAACATGGAACAAAATAGAACAGGAAATACCAAGAGCAGGATAAAGGAAGATCACGGTCTCCTTAACAGAAATAGAAAAACTAAATCTCAAGAGTTCAAACTGACAAAAGAAATTTTAGATAAAACAGTTGCTAAGACTATTTCAATTTCATGATGAGGACAACCATATTACCAATTAGAGGTGGTGGTAATTTCAACCAATTAATTAATAAATGGGTCAATTCAGGTTGCGTTTTATCTCTAATAGGTCATCAAACTTGTAAAATAAAAAAATTCACATAAAATGAAATGGTCAAATGAGACAAGCAGGTTAAATGGGTTGAAACTCGGCCAAAATGTATTTCTAATGTAGAAAATCTCCTAAATAATTTCATTCAAAAACTCGATCATTATTGGAAAAATCATATTTCTACAATCATATTAGGCACGCCAACTATTTATAAATAACCTAAATTTTTTGAAAAAAGGTGTAAAGTGTAAACCCAACCCGACCTGCTTTGACCCGTTACCCAGCTTGCCCATTTGCCACCTCTACTTCAAACGAATTACATACCTTGCAGATTTTTACTGTAAGAAAAAATAATTTTGCAAATATAAATTCAGTCTCCTCAAATGCAAAACACCGAAAGGAAAGAGCATCGACATTAGTTTATTTACCTTTTTGCCCTCTTCGGGTCAACAAGAGCGAGCTCAGCAAGCTTGGCAGCAGACATGGCTTTCTTAGCATCAGAAGACGTATCTTCACAGCCCGAAGTGAGCATCTCGGGCTTAATCGTAGTCGACCCATCCATGGACTGACTATGCTGATGTCTAACTCTGGGCCTTTCACTCGGGCCCGGGACAAATGTCTCGGGCCCAGTCGTCAAACCTGCAGAACCTTGACCCGCAGTCGAAGACGACTCACCCACTAAAGTAGACGTTGCAGATGAATTAAACTTATCCATATCAAGGTACATCGAAAACAAATCCTCTTCAGTGTCATCAGAGAACGAAGGCCCTTCAAACCCACCCACACCCACCACACCAAGATCACTATCAAAGCTCAAATCATCAGGTAAAGTTAGAATTTCCGAATGAGCACGTCGATGACCCAAATTCCTTGGTGGATTATCCGGCATTTTGCTAACATCATGACTAAAACCACCAAATCTACCAGGTTCACTAGTACCAGGTCCAATCGGCGGCAGCGCGGGTGACCCTAAAGGCTCCGATTTTACACTAAAATTGTTTCCAGATGGCGGCGAATAAACCGAATGCCTCCCAGATGGAGGGAGTGAACTCCCACTAGGGTTAGGGGACTTAACATCCTTCTCCATTTACCAGGTAACTGATAATTTCCCTAATTGCTGATTCTTGTTCAAATTGAAACCCTAATGTTCAAATCGTAACCCTAATGCAAACAATAACAATATCAATTATCAGAATACTTCATAAGAATGAAATTAACTGAAATGCTGGCGAGTTTAGAGCTAAAAAAAGTTGAATGGATGCAAACGAATGATGATCGTAAAGGCGAAGAAGCAAAGATCTGCTGAGAACATACGTATAAGCAGAAGAACACGAAATTGTTAAGAATTAACGAGTAATAATCGAAAAAGGAAGTGTGAAAAGGGGCGAATTCTTACTTTTGAGTGGTGGCGTACTGTAGATCTGTCTGAAAATCGATTGCGATAAAAGGGGGAAGATTGAGTCAAAAGCTTTCGTCTCTGGACAATGGTTTGTTGTAGTCACATGGGAGTCCAGTGGCCTAAAACGAGGAACGTAAATGTATTTTTAAACAAAATTACGAAAATAATTATTTTTCATATTGTTATTTGTTTATACGGATGGCTTCAAGTATGTAATGTTATTCATATATGTATTTACTAGGTTATGTACCCCTGTATTATAAGGGTTATAAAAATTTAAATTATATAAATCATAAATCTATAAATAAATAAAACATAAAGGAAATTAAATATTATATTAAATAAAAAAAAAAGATAAGTTTCTCTAAAAATTTTCATAAATTTCTAAAAATTTCCTTATATATTACACTAGGTTAGAATCCCGTGTATTACACGGGTTTAGGGGTGTGCAAACTGGTATATCCGACCCGTACGGGTATACCCATACCCATACCCGTACCCTTTTGATGACCAAATACATACCCGTGACCCGTATAGTAGTTAAAAGGGTCGGCTAAGGGTCCATGGGTAAACGGGTAAGGGTTCACGGGTTTTGCGAAGATGGACCCATATAGTTAATGAATGGGATTATCATAGTTTCCACTGTGTTAATTCAACAACAAATCATTCAAAAGCAATTAGGATGGTTCAAAAAGCTTTATTTGAACTTCAAAATTATTATTTCTTCAATCATCATTTAATCCCATGGAATCGATTTTCTCAAAAAGATCTAAAAAATAACAATTAATAATAAAAAAAGACCACCTGAATGTGATTTAAAAATTAAAAATCATTCTTTAAATTTATTCTTGATTCTCATATCTTTTAAATTTGGTAAATTTAAAAAATATATCACATATTTACACATTGATCTACACTAAATATTTGGAAATTTGTTAATTTTTAAAAGTTGGTGGGTTTAGCGGGTATACGGGTTGTGTTCGGTTCTAGACCCGTACCCGACCCTTACCCTTTTGAGGCTAAATCATATACCCGTTTACCGTACCCTAGTTAGCTTTCACGGTTCCTCACGGGTCGGGTCCAACGGGTTTGACGGGTTTACCGGGTAATACCCGTTAACTGCTCACCCCTACACGGGTTGTATATTAAAAACGATATAACTTATAAATTTGTAAATACATCCTAACTTGTCAGACGACGGACCAGACGCAGCAGAGCGACGACCCGGGAGCGGATTCCCCACCGGCGGGATAAATGAATGCTTTCTCAGCAGGAGGGCAAAAACGCAAGAATCTATTATGATCGTCTCGAGATATATCAAGTGAAATGTGTGTATATAACAAATTAGTATTTTTCTTTAATTAGTTATATTTTGATTTCCTATTATATATTCTTATTTAATATAATTAGTATTTTTATTTAATAATATATTTATAATATCATTTTTATTTATTAAGATACATTATTATTTATTAGGAGAGAGAGGCGGGAAAACCAATGTGAGGAGGCAAGAGAAAGTGACAAGTGTCCATCTTAAACCTTTATTTATTAGTATAGATTTGTTGTTTGGTTTATAGCTTTACTTCATCTCTAGTTTTCATTCTTGATAGTGCAACATACAACTACCGGTTGTTTTAAATACAAACCAACTCTAGATAACGATTGTCCTTGGCTTTTATTGATTGTCATTACAAAACATAAAGACAGTGAAAATTGTCTTTTTTGAAACTTGAAAGGGATCTTCGTGTCTGAAGGAATCAAAATAATGTTTGGAATAAGTGCCCGAGTACCAATATTACCTCCAGATATTATTTCGGCTTCTATAACTCGATTACCAAACGATATGACTTATAGTCTAGTACCATTACACAAACCGTTTTAAATATATTCCTTTATTGAATACATATTTTAAACACATATTTACGATTTTGAATTAATTTAGTAAAACATACTAAATATAAGTTAAAAATTTAAAAGACCAAAATTCTAATTTTAGAAGTCAGTTAAAAATTCAAAAGCTTTAAGAATTAAAACCCAAATCCTTTGAAAGTTAAAAATTCAAAAACAGCTAACATTTAAATTTTAAATTCAAAAACAGATAACAAATTTGAAAAGTTAAAAATTCATGATGGGATGATGAATTTAGAAGCATACAATTTATTTCAATGGGATACAAATCAACTAAATTCTTGTTTTCATAAAATTAGTTAATATTACATCACATGATCCTTTTTTTAATTTATCATTGAAAAGCCTTGTATTTTTCTCAAAACAATGTCGATTTGTATATTTTTTTGTCTAATTTACCTAGTGTATGCCATTGAAATAAATTCAACACCAATTTTTCAGTCTAATTTATCTACCATATGTGATTGAAATAAATTTAATAATTAAAAATTCAAGAACTTTGTCACTAAATAACATAAGATGAGTAGAATTAAGAACTTACAAAACAACTTCATCATATATCAAAAGTCGTGGATCCAATTAAGAAACATGGGGGGCAAAGGCACCTCTTACTGGGCTGTTGTAAGCTTAATAGTATTAATTTTGATAAGAAAAATAGTCCAATACTGTCAAAGGGGTGCACCACATATTTTTTATTGGGGTCCATTAGTCCACCGTCGGTCATCATTTGGGTGTGCCATCCCAAGTTCCAACTATTTAAAACAATTTAGTTTTATTATGAAAAAAATTATGTTGTTAACCCTATTTACATCCTTTTCTCAAATCAATTGACCATTGATCTCCCATCTTTCCCATCCGCTATCTGCGACTGCAGTGTTGCACCTCCAATTTCATCTCCTATTGCCTCCCTTAATCCTCATAATTTTGTAAGTTTAATTTTTATAAGTTTTACAATGAAGCCACTTAATTCCTTTCAATCGAATATCAACATCTTAACCTATTGATTATCTTATGGCATTCTAGCTATTCTCAGAGCTCTTAGTTTAAGTCTAGATACTAACTTCCTATTAGTATCTAAATCCCTTAAACTGCGGCTCTTATACCAACCTGTCACACCCCAGTTCCCAGATCAGGTTACAGTGACGTTGATACCAAAAACACAAAACGGAAGACTAAGCCACAAACTTTTATTTATTATAATCATAACATTGTCTTACAACTAGGATTGACTGGAATACAAAACATAGTTCCTAACAGGAACATACAACACTGGCCTTATAGTTCCCCAAGAACATGTTAACAACTCAGGCCTTATGGTTTCACAAGAACTTGCACTCAGTCAACCCTAATCACCAAAACATAGCACCTATGTCACACCCCGGGCGGCGGTGGATTATACGCCGGGGCTGACGCGGTTGTTCATAAGCACATGATCATCTATTAATGAGTGATAATATTATTTCATCATAATTAAAGCATCCATTACAAATAGAAATGGAAAACAAGGAGTTCAAACATAACACAAGTTAAATTCAATCTTTACTAAGGCTAGGTCCATAGACTTATGTGATCATGTAGTGTCCTCAAACTGGTGCACCTGGAACATGTGAGTAAATGTCAACTACAAGTAGTTGGTGAGTAACATAGGTTTTGACACCAAACGAAAGTTAAGTAAAAAGGATTTGAAATTCAATATGTTCAAAGCATAACTAAGGCATAAATGTGAAAACATACAAGGTTCCAAGTGTACAATCAAGCCGTAGTAAATGGAAAACTGGCAAGTACAATCCAATTGATTGTGTTTTGGAAAAAGTAGTAATATGGTACACACAAAACCCGCCAAGGTTCGTGTTAACTGGTATCGGTTTCCCATATAAATGATCATAAAAGGTACTACCTTAGGCTTGGGTAGCAAGTTAATGATTGTACTGAACATGAACACACATATGGTCACCAAGTAGTTTAAGACATAAAGCACATAATAAGTAGCATAAGAACAATGGTATTGAATTCAGTATGTATAGTATGTAAACATGTTCCACCCCGAGTATTTGTAAACAATGGTAAAGAGAAAGGGGGCTATGAAACTCACTTGAATCAAAGCTGGAAATGTATGAACCGGTAAGGATTGTTAGGCCTCGCGAGGAACTCCCACGACAAACCTACACGCGTAATGATATCCTAAGTTCAATATATGTCTAAATGTTATTTAGGAGACATTGAGACATTTAGGGTTTCCATGGGATTTGTACAAGCGTTGTAGGAAATATATATGTTTATAATGATAACTGAATATCAATTAGAATAATGGTAGGTTTGAATTTATATAATTGTTCTAATTAAATAAATAATATAGGAAAGAGATTTAAATAATAATTCGTTTGAATTTATTTAAATAACTATTCTAAGATAGTTTATAAATAAATATTGAAATGGTAATTGTTTAATCAATTTATTTTATGTAAATAAATAGTTAATTACACTATTGGTTAATGTAATTAAATTTTGTTGATTAATCTAGTAATAATTGCAAAAATGGTTACATAATCATTTAAATGAATTCATTTTAAATAAATTTATAAAGGAATAAATAGGTTTTAAGTAGCACTTATTGAACTTTGTATAAAATAATTATTTAAAATAACCATTTGGGTATTTATAAATTTAAAAGTCTTTTAAATAACTATTTTTACTAAATAATTATTTATAGGCTTTAAAAGGGTTTAATTAATCATAATCATAATTAGTTGAAAGTGGTTGTTGTACACTAGAATGATTATCATTACAGAGTAGTACCTCCAACAGAAAAGTTCACAGAAAAGAGTTGGTCGGATCTTAACCCCGTCTTTCCTAGCCAGAACTTTAATGTTTGTCAGATAACTACATACTGGTTTGAAATTTATTCTATTTGCATACTTAACCAAGTTTAGGGTGTGTTTGGAAAGTGTCTGGGCTAAAGTGGAAATATGAGTTTAGTAAAGATAGAAATTGAATATTAAATAATTTAATTTGAAAATAAGGAGTTTTAGTAAAAACATGATTTTTGAAATTGAAAGAAACAAGAAAGATCAAACCAAGCTTTTAAATAAAAGTTTTGAACAAGTTTAATTAAAATAGGGCTTTTGATCTTGGATATGTATATGATTAAAACATAAACATGTTCGGGATCATAGATCTAGCTAGTTATGAGGGATTTTTGAAAGAAAAAGTATGAACAAGCAAGAACATAAGAAGAACTTACTTAGATTGGAAGGATTTAAGCTAGAATCTTCCAAAAGATGAGAAGAACGACCTTTAGTAGCTAGAGAACCCTAGAGGATCGTTGAGGTGCGAATAATATATGAGAATAAGGGCTCTATTTATAGGGTAGGACAAGGGGCTTATTCACGAAATTTAATTTGTTGTAAGGACTAGATTGCAAAAGATGAATAATAGTTTTAATTTCATAACATATACTAACTTAAGTGCTCATAAATTTTATGTTTATGACTCCATTTCATCATAAATGTAATTATATATTTATTTGTTTTATTTATCTTTAGTAATTTAAAACACTAGTAATGTTAACTAACAATGTTATATTTTCATACTAATTTGTTTAAATAGTTTAGTTATCATGTGTGTATATATAGTTACATATATATTTATAAGTAGACACATAAAGGATATCAATTCATAATCAAAGCTTGTAAGTTTAGATTTGGTTATTATAACAAGGTATATATATTTATTTCATAACAATCATATAAGTATGTATGCACACTCATGAATTATAATGAATAAATAGGATGCTTTCATTAATGAGAATCATAAAATAATGAAATTACAATTTGCCGGAATAGTTAAAATAAAGGTCGGAATTTCCTGGGGATTACAGTCTCCCCTGCTTTAGAAAATTTCGTCCCGAAATTGATTAAGAAGAGGGTTCAAGAAAGAGAGATGTGTGTTTGGATTCTCAACTAGTTTTGCTTGTCGGTTTAAGGAGCATAGTTGATGACAAGGTTCAGGTCAGGTCATCGCGTCAGGTATGGGTGGTGGTAGCGAACTTTGTTTGAGTGAAAAATAAGGAGAAGCTTGCCCTAGAATGATTTTGGACTCAAATGATGGGATGCATCACTTGTAATGAGGATGATGGGAATTTTAAGATCTAAACTTGTCTAGGATTTAGTCTAAGATGTTCGTGTAATGTCACTGGATAAGGATTTTACAACTATTGGTCAAGGTCAAAGTAATAGGAAACCCTACGTGATATGGGTAACGTTACTTCTGACAATATGACAGGAGCACTTATATATAGGACATACCAGCGGTATATTCACTATGCCCTTATCATATCCCATTAGTTTCGTTACTGTATATCACCATAGGTTTTATGTCATCACACACGACATAATTTACTATGTTTTTTCCATGCGTTGATTTTTATAATTACGTGTGCACCCGCAATTACTCAAATCGTCGTATGGTCCGTATAGATCATTCTATTGTCTGTGGGTACGGAGGGGGGAACACCCAAAAACACTTAGTTTATTATTGTTTTCACGTATAAGTTGTTAATACGTGACTGTGTCTCTAGATGGTAAGGTCGGTCAAGAAGTAAAGGCTAATAATGTGGCACAACTCCATACATGGGTGTCCTGAGTAGGTGGCATATCCCTCCAGATTACCCATAAAGTTGATAGCTCCCTCATGTCTGAACAAGAATACGTCAAACCCCGAGCAGCTCAAAGTTTACAGCTATCAATTTTCATGGATAAAGTGAATGATCATGCCTCATGTATATAGTGGACAATCAATTGTGAACAATGTAAACGATCTAGTTTCGTATGTAATGTAGGCACTCAAGTTTCATGTATAATGTAGATGATCTAGTATCATGCATATTGCAAACGATCAAGTATCATGTATCATGTGAACAAACTAGTATCATGTATATTGCAAATGAGTAAGTTTCAAGTATGATGTGAACAATCTAGTATCATGCATATTGCAAACAACCAAGTTTCGTGTATAATGTGACCAATTAAGTTTCATGCATAATGTAAACAGATTAGTTTTCACGTATAATGTGAATGTTCATATGTAAATAATTGACCCTCATGAGTAACGTAAGCTATCAAATTTCGTAGGTGATCGAGTTTTGCAGACAAGCGTGTTGCTTGACATTCATGTATCATGTAAGTAGTTGGATTTTAAGTTTTCAATTTTTGTTGAGGTTTATATGGGTGGTTAACGCCCACGCGAAATGATTCATCTCTCTAAAGTGACTAGTAAGCTCATACATTCTCGAAGGTGCAAGGTGATGGAAAGTTTTGTAGATAATCGGAATAATGGGTACATGAATATCTAATTTGTGTTTTTGTTCGGAAATAAACAAGTAATTGATTTTTTTTTACTCTTGGTTGTAAATTAATAAATAAGTGAAAATAATAATTTGACCGGATGGGTAATTGGATAAATGAGAACGTTTTAAGAAAATGCTTCAAAAGGTAGTAATGGCCTTTTTATTTAATAATTAAGCCAAGATTTAAATAATAATTAGTTTAACGGAATAAATAGTCATAATAAAATAATTAATCAAGTTATTATTAAAAGGATGAAATATTTGTTAATACTCTTTATAAAACAATTTGTACAAGACGGGTATTAAGTTCCTTTACGAGGTAAAGGGGTTTGTAAATAGTTTATACTCTAGATAAAATCTATAAACCAAGAGTTTGGTAAAGATTTTGTTTGAACAAAATAACTATATTAGTTAAATCGAGAAATAACAAAATAATTAGTTTACAATGAAGGTTTAAATATCAATCATTAAGGAGAGTAAAAACAAAATAATAACATTCATATTTGGGTACAGGATATGGATTTTAATTTAAGTTTTAAGAAAACGTGAAATAGAATATCTGGCTAACATCTCAGATGGTTTTCTACCAGGAAGCAGATGAGCACCAGGACAGACATCGTTGTGGTTATTCGTATTGCAAACCGGGCTTTAGCCCTAGTATGTGCATCAAGTATTCCCTTGTCTCCACTTCTTGCCTCAGAAATTATGCGGTCCTTAAATATAGGTGGGCGGTATCAGCTGGAACTCCTAAGGCACTGGTAGGTTCTTTGGCTTGTCCTGCTCCTGGGTCTGGATGGTATAGGTTAGGTGCTAAATAAGGGTCTCTCGAAGGTGATGATTTAGCTGCTTGGAGTCTCAAGTCTGCTCTTAAGCCATTCAGCTCTGTGGTCAAACATGGATCTGGCAGCTAGTCGTGCCGGTGACTGGTTGTCTGGTGATGGAGACCCAAAGTCTTCTTCTTGTGTTGACTCTGCTTCAGGGTGATTCTCAGGGGAGTGAGGAAGGTAAGAGGCCATGTCTAGCATGGAAAAGGTCGTAAATGCAAAAGTATTCATGAGTTTAAAATTTGACTAATCATAACACCGAGTTCTTTAATAATATATCGGTAGTAACACTTAACCTATAAGTAGTGTACCCCACGAAAAGGATTCTCAGGAAAGAGAGGTGGGTCACAAGGGACACACTGAAGTACTCAGTCTTTCCTTAGTCAGAATCTTTCATGGACTTACACCCACTCTTCCAGCCATCATGTACCATTAACATTATTATTTGAACTCATGGTTATGGTGAGAATCGTTAGGGATTGTGTCTTGTGGCTCCAGGGTGTGCTTCACCTATCCAAGCAGCTTCCCTTCCTTGAGGGGTAAGGTCTAAGGGTTTAAATCTCTTGTAAATGATAATAAGGGTGATAAAATTTTCAAGGCATAAGGATGAAGGCATAGGAACTTAAATAAGTTTAAGTATAAGAATCAAATAGAGAGGTTTAGGTATGGGTACCAAGTTGTAGTAAAAAACGAATGATGTTTAGATTGCATTCATCTGGCACATAACCAAATGGATGTTGTGACAAATTAAAGTGATTTAAGTTCGCATATTTTCAAGAAGACATGCTATAGCCTATAGGTGAACACTCACTTCGGGAATTCCCAGGAAAGCATACTGATCCTTCGGTTGATTTGGATTCATATGAAATGCTTTCCTAGACAGAAGACCCAAAGTACAGGCATCCACCCTTCCGGATTGCACATGTTCTCTACTAGTTTTCAAAACCCAACACTTTGACGGGATTTTAAAATTTTAATTGGCATTGGGTCTAAGAGTTTGAATCTTTCCATAAGTGATTGGTGATGATGTGTAAAGATGAAAGTGTGTAAGGTCTTTGATATAAATAAGTGTATGGCAAAACTTAGGATAGCATTTAGTGGTATCAAATAGGTATTGTGCAGACGAATCAAATAGTGTAGCAAATAAGGTATCACATGAGTAGTAGTCTTTGTAAACATGTAACATGGCACATTAGGTAACACATGTTGTATCGTGCAATGTAATGCCTAAGATTACACAAGGGTCTCCTAAGTTTATAGACTATAGACTAAGAATACGCTTCAAGTAATCCATGTTGTTTCGAATAGTTCCATATAGTCCTTGGGATGCTGTAGTTCATGGAATTGTATCATGTAAACGGAAGTAGATAGATGTAGGTAAGCATGTGTATAAATGAGTATAGAATGGAGTTCCTAATAGAAGACACGAGTTAAACTCATGTTTGGGGACTCCTAGGTTATAGTCTAGGTCATGTGTGTCAAATAACCTAATTCCCTATAACCATGGCTCTGATACCAATCTGTCACACCCCGGCCGGCGGCGGATTATACGCCGGGGCTGACGCGGTTGTTCATAAGCACATGATCATCTATTAATGAGTGATAATATTATTTCATCATAATTAAAGCATCTGTTATAAATAGAATTGGAAAACAAGGAGTTCAAACATAACACAAGTTAAATTCAATCTTTACTAAGGCTAGGTCCATAGTCCTATGTGATCATGTAGTGTCCTCAAACTGGTGCACCGAAACATGTGAGTAAATGTCAACTACAAGTAGTTGGTGAGTAACATAGGTTTTGACACCAAACGAAAGTTAAGTAAAAAGGATTTGAAATTCAATATGTTCAAAGCATGACTAAGGCATAAATATGAAAACATACAAGGTTCCAAGTGTACAATCAAGCCATAGTAAATGGAAAACTGGTAAGTACAATCCAACTGATTGTATTTTGGAAAAAGTAGTAATATGGTACACACAAAACCCGCCAAGGTTCGTGTTAACTAGTATCGGTTTCCCATATAAATGATCATAAAAGGTACTGCCTTAAGGCTTGGGTAGCAAGTTAATGATTGTACTGAACATGAACACACGTATGGTCGCCAAGGAGTTTAAGACATAAAGCACATAGTAAGTAGCATAAGAACAATGGTGTTGAATTCAGTATGTATAGTATGTAAACATGTTTCACCCCGAGTATTTGTAAACAATGGTAAAGAGAAAGGGGGCTATGAAACTCACTTGAATCAAAGCTGGAAATGTATGAACCGGTAAGGATTCTTAGGCCTCGCGAGGAACTCCCACGACAAACCTACACGCGTAATGATATCCTAAGTTCAATATATGTCTAAATGTTATTTAGGAGACATTGAGACATTTAGGGTTTCCATGGGATTTGTACAAGCGTTGTAGGAAATATATATGTTTTTAATGATAAGTGAATATCAATTAGAATAATGGTAGGTTTGAATTTATATAATTGTTCTAATTAAATAAATAATATAGGAAAGAGATTTAAATAATAATTCGTTTGAATTTATTTAAATAACTATTCTAAGATAGTTTATAAATAAATATTGAAATGGTAATTGTTTAATCAATTTATTTTATGTAAATAAATAGTTAATTACACTATTGGTTAATGTAATTAAATTTTGTTGATTAATCTAGTAATAATTGCAAAAATGGTTACATAATCATTTAAATGAATTCATTTTAAATAAATTTATAATGGAATAAATAGGTTTTAAGTAGCACTTATTGAACTTTGTATAAAATAATTATTTAAAATAACCATTTGGGTATTTATAAATTTAAAAGTCTTTTAAATAACTATTTTTACTAAATAATTATTTATAGGCTTTAAAAGGGTTTAATTAATCATAATCATAATTAGTTGAAAGTGGTTGTTGTACACTAGAATGGTTATCATTACAGAGTAGTACCTTCAACAGAAAAGTTCACAGAAAAGAGTTGGTCGGATCTTAACCCCGTCTTTCCTAGCCAGAGCTTTAATGTTTGTCAGATAACTACATACTGGTTTGAAATTTATTCTATTTGCATACTTAACCAAGTTTAGGGTGTGTTTCGAAAGTATCTGGGCTAAAGTGGAAATATGAGTTTAGTAAAGATAGAAATTGAATATTAAATAATTTAATTTGAAAATAAGGAGTTTTAGTAAAAACATGATTTTTGAAATTGAAAGAAACAAGAAAGATCAAACCAAGCTTTTAAATAAAAGTTTTGAACAAGTTTAATTAAAATAGGGTTTTTGATCTTGGATAGGTATATGATTAAAACATAAACATGTTCGGGATCATAGATCTAGCTAGTTATGAGGGACTTTTGAAAGAAAAAGTATGAACAAGCAAGAACATAAGAAGAACTTACTTAGATTGGAAGGATTTAAGCTAGAATCTTCCAAAAGATGAGAAGAACGACCTTTAGTAGCTAGAGAACACTAGAGGATCGTTGAGGTGCGAATAATACATGAGAATAAGGGCTCTATTTATAGGGTAGGACAAGGGGCTTATTCTCGAAATTTAATTTGTTGTAAGGACTAGATTGCAAAAGATGAATAATAATAACATATACTAACTTAAGTGCTCATAAATTTTATGTTTATGACTCCATTTCATCATAAATGTAATTATATATTTATTTGTTTTATTTATCTTTAGTAATTTAAAACACTAGTAATGTTAACTAACAATGTTATATTTTCATACTAATTTGTTTAAATGGTTTAGTTATCATGTGTGTATATATATAGTTACATATATATTTATAAGTAGATATATAAAGGATATCAATTCATAATCAAAGCTTGTAAGTTTAGATTTGGTTATTATAACAAGGTATATATATTTATTTCATAACAAACATATAAGTATGTATGCACACTCATGAATTATAATGAATAAATATGATACTTTCATAAATGAGAATCATAAAATAATGAAATTACAATTTGCCGGAATAGTTAAAATAAACGTCGGAATTTCCTGGGGATTACAACCTATACATCTCCTGGAATACCAACTACAAGCTAGTGGTCACCCGTGCTTAAAAACGTTTGAAAACATTTGGATCAGCATAAAGCTGGTGAGTTCATATACAAAACCACGTTTTCATAATCCTGCAATATATACGAAATAACCATCCATCCCAATTTCCCACCCTGTGGCCACACAAGGACCCTAAGCTTTTATTATATATACATTGAGACCTTCCCGGCCATTGGCATCACAAGTACCAATCAGTAACGAGAGGATCGTTCTCGCCCGTCAGTCCCATCCTAACTCGACTGTAATAAGCGCCATTTATAGGTATATATACATGGAATTCAAATAGAGATCCGACTCATTTCGATAAAAACCATTTGCAAACATTTTACATCGAGCACAGTTTAGAGGAACTCACCTTAATCAGAACCTCCTTCTGAATTAATACAATAATCAACACCTCGTATATACCCTAAATAATATCCGACATTATCATAATCAATACACCTATCTTAGGTTTGCATAATGGAACCTTAAGGTATTCAGAAACCTTACCTTGGTACTATCTACGACAATTTGCGAGACACTGGACTTTCGAGAGCGGACCGGAGCTTGGGAAAACGTGCACCAGAACTTAAGTGTGTGAAATGGAAGGTGTGTTGTATGTGTTTGTTGTGCCAAATGAGCTAGCCCGGCCCTTCCTTTTATAGGCAAACTTTGGTCCCGTAACGGACCGCTACACAGGGTGGTGGCGGTCCGCCACCGCCCCTAGCCGCAATTCTGCCTTAGGGACCAAGTAACAGACCGTTACTGGTCCCGTAGCGGACTGTTATGGACACATGGCTCGTGACGGACCATTAAGGACTTGACTAGCGGTCCGCCACCAGTGCCGCACGTCAATCCTTCTTTGGTGAGTCACATGACACGTGTCAACACACGAGTAATTCCTTTCTCTCCAAGTAGTGGACCGTTACCAGATGGGTGGCGGTCCGCCACCCTTCTTTTGCTCTGCTAGCGGACCGTTATGGATGTAGATAGCTGTCCGCTATCCTCCAACTTTCCAAAATTTTCTATTCTAATCCTCTGACTTTAGAGGATTTATAATTCAACCCCTGGACTTTTAATCTTTAACATTTATAGCCCTTGTATTACTTGGGAATTATTAGGGTGTTACAAATCTCCCCTCCTTAAAAGAATTTCTTCCTTGAAATTCATTATCAGTTAAACAAATGAGAATACTTAGCTTTCATTTGTTCCGTTAATTCCCAAGTTTGGTCGGCACCTTTTCGACCTTGCCACTGTACCAGAACCATTGGTATTGTTTTCTTTCTTAGCTTTCGATCTTGTGTTCCTAAGATCTTAACGGTTTGTTTGACGAATTGGAGTTTATCATTAACATGCACATCATTTAACGTAATTGCCTGATCGGGAGCTGCTAAGCATTTACGTAAACATGACACGTGGAATGTGTTATGAATACCATGTAATGCTTCAGGCAATTCAAGTTTATACTCCACTACTCTAATTCTTTCGATGATCGTGTATGGTCCAATATACCTTGACCCTAACTTTTCACGTTTTCTGAAATGTACAACACCTTTCCAAGGTGAAACTTTCAACATAACGTAATCACCTACTTGGAATTCTAACGGCCTTTGGCGTTTATCTGCATAACTCTTCTGTCTATCTTGTGCAACTTTCAACCATTGTTTAATATGAACTATCTTATCAGTTGTTTCCTGTAAAATTTCCGGTCCAGATAGTTGACTATCTCCAACTTCCGTCCAGCATACTGGAGTTCTGCATTTCTTACCATATAATCCCTCAAATGGCGCAGCTTTTATACTTGAATGGTAGTTGTTGTTGTATGAAAAATAGATCAATGGTAGATGATCATCCTAATTACCTCCAAATTCAATTGCACAAGCTCTCAGCATATCTTTTAGGGCTTGGATTGTTCTTTCACTTTGTCCGTCGGTTTGAGGGTGATATGCTACTCATATTAATTCGAGTTCCCAATTCTTTCTAGAAACTAGTCCGGAATCTGGAAGTGAACCGACTATCTCTATCCGAGATAATAGATAGTGGTATGCCATGGCGGCTCAGGATGTCACTGATATAAAATCGGGCTAGTTTATCCATTGAATAGTTCTCATTAATGGGAATAAAGTGTGTCTATTTGGCCAGTCTATCGACCACAACCCAAATAGCATCATGCCCTTTCTGGGTCTTCGGCAGTTTTGTGACAAAATCCAATGTAATTCTATCCCACTTCCAAACATGTATCTCCAACTGTTGCAGTTGACCTGCGGGTTTCTGATATTCGGTCTTGACTTGAAGACAAGTTAAGCATTTCTCTATGTACTTGGCTATTGACCTCTTCATATTTGGCCACCAGTAATGAGTCTTCAATCCTTTGTACATGTTATCTGATCCAGGATGTATAGAGTATTTTGATTTATGAGCCTCATCCATCACATTCGTCTGAATCTCTCAGAGTTTAGGAATCCAGATTCTATGTCCGAATCTTAAGATTCTGTCATCGCCTTTGGTTAGTAACTTCTCTTTACTAACCATGCGTTCCTTCTTGATGTTATCGTCTTGTAATGCTCGAGTCTGAATTTCTTTAATTTAATCCATCCAGTCTATTTTGATTTCTAATCTAAAGGTTCTTATCTTAATCGGTTTGATTCTTTCCTTCCGACTTAAGGCATCTGCCACGACATTAGCTTTTCCAAGATGGTATTTGATCTCACAGGCATATTCATTAATGAGTTCTATCCATCTCCTCTATCTCATATTCAATTCCTTATGATTGAATATGTGTTGGAGACTTTTATGGTCTGTATATATCACACATTTAGTATCATATAGATAGTCTCTCCAAATCTTTAGAGCAAACAATATGGCACCAAGTTCAAGGTCATGTGTGGTATAGTTCTTCTCATGATCTTTAAGTTGCCGTGATGAGTAGGCTATTACCTTATCTCGCTGCATCAACATGCAACCTAGACCATTTTAGGAAGCATCACAGTAGATGACGAAGTCATCATTCCCTTCAAGTAATACTAAGATAGGTGCACTGCTAAGTTTCTGTTTAAGGGTATTGAATGCTTCTTCTTGTTTCTGACTCCATTCGAACTTTACTGCCTTCTGAGTTAGAGAAGTTAATGGAGTGGCAATCTTTGAAAAGTCTTGTATAAATCTTCGGTAATATCCGGCTAAACCAAGAAAGCTTCGAACCTCAGTCGGTGTTTTAGGAGTCTCCCATTTCATGATGGCTTCAATCTTGACTAGATCTACTTGGATTCCTTGCTGATTTATGACATGCCCGAGAAACTGTACCTCTTGTTTTCAAAACTCTCATTTGGAAAATTTGGCATATAATTTCTCTCTTTTAAGAGTTTCTAAGACTATCTTAAGATGTTTGGCATGCTCCTCCTGAGTTTGGGAATAGATAAGGATATCGTCTATGAACATTATAACGAATTTGTCAAGGAATGGTTTACAAACTCGGTTCATTAGGTCCATTAATGCTGCGGGAGCATTCGTTAGACCGAATGACATAACCAAAAATTCATAGTGCCCATATCGGGTTCTAAAAGCAGTCTTAGGTACATCTTCTTCTTGTACCTTCAATTGATATATCTAAGATCAATCTTCGAGAAATATTTAGCTCATTGCAACTGATCGAATAAATCATCTATTCTTGGCAATGGATATTTGTTCTTCACAGTGAGCTTATCCGGTTCTCGATAATCTATGCACATACGCATACTTCCGTCTTTCTTCTTTACGAATAATACCGGTGCTCCGCATGGGGAAGTGCTTGGATGTATAAAACCTTAATCCAACAATTCTTAGATCTGCTTCATCAATTCTTTTAATTCAGAAGGTGCTAGACGATATGGTGCTCTAGCTACAGGTTTGGCTCCAGGTATAAGGTCGATTCAGAATTCAATTTGTCAATCTGGTGGAAGACCAGGTTATTCTTCCGGAAAAACATCCAGGTGATCACATACTACAGAAATGTCCGCGATTTGCTGTTCAAGGTTAGAGTCTAATGCATAAACTATGAATACACTACATCCTGTATTCACACATTTCTTAGCCTTTGCTACAAAAATAGTTTCAATCTTATTGTCACTACTATCACATTGTATCAACATAGACTCCCTGTTAGGTCTACAAATTCTAACAGTCCGATGATCACAATCAATCTGAGCATGGTATTGGTTCAACCAATCCATTCCAATGATAACATCGTACTCGCACATACTCATTGGCATCAATTTAATCACTGAATTCCCGTTGCCTAGAGTCATCTTGCAATTTACATATGATTCAGTTATCCTAATCTGCTCTCCACTAGCTGTCTCAACTACGTAAGCACGCTCAAGTAGGGTAGGTCTCATGCCTAAATGTAAACTAAAGGCATTCGAGACAAAACTTCTATTCGCTCATGTATCAAATAAAATTTTAGCATAAACATTGTTAACTAGGAACGTATCAACCACTACTTTGGCATTACCATTCCTCCTTCCATCACCTATCACAAATACTCGACCTTTAGCCCCTCCCTCGGGCTTCTGCTGAACAGGTTTGGGATAATTCTTCTGTATATGTCCCATCTCATTACAATTGTAACATTTAAGGGATGGACAATATGTTGTAATATGTCCTGGCTTTTGGAATTTATGGCATTTGATTTCTTGGGAACCTCAAGCCCAATTATTTTCCTCTCTCCAAGGGAACTTAAAGTTTCTCGACTCAAATCGATACATCACCTCCTCATTCTTTCTCTTTACTTCCACATGTTTTATTTCTATTGCCTTCTCAGCCTTCGTTTTTGCTTCTTGTGCTGCCACTTCATCATACATTGTGGCACTAAATGACAAAGTTGCATCCATTGTTTGAGGTACAGAGGTTTTCACTAAAGTATTCACCTTTAGTGGCAAACCTTAAATAAAATGTTTAATCCTCCTTGACTCGGGTGTCACCAGATGTGGCACCAGTTTCGACATCTCGTCGAACTTTGTTGCGTACTCCTGATGTGTCATGCTTCTAGCCTCAAAGCACTGAAACTCTTCCTCAATCTTATCCAGTTCATTCTAAGGAAAAAACCATTGCAGCACTAGCTCCTTAAACTCATTCCATCTCATGTTATCAATGGCCTGCTACCCTTTAGCCTGCTTTACCGATTCCCATAAATCCAAAGTTGTAGTCTCAAAGGAATTAGCAGCAAACTTTATTGCTTGATCACTTCTACATTCGCTGAGTTTTATAACCGCTTCCATCTTCATGATCCATTGGGTAGCGTTAATGGCTCCCTTCTTGCCGTCAAACGGCTTCGGGTTGCATCTTCCGAAGGACTTGTAGTTACATCCTTCCTGGTTCTCATTCCTTGTCATGGAGCTATGATTAGCATTCCTGTTGGTGCCTCTAGTGTTATTGGTTCCTCCTCCGGTAGTTCCAGTACCCATTCTTCTCGTGAGGACTTCATCTAACAGTCCGGGTAGTGTTGTTCGTAGTGCCTTCATCACCTCACAGGCCACAGCTTCTTGGAATTGTGTCTCAGACATAACTACTTCCTCAGCATGAGAACCCATGTTATTATAATTCTTGTTTGTCTCATGGTGAATGTTAGTATCGTTGTCAGTACTAGTCTGCTTATGAGACCTAGTGACAGGAGTTCGACCTTTTCCTCTACCTCTTCATCTTCCGGCCATTGATACATGTATACATAGATGTATGACATCAGATTTCGTATAACTGGTTATGATCTAGAAAATCAGAAATTAAAGACGTTTGGCCAACAATGCAATTAATTATCTGTTTTCTCGATATCACCCGTTATATTCATAATGAATATCAACATCCTAACCTATTGCTTATCTTATGGCATTCCAACTATTCTCAGAGCTCTTAGTTTAGGTCTAGATACTAACTTTCTATTAGTATCTAAATCCCTTATACTGCGGCTCTGATACCAACTTGTCACACCCCAGTTCCCAGATATTGGTTACAGTGACGTTGATACAAAAAACACACAACGGAAGACTAAACCACAAACTTTTATTTATTACAATCATACATTGTTTTACAACTAGGATTGACTGGAATACGAAACATAGTTCCTAACAGGAACATACAACACTGGCCTTATAGTTCCCCAATGTCACACCCAGCCAAGGCGGAATCGCGAGGCGTAACGTTCATGATTTCCAAAGCATATGATTATTGCAACCACATACACATAAGTTGGATACTGAATTTAAATTAAAGTTTACAAACCAAAGTACTTGTTTTGAAATTATAAAAGATGCGAGATTTTGCAAATATGACTCATCTATGATGAGTTATACAAGAAAAATCCCCAAAATAGTATCCATCCAAATGTGCATGATACCTACTTGACATACGACCTGAATCCGCTCTTATTTCCCTGAAAAACATACTTAAAATGTGTCAACACAAAGTTGGTACATGTTAATAATCCAGTTGTATAAAAACCATTACAGGTGTATAAAATAAACAAAGTGATTAATGAATGACCTATTTGTAAACTAGCTAGCTTTACAAATGTTATGTTCATACTTAAGCCTTTTAACCAATCCTGGCATAGTGAAAGCCCCCTCTCTCGCTCCTCATGAGCATTTGTTAAAGCAATATGCGTCAATTGGCCATGTGGACCACAGGTTAGCGCGACTAACCATGACCGGGGGTGTCAATCCCAAATAGTACTATTTATAGAATCTCGGCAATCCATCACTAATGGTTAATAATTGTGTTGTGCGCATTGTTCCAGGGGGACTTTACGGGCCCTTTTTTGTACTTATGCAAACATAATATTCGGTCTTATTTAATTGTTGTCATACAAAAACAGTTGTAGTATGTTTCTCCCCCAAAATGTATAAAACCAGTAAAAAGGGGTCGTGAAAACTCAACTTATGCTCGTGAATGCTAGTAGTGATAATTGTTTCTAATTGACCTTGACTATTTGTACCCTAGTAACACAAGGGTAATTATGTGTTAAGACTAATCGTCTTAAGTGCAATTGTTCACCCGCTTAAGTACATCCGGTTAAAGATGTGTTTATTTTAGAAAAAGGTGTTTTGAGATACGACCAGGTTGGTGATTATTATTTTTGTTACCTATGTGTCCTTAGACACGAAAACTTTGTATTATGACTTAATGTTGACATAACACATGAACAAATAATTATCACAAATTATTTCCAGATAATAGCACGTATTGTTCACAAATAATAGCACGTAATATATATCTCTATACTACATTATTCTGGTGTTTGTCATAGCAAGAACTTATTTGTCGGAATAATGTTTCATTGATATAATAATTAATCAAATACTTAAGTCTTTTTATTTCGCTTGACTTTGTAATAATATTATTTTTAAAAACTTGATTCTTTTCAAAACGTCTTTATTTGTATAATCTATTATCTTTTATCAAGTATTTTTAGAGTATAAAACCGTTATTTCCATGAAATCATTCCTAATAAATAATATTTCACATATGTTCAAGTTATATCGTTTTAACATGAAAGTCATAATTATTATTCCTCAATTAACACGTAAATAACATTCATGCATTTCTATTTAATAAATGTTGTACAAAATCCCGGTTTATAACCACATATCCATATATATGTCCACATACGTCAACTCGTTGATATATACATATATATGTATCTCTTTTACCTCTTGAATATCATCCTAGTTCTAATGATCATTCATTCCATATGTTCAAGATTAGTTTTTCATACATACATCATCATTTTATCATTAGAGATCTAAAAATTAAACATACTCATGTATACATCTATAAACACGGTTATACACACATACATATACAAACTATTATATTTTTAAATTCCATCTATGATCATGATCCAATGTATATGTATGTATCAAGATTTCCAAGTATTTAGTAACTATTTTACATAATCAACATAAAATACCACTTATACTTGGCATACTTTTTATCATGGCAAGACACATACATGTATATATATATATATATATATCGACACAACACATACATATAACATGATTTCAAGTTCCACATGTCCAACTTTTAGTTTAGTTTCCCTTAGTTTAAAGATTATTGTAAAGACTCTTTGTGTTTAGATGAACTTGCACTTTTGAATAAAGATTTAAAGGTATAGGAGAGTTTGTAGTATTTCATACCAAAAGAGATTATAGATGGCAATTTTGTAAATAGTACGGATAGTGACCTGAATTCTCGGGTGTCACACCCAAGAACATGCCAAAAACTCAGGCGTTATGGTTTCACAAGAACCTGCCCTCAATCAACCCTAATCACCAAAACATAGCACATGTACATCTCCTGGAATGCCAACTACAAGCTAGTGGTCACCTGTGCTCAAAAACATTTGAAAACATTTGGATCAGCACAAAGCTGGTGAGTTTGTAGGATCGGTGTTTTACAAGATGGTTCTGTTCAGTTGAGATTGGCGGAAACAATCACAACTATGCAATGTAAACAAGAAACAATGATAATACTGATAAATGCAAATTGTATTAATCTTCAAGGTTTACAAGTTACAGAGAAAACTCTTAGGAAACACACTTGTAAAATGAAAAGATACAGTACATATAAAGGAACTTAGAATCAAGACAGACCCTTGATTCTAAGGATCAGATCAAACACAAGTCGTTGATATTTGACAGTTACAAGTTACACTACAATTGGTAGACAACTAAAAGACAAACTGCAGCAAACAGTATGAATCAGGTCAAAAGTCTTCTTAGGAATCTTTGCAGGAAAGTTCAGAAGTAGTAGCTTTGTCTTTAATCATCTGCACCAATAACATTCCTTCTGCTGATAGATGTGTCAGAGTTGCAGCAAAAGGTGTCAGTAGTAAAGTCAAAGCTGCTGATGATTTGCCTATCAGCAGCATCAATGTTTGATGCTGGTGAGAAGCCTATCAGCAGCAACTTTGGACTTCAGCAGATAAGGCTATCCGAAGCATAGTTGTTCATCAGCAGTAGAACTTAACTATCCGCGGCATATGCCTTATCAACAGCAACTTGTAAGTCAGCAAAACTGTAGAGTCCACATCATCTATACTTAGAGAACTTTGTAGCCATCAGTCTTTATCTTTACAAACTCCTCCTAGACTGATGCTACCAAAACTTCTCTTACTGTCTTTGTTCCTGAATCTTTTGCATGTTCAGGACAATCCTTGCAGTCTCATAGCCTCTTGGATCCTTGCTTGGATTGTCAAGAGGAATTTCAGATAGAGATTTTATGTCTTTGCTTAGCATGCTGAAGATAGCCTTGCTTGAACATCTCAACCTTTGTCCTCTGACATCTATCAGTGTATATTCATCCTTGATAGCATTATAGGACCATTTGACAATTGGAAAGTGGGATTGGAGAGGTTTAGCATCAATGATAACATCTTTGCTGGGGTTGAAGTGATGTTTGATCACTAGTAACAGATGTCTCTCACTTTAATTGTTAGCCTCATGAGATTCACCCAGCTCCATCATTCTCCTTAAATCAAAGCCTGGAAGTTGCATCACTTCATCCACAGACTTGTATGTTGATCTCTTCATTTCTGCCTTTCCCCTGAACACTTCAAACCATTGATCTGGTTCACTGTAAAACCATGTCACAATTTCTCTTGATTCTTAAGATGTGGTAGGAGGTTTAGTTTTCTTTTTGGGAGGCTTTTGATGAGAGGGAGCTGGATGGGAGGATTTGGACTCTTTGGGAGGGGAGGAGAGTGATCTAGGAGGGTGAGAGGGAAGTTATTGGATAGAAGGAGGAGAGGATGAGGGAGTAGACTTGGGTTTCTTTGGTTTTCTTTCTTCAGTGTAGGAGTCTACCCTTCTTTTAGAGCCTCTCTTCTTCAGCTTCTCTTCTTCTTCCTTTTTCACCTTAATGTAGAGGGCTTGTAGGTTCATGAAGTTCATGGGACCCAGCCTCTTTCCATTCTCATCTCTTGCCTTTAGGAAATCCATCATGATCTTCCTTTCTTCATGGGTTCTAACATTTAAGGCAATGGTTTTCCTAGATTTCATCCGGGCTTTTTCTTCTTCTTCAGCCCTCTTCTTCTTAGCCAGTTCACCAAATTAACCCATGAAGGCCCTGTAGATTTCTTTATTGGATAATTTCTGAAGGTAGTCTGTATCCTCACCTTGAGAAATCAGAACTGCCATCCATTCCTCCCCCATCTCTTTAGCAAGTTTAGAATCAGTACTTCTGAACTTGGCTTCCTCTGCTCTCTCTCTTCCTCTTCTTTATTGAATTGTTCCTGCAGCTGTCGAGCTAAGGCTTCATCTTCTGTTATTTGTGAAGCTGTAGGAACTTGAACTTTTGTTCTATCCAGTTGCCTTGCCTGCAACTGGATCTGTTGTTCTCTGAAGAGCATGGCAGCTTTTCTTTCTTGAGCTTTCTTGAGCTCAACCATCTCTTCTTCTTTTTTTTTCTTCTTCTCCTTTCCACTTCCTTCTTTTCTTCCTCTATTTTCTTTTCTTGTTCTTCTGTCATAATTCCTTTCCCTTTGTCTTTATTGGATGCCTCTGGTTCAGCTTCATAGATCACAATAGCAGAAGTGGGAGTTGCTATTGAGACCTCAGCCTCAGCTTCATTGGCAATTTGAGGAGAGGACAAAGGGGGAGGAATTTCTTCATCTCCACTTTCTTCCCATTCTTCTCCAGTTACTGTCTTCCATTCTGTCATAATCTTCTGTTTCTCTTTTCTTGCAGATTCTTCTTCAGTGTTTAGGATGACTGTTGGAGAAGAGGGAAGGGACAAGTCTGAGTCAGATTCATCCATTGCAATCCATCCCTCCTTCTCAAGAAAGGTTTTGACAATTTTGATCATTTCTTGACTTTTCTTGGAGTTGATGTTGCAGATGTGTGATCTGAGGTCAAATACCTTACAAAGGAAGTCTGGATTGAGCAGTAGGATCTCATGGATATTGTTGATTATGAATTTAGATCCATCACACAGAAAGAATTGAAACCCTGAAGGCTCAGTGCTTGACCATCCATGAATTTCCAGGCCTCGAACCACCTCATTGTACAAGAATTTTCTTAAACATAGGACTTGTTCTTCAGTTAAGACCCTGCTTCTTATCAGCTCCATTCTTTGGCTTGGCCTTTCATATCTTTCTTCTGTCGCTCTTGAGGACTCTGCTTCTACATCCTCAAGTCTTGGATAAGCCACCCTTTTTGCTTCTTCAAGGAACCTCTTAAACCGAGGCATTTTGTCTTCGCATATATCATGAAATCTTTCAATGGCAAGCCTAGCAGATAGGTCCTTGGAAGTGTTAACACTTTGAGTCAGGTGCAGGAACAGGATTTCAAACAGATTTAGATTATCCAGGATAAGCTCTTTGACTCCAGCAAATTCCCAACCAATCCAGAATATTTTAAAGATGCCATCATACCCCCATGCTAGAATGCAGTCAAATTCCAAGTTGTATGCAGTTAGTGGGAATTCGGGGGCTATGATTCTCCTGGAGATGTTAGCAGCAGCTTCAAGTATTTGAACTTCTGGGAATGCTTCTTCTTCTTCCCTTTCTATCTCCATCTCCTCAGGAAATGCTTTCTCTACATTCCTGGTAACTAGTCTCCATTCTTCCGGGATCTCTTCCTCTTCATCTCTGGAGTCTTCCCATTCAATCTCTTGAACTTGAATAAAAGAGGGCTTGCAGATTGTTCGTTGAAATTCCTCTTGTTCTTAGAACCATTCTTCCAAGTTATCATCATCAGCTTGAAGACTTTCCTTCCCCTTTTTGGTTGCATCAGTAAGCAAAGTTGAATCAGTTTGAGTGCCCACTGATACAAGGGAGGAAGAAGCAGAGCGGGTACATATGTGGGACTCATGCATAGAAGCTTGGTGCCTTAATTTAGACACTTCAGCCTCCAGCAAAGCAACCCTAGCCGTCAATTCCAGATTTTGAAGTTTCAAACTGTCCTCATCCACAGATGTGGAATCCTTGGAACAAGATGGGGCCTTAGGCCTAGCCTCTGCATCCCCATCACCCTGGTTTTCTTGGCACCTGGGATTCCTCTCATTGAAAAGTCTTTCAAAAGAGACATTTTCACTAAGTGTCACACCCCAACCGACGGCGGAATACGTCGGGGCGGACGTGCAGACTGTCCATAAGCTCATGATCAATTAAAGTTTCATATATTAATTACATCAAGATTTCATTACAATAGTTCAAATCGACAACCAAAATCAATACATCAACATGTCCAATTTCTTTGTTTACTAAGTCCAAATCCTATATATAGAATCTTACATATGATCTCATACCCTAGTACCTGAAACATGATGAAAACAGTGTCAACTAAAAATAGTTGATGAGTATACATAGGTTTTAGCACAACAAGTGTTATCCAAAGTTTTATGTACAATTCATATGATACATGGATTAATAAGGCAATTATGGAGAATCACTATTGTTTAAACTGGGCGCACAATCAAACCTTGTGACTGATAGGCATAACACGCAGGTTATCCTTAAATGTTAGGCATAACACAACAGTTATCCTTAGGTGTGAGGCATGACACAACAGTTATCCTTAAATGTGAGGCATAACACAACAGTTATCCTTAAATGTGAGGCATAACACAACAGTTATCCTTAAATGTTTTCGGCAACAATCACCCTAACTGGGTGGGTTGGTCAGACACAATAGATCTATCATTGTATACCGTCGGCTTGTACAGAGTTAATGATTGCACTTGCACTATGCAAAAAAAGTATGTAAATGTTGTTTGCACAAATAGTGTTCAAGCATAAGACACAAATTGCACACATGATCATAATGTTTGAATTGTAATATTTGCAAATAGTTTGAATGTAATCATGTTTCACCCCAAAGTTGTAAATTTGAAAAAGGGGCTATGTAAACTCACCTGAGTTGTGTACGAGTAGTAGATAGTACCACACAAGGATGTAATTGGGACCACAAGTGTTTGCCAATAAACGGCTTACGTATGCCCTAGAATTATAAGCATAATAGTTAGGATACAATGGGGTTTTGTGATGACGACACGGAAGATTTGAACGCCCTAGAACATACTTAGGATCAACGAGTAGTCGAACGTGTCCACGGGAATAAAGATTTCTTAATATAATAATTAAGATAAATGTGTTTCGTGTCGAACGTCTCTAATTACGAATAATAGTATTTAATAAATATATTCGTGTATTTGTACCATTTAATAACGGTCTAGGAAAATAATATAACTATATATATTATTTTTAAGTTCGTTGGATTAATAAAATAATCATTTATGTGGTAAGAATAATAAATATATTTATTTTTATTCGGGGATATGAACGTGGGTAAGTAATATAATTAATTATATTATTTAGTAGTTTGAAACGTTACACGAGATTAATAAACGAGGCGAAATAATATAAAAATATATTTTATTCTATAATAGGAGTCACGAGTTGAAAGTAATATAGACATATTGTTTTATTCGAAGTCGCGGTTTGAAAATAATATAAATATATTATTTTAAAAGTGAAAATAATATTAGTTATGAGTTTTAAAATCAAACCCGAGCCTACGGGTTGTTTCACGGGTTCAAAACACTTTAATATAATAATATATTAATATAGGGATTGATTTTTAATAGTTGAATATAAGCAACAAGTCCAAAAAAAAAGAATGCAGAACCCGGGTCTCCTGCGTACGAGTCAACTGATCTACCACCACGCCCGCTAGGGTCATCGCGTAAGCATCCTGTTCCAATTGGTTTTAACAAAGAACTCCGGGGTGTTCTTCCCCTTTACGCGAATCCGGACCAAATCAAGTCCAATTCCATCGAAATCGATAACGATTTGACACAGGGGCATAGGGGTTTTGTTCGTTAACATCAAACGAGTCTGGGGTGGGTTTTAATTGCAAAAACAACAGGTTTAGGATTGTTAAATTTAAGAAAAACAGGCCGAAACCCTAGATATGAATGTGACTTCGATTGGATCAATTCTGATGTTAGAAACTGTTGGATTCATGGGGTTTTTGACAAACAGAGGGTTGCGAATCCAACCCTGTGGTTTAATTTGATTGCGATAGTCGTTAAGATCAAAACCCCCAAATTGAAATATGAATAAACCCTAGATTCCGGATCACAAACAATTTGATGTTATCAGCCATGGATTTCATAGGTCTTTCAATCCAGGCGTATAGGCGACTTTAAGGGTGTTTTCAATTTCATAAATGGACATCGAATTGATAGGGTTTGACCAAACTGCAATTGTATGAACCCAAGATTACAGGATTGTATCAATTCGATGTTGTAAGCCCTGGAATTGATAGGGCTTTCAATTATCAGATGAGAACTAAGGTGAGGGTAGGTTTAATTACCAGATTCGATGACAAATTGATGGTTCCTGACTAGAACAGGTGCCGATAGTAGAAGAGCTTGATCTCCGGCGAGTCTGGTTCTCCCTCCGATCGAATTGAAGAGTGCAGAAGCTTCTGTGGATTACGTATAGTGTGCGTAGAGGTTGAATTCGTGAATTTTATATGAGAATTCATTCAATTTGATGGATAAACGGCGAAAGTCGATGGTTACGAGATAAATGTCCATAATTGGGATTAATTCAAATCAATGTCGGGTTTAATTATGTTAATGATGAGCGTTAATGGTAATGATCGTGCAATTTAGTTATAGTTTCAACTGAAATCGATTTGGGTATGCGAATTTGGCTTAAGAACAATCGGGTTGACTTTCAAAAGTCAACAGAATTGAAAATGGGTTAATTGCAAGTCTAGTCCCTGTAGATTCATGTTTCTATGTTTGAACTTTGGCAGAATTGGTCCTTGAGTTTCTAATTGGGTTAAATACAAGGTTAGTTGACTTGTAAAATTCAACATGACTTAACTATTGGATTTTGACTTTACAAAGTCAAATAGATTTAGGTTTAGGCTAATTACACAATTAGTCCTTGTAGTTAGGGTTTGAAGAAATAATAGAAATAGTCCCTGAAGTTTGAGTTAAGTAAATTAGGTTAGGATTTCACTGGATTTGTTAACTGAGTTAACTCAAAAATTCCGGATTGTCACATCATCCCCTAGTTGAAGGAATTTTCGTCCCGAAAATTAGAATAGTACCTTAAGTGTTTGACGTGGAGTGCTTGGACAGATGAGGATACTTGCGTATCATCTGGTCCTCATGCTCCCAAGTGAATTCCTGCCCGCGTTTCGAGTTCCAACGAATTCTGACGATAGAGATCTTACTGTATTTGAGCGCTTTGACTTCCCTCTCCATGATTTCGACCGGTTCTTCAATGAAGCGTAATTGTTCATTGATTTGTAGTTCCTCAAGAGGGACCGTGAGTGTCTCGTCTGTTAGACATTTCTTCAAGTTTGAGACATGAAAGATGTTGTGTACACCATTAAGTCCTTTAGATAGGTCCAGTTGGTACGCTACTGGGCCAATTCTCTTCACTATCTTGAACGGTCCAACATAACGAGGGTTTAGTTTGCCTCGTTTCCAGAGTAAACTTGGGATCATGTTCAGATTCCCAACGAGCTTTGACTGTTGGTTTGGGGAGTACGATTGATAACAAGATTTAGGTCGGATACTCAAAGTCAGGCATGAATGATGATAGTGGATTTAGTTTGAAGAAAATTGAGGAGAAAACTGTCGAAGAATATCTTGGACTTCAAAGATGGAATGCATCTCTAGAAATGAGAACGATGAGGATTTGATGATCAAAACTTGTAGTGTAAATTGTTCAAGAAATGTCACTGGGTAAGAGGTTCCACAAACATTGGTCAAGGTCAAGATAACATAAAACATCACGTGTCACGAACAATGCTACTTCTGATGATATGACATGAACTCTTATATATAGGAAGTACCAGCGGCGTATCCACCGTGCCCTTATCATATCGCATCAGTTTCGTTATTATATATCACGATAGGTTTTATGTCATAACGCACGACAGAATTCACTAAGTTTTCCATGCGCTGACTTTTATAATTACGTGTGCACCCGTAATTACTCAATTCATCGCATGGTTCGTATAGATCATCCAGTTGTGTGTGGGTCAAAAGAGGGTACAAAACTACTTAGTTCACATATATTATTTTCACGTATGAGTTGCTAATGAATAACTGTGCCCTTAGATATTAAGGTCAATCAGAAAGCTAAAGAGTAATAATGTGGCATAACTTAGAGTTCCATAGCTTCCTCGTGTTTGAACAAGAATACGTCAAACCCCGAGTAGCTTAAAAGTTTATATCTTCCTCGTGTTTGAACAAGAATACGTCAAACCCCGAGTAGCTTAAAAGTTTGTAGTTTTCAACCTTCATGGATAAAGTTTGCCTTGTGATCCATCAATTATAACAATTGTACCCAATCTAGTTCCATGTATAATGTAAACATCCATGTTTCATGTTTAATCTAGTATCATGTACATTGTAAACAAATAAGTTTCACGTATAATGTGAACAACTTAGTATCATGTATATTGTAAAAATAAAATAAAAAATAAGTTTCATGTATAACGTGATCAATTTAGTATCATGTGTATTCCATTCAATCATGTATCATTTATCATGTGATCAATCTAGTATTATGTATATTGTATTCAACCAAGTATCATGTATCATGTGAACAATCTAGTATTGTGTACCATGTGCTAAATCTAGTATTATGTATATTGCAAACAAACAAGTTTCATGTATCATGTGATAAATCCAGTGTTATGTATCATGTGAATGCTCATATGTAAGTTACTGAATCTCATGAGTAACGTAAACTATCGAATTTTGTAGGTGGTCGAGTGTTGTGGACAAGTGTGTTGCTTGACGTTCATTTATATTGTGGGTAGTTGGGTTTTAAATTCTCAATCTTCTTGAGGTTTATATGGATGGTTAACGCCTACGTGAAAGGATTTATCTCCTTGAAGTGCCTAGTATGTTCATATATTTCCGAAGTTGCAAGATAACGAGAAAGTTTTGTAGGTGTTTAGAGTGATGTGCTTACGAATAATTGATTTGTGCTTTTTGTTTGTAAATAGACAAGTAATTGTAACTTATTATTGTTTGTAATTTAATAAAATAATAAGTTGAATAACTAGATAAACATGTGAATAAATAAAACCTTTTATTTAATTTTAATTATCATAAAGAGAATGTTTCAAAAGAAAATAATGGTTAAATCGTTGAATAGTTAAGCCAAGATTTAATAATAATTAATTTAGCGAAGTAAAAGTTATAATTAATTATTAATTAAGATAATGTTTTTATAAAACAAGTTGTATTAAGTTTCCTTACAAGGCGAAAAAGGTTTATAGAAAATGTATATTCCAGATAATATTTATAAGCTAAGGGTTTGATAAATGTTTTGTTTGAACGAGATAATGATGTTACTAAAATAGTTAGTTTAAAAAGAAAGGTTTAGGTATGTGCACTAAATTGTAATAAACAAAATGATGGTGCTTAGATTGTACTCATTTGATATCATAACCAAATGGGTACTTTGACAAATCAAAGTGATTCAAATTCTTATACTTTCAAGAAGACATGCTTTAGCCTATAGATGAACACTCACTTCTGGAATTCCCAGGAAAGCATACAGATCCTTTGGTTGATTGGGATTTATATGAAATGCTTTCCTAGACAGAAGACCCAATGTACAGGCATTCACCCTTCCGGATTGCACATGTTCTCTACTAATTTTCAGAACTCAAAACTTTGACGGGATTTTAAAATTTTAATAGGCTTTAGGCCTAAGAGTTTAAATTTTTGTTCACAAATGATGATGGTGGCATAATTCTAAATGTGTAAGTGTGAAGGTGTATAAAGACTTAGGTATGAATAAGTGTGTGGTAAGACTTAGGATAGCATTTAATGGGATCAAATAGGTAGCATGTAATCAAACAGTGTGGTAAACAAACTATTACATAGATAGCAATTTTATAAGCATGTGGGTTATCAAGTAGTGTAGCACATAAAATATCGTGTATTGTATCATACGGTGTAATACCAAGGATAACATGTAAGATAATCACGCAAGGGTGCCCTAAGGTTATAGACTAGGTCATTGGTTTCTAATAACCTAATTCCCTATAACCATGGCTCTGATACCAATCTGTCACACCCCAACCGACGGCGGAATACGTCGGGGCGTGCGGACTGTTTATAAGCTCAAGATCAATTAAAGTTTCATATATTAATTACATCAAGATTTCATTACAATAGTTCAAATCAACAACCAAAATCAAATACATCAACATGTCCAATTTCTTTGTTTACTAAGTCCAAATCCTATATATGGAATCTTGCATATGATCTCATACCCTAGTACCTGAAACATGTACAATTCATATGATACATGGATTAATAAGGCAATTATGGAGAATCACTATTGTTTAAACTGGGCGCATAATCAAACCTTGTGACTGATAGGCATAACACGCATGTTATCCTTAAATGTTAGGCATAACACAACAGTTATCCTTAGGTGTGAGGCATAACACAACAGTTATCCTTAAATGTGAGGCATAAGACAACAGTTATCCTTAAATGTGAGGCATAACACAACAGTTATCCTTAAATGTGAGGCATAACACAACAGTTATCCTTAAATGTTTTCGGCAACAATCACCCTAATCGGGTGGGTTGGTCAGACACAACAGTTATCCTTAAATGTTTTCGGCAACAATCACCCTAATCGGGTGGGTTGGTCAGACACAATAGATCTATCATTGTATACCGTCGGCTTGTACAGAGTTAATGATTGCACTTGCACTATGCACAAAAAGTATGTAAATGTTGTTTGCACAAATAATGTTCAAGCATAAGGCACAAATTGCACACATGATCATAATGTTTGAATTGTAATATTTGCAAATAGTTTGAATGTAATCATGTTTCACCCCAAAGTTGTAAATATGAAAAAGGAGCTATGTAAACTCACCTGAGTTGGGTACGAGTAGTAGATAGCACCACACAAGGATGCAATTGGGACAACAAGTGTTTGCCTATAAACGGCTTACGTATGCCCTAGAATTATAAGCATAATAGTTAGGATACAATGGGGTTTTGTGATGACGACACGTAAGATTTGAACGCCCTAGAACATACTTAGGATCAACGAGTAGTCGAACGTGTCCACGGGAATAAAGATTTCTTAATATAATAATTAAGATAAATGTGTTTCGTGTCGAACGTCTCTAATTACGAATAATAGTATTTAATAAATATGTTCATGTGTTTTGTACCATTTAATAACGGTCTAGGAAAATAATATAACTATATATATTATTTTTAAGTTCGTAGGATTAATAAAATAATCATTTATGTGGTAAGAATAATAAATATATTTATTTTTATTCGGGGATATAAAGGTGGGTAAATAATATAATTAATTATATTTTTTAGTAGTTTGAAACGTTACGCGAGATTAATAAACGAGGCGAAATAATATAAAAATATATTTTATTCTATAATAGGAGTCACGGGTTGAAAATAATATAAACATATTATTTTATTCGAAGTCGCGGTTTGAAAATAATATAAATATATTATTTTAAAAGTGGAAATAATATTAGTTATGAGTTTTAAAATCAAACCCGATCCTACGGGTTGTTTCACAGGTTCAAAACAATTTAATATAATAATATATTAATATAGGGATTGATTTTTAATAATTAAATATAAGCAACAAGTCCCAAAAAAAAGAATGCAGGAGACCGGACTCGAACCCGGGTCTTCAGCGTACGAGTCAACTGATCTACCACCACGCCCGCTAGGGTCATCGCGTAAGCATCCGTTTCCAATTGGTTTTAACAAAGAACTCCGGGGTGTTCTTCCCCTTTACGCGAATCCGGACCAAATCCAGTCCAATTCCATCGAAATCGATAACGATTTAACACAGGGGCATAGGGTTTTGTTCATTAACATCAAACGAGTCTGGGGTGGGTTTTAATTGCAAAAACAACAGGTTTAGGATCGTTAAATTTAGGAAAAACAGGCCGAAACCCTAGATATGAACGTGAATTCGATTGCATCAATTCTGATGTTAGAAACTGTTGGATTCATGGGGTTTTTGACAAACAGAGGGTTGCGAATCCAACCCTGTGGTTTAATTTGATTGCGATAGTCGTTAAGATCAAACCCCCAAATTGAAATATGAACAAACCCTAGATTCCGGATCACAAATAATTTGATGTTATCAGCCGTGGATTTCATAGGGCTTTCAATCTAGGCGTATAGGAGACTCTAAGGGTGTGTTCAATTTCATAAATGGACATCGAATTGATAGGGTTCGACCAAACTGGAATTGTATGAACCCTCGATTCCTGGATTGTATCAATTCGATGTTGTAAGCCTTGGAATTCATAGGGCTTTCAATTATCAGATGAGAACTAAGGTGAGGGTAGGTTTAATTACCAGATTCAATGACAAATTGATGGTTCCCGACTTGAACAGGTGCCGATAGTAGAAGAGCTTGATCTCCGGCGAGTCTGGTTCTCCCTCCGATCGAATTGAAGCATGCAGAAGCTTTTGTGGATTACGTATAGTGTGCGCAGAGGTTGAATTCGTGAATTTGATATGAGAATTCATTCAATTTGATGGATAAACGACGAGAGTCGACGGTTACGAGATAAATGTCCATAATTGGGATTAATTCAAATCAATGTCGGGTTTAATTGTGTTAATGATGAGCGTTAATGGTAATGATTGTGCAATTCAGTTATAGTTTCAACTGAAATCGATTTGGGTATGCGAATTTGGCTCAAGAATGATCAGGTTGACTTTCAAAAGTCAACAGAATTGAAAATGGGTTAATTGCAAGTCTGGTCCCTGTAGATTCATGTTTCTATGTTTGAACTTTGGCAGAATTGGTCCTTGAGTTTCTAATTGGGTTAAATACAAGGTTAGTTGACTTGTAAATGTCAACAGGACTTAGCTATTGGATTTTGACTTTACAATGTAAAATAGATTTAGGTTTAGGCTAATTACACAATTAGTCCTTATAGTTAGGGTTTGAAGAAATGACAGAAATAGTCCCTGAAGTTTGAGTTAAGTAAATTTGGTTAGGATTTAACTAGATTTGCTAACTGAGTTAACTGGAAAATTCTGGATTGTCACACTAAGAGTTGTTGTGGTTGGGGACTTAGTGATGTTATCACTGTCCTCCTGGTCAGTTGATGGACCAGCAGTAGTGATAGCTCCTTCCACATTCACTCTATCAGAACTCTCAGAGTGAACCTTCTTGGGTGATGAACTTGGGCTGGGTACATTGGCAGCCAAGTCAATCAATACCTTCGAGATAGTGGCAGTTGGAGAAGGTATATCATCTTGACTAGGAGCCTCTGTACTTAAGTTCAGAGAAGAAACAGAATGAAAGGGATCAGAGGGTTGTTCTATGGATCCGGGATGTGATCCTGATCCTAATAGAGATTCTTCCAAGGAAGTTTCCCTAATCATGTGGCTATCCCTTATGGTATTCTCATCAGAGTGTTGTGACTCTGGATGAGGGCTTTTGGGCTGGGATTGGGCCGCTGAGACAAGAATAGAAGGATTCTTCTTGCTCCTCTTTCTTTTCCTGTTATAACTTGCCACAACTGGGGCCCTTTGTTCCAGTTAGGCTTGAAGAGTGGGGGTGAGTATTTGTTGTACCTGTGCACCCTCAGGAGGTTGCACAGGGGTTCGTTCAAGGGAAACAGTTGTTGTATGTTCAGGCTGTGCAGTGGAGGGTGTGGGATCAGTATTAGCTGGGACTGCTGAACTGTCACCCTGTGTACTTTGTATATCCATCATTGTAGATAACAATGGAACATTAACCCCTGAGAACTTTGCTGAAGTAGTTCTCATACTTTTAAAAATATTATTTTTATGTCCCCCAATCATAGGTTTTGAAAGATCTTTTAATTCATGGTTAAAAACTTCCTGCAAGAATCTGGGGTACATATAAAAAGCTTGTTTTGCCCCTTCCTGAAGGTTGTATCTCAAACCTTCAAAAATCAAGTGAGAAAAGTTGAAACCCTCCCCAGTTATCATACCATGAATAGCAAAGGCAAGACCCAAGTTCAATTGATTCCATCCACTTCTCTTCTGTGAGATACATTGTAGAAGAGTGTGGCACAAAAACTTCCATGGAGGACCCATCAGCGCCTTCTCAATGGTGTATTCATCTTGATTTCCAGTGTACCCTATGGATACAAAGGTCCTCATGTACTCATTCTTGGTGTATGAGTTGGCGGCACCCTCATCTTGAAGCTTGAGATGTTTTCTGAGTGTAGCTTCTGTAATAGTGATATCCTTTCCGTCTACCTTTGATTTGATTTGGGGAGTTCCCTGTCCGGTATAGAAGACGGCAGAGTTCCAGAAATCTTCTATATGGGGTATATAGATTGTGGGGTTGACAGTGAGAGCAAAGTGTATTTTTGATCGACACAGAAAGTCGATCATATCATTGAACCCATCTGATTTCTTACCCTTAACAAGATATGCCGTTAAATTATGGTAAGTAGAGAACTTGTCATTAGGGTTATTGATGTCAACGTTTGTCATTTTGGTGAGGTTTGGAGGGAAGGATGAAGCTTTTAAAAGTTGGTTAAGTGTGGGAAGCTTTGAATGCTTGGGAGAGATGGAGGGTTAGGTTAAAATTGAATGTGAAGAGGTGAAGGAGGGAATTTGATTTTGTTATAATGGCAAAAGTTTGGGCAACGGTCGCTTGTATCGTACAAAAGGGTGAAGCGTAGCACACTGTAGCAGTCATCTACAGTGATGCTTTACTTTTTACTGTGTTATAGCTGTAACACACTGTAGCAGTCATGGTAAAGACTGACAGTGACTTTTTACAGCGGGTAAAAGTTAATTTGAACCATTTTTACCCATCCACAGCAAACTTGGTTACTGCGGAAGGTTAAGTCTATCAGCAGCAAAAACTTGGTTGCTGCTGATCGATGTAATGGTCTGCAGCAAACTTGTTCCTGCTGATAACTTAAAGCAGTCAGTGGCAAATTCTTTGCTGCTGAGGACTAAACCCATCAGCAGCAAAAAAATGTTTGCTGCTGATCATTTATTTTTACAAGACTTTATTTACAACAAGAGAAAGACAGACACGTTTATTTTTAAAGATTTTTAGGGAAAGATTTTAATCAAAGTTCATCATGCCAATGGATTTAACTAGATATCTGAAACAAGATACACTACCAGATTGAGTGACTTTGTTCATGTCAAACATATATAAGTTATCTTTTCTTTGAGCTGTCAACAAGATCTTTTCTAGAGGAGGTTTGCTTAGCCCAGGGGGGAGCACAAAACATTCTTTATCTGTGAAAAGCATCCAATGCTTCTGATCACAGATTTGAGACACACTTATGAGGTTGAATTCCAGTTCTTTTACATAGTTCACCTTTTCAATGCTCATTCTCTCATTGGACACAGTTCCTTGTCCAGTGATAGATCCTCCATTTGAATCACTTTCAAATGCAACATATCCTCCATAAAAGTTTCTAAAATCTGAGAGGATGGATCTATTGCCTGTCATGTGCCTGGAACAACCACTGTCTACAACCCATATGTTATCATTATTACCTGGTTGTCCCTGCACATGAGAGAGATCTAGTTAGAGGGAGGGACCCAAGAACGTGCAGACTTTGGTGAGTGTGCTTTGAAACCAAAATTATCACTATGTTGGCACTCAATAGATCCAATGATGATACTTTGAGAGGATGAAGATGTGGACTTGGCTTTCCATTGTTGAATAAATTTTCCAGACCCTTTTCCTCTATCAGCAGCAGATGTGACTTTGGTTGCTGATAGTTCTTTCTAGATTTCAAGATTTGCTGCTGATGGTTTTGACTGATCAGCAGCTAACTTGGTTACTGCTGGTTTTGGCTGATCAGCAACAAACTTGATTGCCGCTGATAGTGTAACTGATCAGCAGCATATTTGGTTGCTGCTGAAGGCTTGGGTTTGTTTTTCATCCTTTTCGGCTTCATGTGATTAGCAACAATTTTGATTGCTGCTGACTGTTCAGCAAACATCTGCTTCTCCTTCTTTACCTTCCTGTTAAAAGTGGGCTTTTCTGTTGGAGTTCTTCTATAGACCTGCTGCTGGTTAGGAAGAATTCAAACACCTTCCTTGGTTGGTTTGCTTAGTTATTTGTAGAGATTGAGGATTGTCCCTTTTCAATAATTAATTTTCTTCCTTCAGGAGGATAGCTAATTTTGATCTGTTTAGTGAGTTGAGGTACTGGTATAAAAGGAATAAAGGGACTTGGACCATTGGTTTGGATTACTCTACCGGATTTGGTGGTTTTGAGAATTACTTCATTGATAGGGAGTAAGGGGGCTTCACTGGTTTCAGTGGATTCTGAGCAAGAGGACTCAGTTTCAGTTGAGGTATTGCATTCTTGCACAACTGTTTCTTCTTTGGAAGGATCAAGGTTTAGGTTTGCATGGTCAAGGTTTGTGAGGTTGAAGCTAGGTTCATGGATAGCTACATAGTCAGCAGGTGGTGGTACAGATTTGTAAGTCTGTTCAGCTTGATATCCAAGGCCAGCAGTTACCTTTTCATGAATTTGAGCATCCAAAAGTCTTTGCAGCTTTTTGGATGCAAATTCATATTTGTCAACATGAACCTTTTGTTCTGCCAGTTCAGCTTTTGTAGCTTTTAGCTTAACCAATAGATCATCAATCTGAGTTTCAAGATTTGTTTGTTCATGTTTTAATGATGAAATCTCTTTCTTTAGACAGTTAATCTTTTCTTTGTAACTGTTTTCAACCTTTTTAAATTCAGATTTCATATGATGAAACTCTTCATTTTGATCTATAAGATTTTGGTTATGCTTTTTATATCCTAGAACCTTATCAATGCAAGCTTGAGAACAAAGATGTTCATATACCTGAGGTGGTATCTCCTTGGTGTCTGCCATGAGAGCTTGGTTGTTAGCAGTTGGTTCTTCATATTGAAAACTCCAGTCAAAATCAGTTGTTCCCACTTATTGAGTTGCACAAGCTGCAGTTTGAGCATGAGGAGTGTTCTGACCCGCCTAACTTTGATGTGTATGTCTTAGCTGTGCAGCAGCTGGGTTTGCCTTTGGTGCCTTACATTCTCCGGCAAAATGGCCAAGTTGATTACAGTTGTAACATCTTAGTTTGCTCTTATCCAACCCAACTCTAGTGTTAGAGTTGTTGCTTGGAATAGGTCTTCCAGTTCTAGAGTAGAACCTTTTAGCTCTAAGAGATAACATAGCATAAGAATGTTGTTTGTCCATTTCTTCTAGGTCATCTGGATGAAAACACTCCAGATCTTCTTTGATAAATGACATATTGCTTGAGTTTTAAGAGACAAATACAACAGAGTTATTTTGAGGTGGGGCTTCAATGAGAAAAGGTGAGTTGCTAGTTTGTGAGTTGGGAGTTTGTGGATAGGTAACAATGGGAGGATAGTAGTTGCTTGAACTTAGAGCTGAGTGGTCAGAGTGTAGTGTAGAGGAAGTGATGGATGACGAGGATGAGGATGAATGACCTGAGCTTCTTTCTCTGGCTTGAATCATTTCCAGCTCATATGTCTTCAGCATTCCAAACAGCTCAGTCATTTTGAGAGACTTCAGGTTTTCAGTTCTTCTGATTGACACTGTGTAGAGTGTCAATCAACTTGGAAGAGATCTAATAAACCTTTTGAGAATGTCTTCATTCTCCAGCTTGACTTTAGAGCACAGTAGCTCTCCCACAAGATAGGTGTACCTGTTGTATAGAGTGGTAAGAGACTCACCATCCTTTTAGACAAAGTTTTCATACTGTTGCTTTAGAATGTCTCTTCTATTTTCTTTCACTTCTTTAGAACCAGCGAACATCTTTTCAAGAGCTTCCCATAGCTCTTTGGCGGTTTTGTATTCTCCGAAGTAATGAAAAACTTCATTTGGTAAGCACATCTGTATAGCTCCCAGAGCTTTAAAATCTACCTCCATCTTCTTGATGTCTTCTTCAGAATATTTGGAGGCTTCTTTAGGAACAGATGGACCTCCAGCGTCAGCAGAAGCCACCATAGGCACATACAGACCATCAATTATGGATCTCCATATTCCATATTCTTGGTAGTAGAAGAAATTTTCCATTCTTTTCTTCCACATGTCATAATCTTCTCCAGACACCGGTCTTGGTGGTCTGTGAAGGCTTCCAACATCATCAAATCCAGTATTCTGAGCCATACTTTGGATAGATGGTTTAGCAGCAAAGAGATAACAGAACCAGATAGTGATTAAACAAGTGTTAGTTTGTTTAATCTGAGAGCCAAAGTTCTTATACCACTTGTAGGATCGGTGTTTTACAAGATGGTTCTGTTCAATTAAGATTGGCGGAAACAATCACAACTATGCAATGTAAACAAGAAACAATGATAATACTGATAAATGCAAATTGTATTAATCTTCAAGGTTTACAAGTTACAGAGAAAACTCTTAGGAAACACACTTGTAAAATGAAAAGATACAATACATATAAAGGAACTTAGAATCAAGACAGACCCTTGATTCTAAGGATCAGATCAAACACAAGTCGTTGATATTTGACAGTTACAAGTTACACTACAATTGGTAGACAACTAAAAGACAAACTGCAGCAAACAGTATGAATCAGGTCAAAAGTCTTCTTAGGAATCTTTGCAGGAAAGTTCAGAAGTAGTAGCTTTGTCTTTAATCATCTGCACCAATAACATTCCTTCTGCTGATAGATGTGTCAGAGTTGCAGCAAAAGGTGTCAGTAGTAAAGTCAAAGCTGCTGATGATTTGCCTATCAGCAGCATCAATGTTTGATGCTGGTGAGAAGCCTATCAGCAGCAACTTTGGACTTCAGCAGATAAGGCTATTCGAAGCATAGTTGTTCATCAGCAGTAGAACTTAACTATCCGCGGCATATGCCTTATCAGCAGCAACTTGTAAGTCAGCAAAACTGTAGAGTCCACATCATCTATACTTAGAGAACTTTGTAGCCATCAGTCTTTATCTTTACAAAGTTCATATACAAAACCACGTTTTCATAATCATGCAATACGAAACAACCTTCCATCCCAATTTCCCATCCAGTGGGCACACAAGGACCCTGAGCTTTTATTATATATACTAAGACTTTCCCGGCCATTGGCATCACAAGTACTAATCAGTAACGAGAGGATCGGTCTCGCCCGTCAGTCCCATCCCAACTCGACTATAATAAGCGCTATTTATAGGTATATATACATGGAATTCAAATAGGGATCCGACTCGTTTCGATAAAAACCATTTGCAAACATTTTACATCGAGCACAGTTTAGAGGAACTCACCTTAATCAGAACCTCCTTCTGAATCAATACAATATTCAACACCTCGTGTATACCCTAAATAGTAGCTGACATTATCATAATCAATACACCTATCTTAGGTTTGCATAATGGAACCTTAGGGTATTCAGAAACCTTACCTTGGTACTATCTACGGCAATTTGCGGACAATTTGCTAGAAACCGGACTTTCGAGAGCGGACCGGAGCTTGGGAAAACGTGCACCTGAGCTTAAGTGTGTGAAATGGAAGGTGTGTTGTGTGTGTTTGTTGTGTCAAATGAGCTAGCCCGACCCTTCCTTTTATAGGCAAAATTTGGTCCCGTAGCGGACCACTACACAGGGTGGTGGCGGTTCGCCATCGCCCCTAGCTGCAATTCTACCTTAGGGACCAAGTAGCGAACCGTTACTGGTCCCGTAGCGGACCGTTATGGACACCTAGCTCCTGGCGGACCGTTAAGGACTTGACTAGCGATATGCCACCAGTGCCACGCGCAACACGCGTCAATCCTTATTTGGTGAGTCACATGACACGTGTCAACACACGAGTAATTCCCTTCTCTCCAAGTAGCGGACCGTTACCAGATGGTGGCGGTCCGCCACCCCTCTCTTGCTCCGTTAGCGGACCTAGCTAGCGGACTGTTAGGGACTTGCCGCCGTAGCGGACCGTTATGGATGTAGGTAGTTGTTCGCCATCCTCCAACTTTCCAAAATTTTCATTTCTAATCCTCTGACTTTAGCGGACTTATAATTCAACCCGTGGGCTTTTAATCTTTGACACTTATGGCCCTCGTATTACTTGGGAATTATCAAGGTGTTACATGTTAACTCAAGACCTCGAGCACAAAGGAACAAAATCACCAATCAACATTATTTTAAGTTTGACTGCTTTAACACGGTTGTGGATAGGTTGAATCAAGAGTTTGGTGACCGTTTTAATGAGGCTAATACGGAATTACTTAAAAATATGGCGGCTTTGATCCCGCATGACTCTTTCTCTAACTTTGATGCGTCAAAATTACTCCGGTTGAGTGAGTTTTATCCATATGATTTTGCTAATGGGGAAAAGACTAAGCTAGAGCATCAACTTCGAGCATATCATCATCATGTGCTAAATGATATAAATTTGGGTGTCTTTTCTTTATTTTTCAAAGTACAAACACTAATCGATATGTGTTTCTTAAGTAGTTAGTGTCTTTTCTTTATTTTTAGCTCAATCACCCGTTAGTCGACTCAAGCGATCCATTAAAAACTCTACCACGCAAACCACCCGCTTCGTTTTGTCACACATGGGATTTTTTGTTAATGAATACAAGTTCCATAACCCCAAAACATTCTATTAGGCAGATCACGCATAATAGTGGTGTACGTGTGAGGGGGCTTCTTACAATGTGTCAGAGTCTGACTATTATGGATCTCTCAATGAGGTGTTAAAGATTGAACATTACGGCGTTCGTCATTATTTTGTTATGCTCTTTAAATGTACATGATTTATAGTAGCCATTGGGTTAGAGCGGGCACAAATAATGGTTTGGCCGACATCAAATTAAAATCAAGGCTAAAATCTAACAGCCCATTTGTTGTAGAATCACAAGTAGAACAAGTGTATTATACATCGTATCCTTTGATGGCAAATGGTTTTAAACATTTGTGGGTTGTTGTTAAGATGAAACCATTATGGAGATATGAACTAGGACCGTGTGTTAATCAAGTCGCCCATGATGATAATCTAGATGAAGAACAAATCTTTCAAATCTATGAAATGGTTCTACGGAAGTGAATGATGATATTCGAACTTGTTTGTCTTGTCACATACGATGTTATCAAAGTCGGTACTAATGATAGTGAGGATGCTAGCGACGAGCAAGTAGAACATGAAAGCACATACGATGATATGAAAATCGAAGATGAACCGATTTTGTATGATAAATCTTCTAATGACTAACGTATTTTCAACTCAAACATTGTTTGCTTATTTACTTTAGGTAGCAAATATTAAAATTTTGTTTTTAATGTGTGGTTCATATATTATACCCTATTCTAAAACCGGAAAAACAAAACGGGATGTACAGTGCCTTCGTTTGATTGGTTTTCGTTGGCGGCTATTCCACTTGTCAAAGCATGGTTTGATGCAATAATATTTTATTTTTTTAAAACAAAAAGGCTTTATGTTAAAAAATTTGTTGCATAGAAAATTACAGAAGATGAACTTGGTTGCATCGGTTAGAAGCAAGCTCCTACAACACTCTTGGGATCATCCATCCAGGTTCGATCCTGGGGTGGATATTTTTTTAACAAACTTTTTTTTACTTTTCCGTTTCTGTTTTTTTTTTCCGTACGTTTTCACGTTATGTTTTATTAGCCCACCGCATTACGCGTAACTCTCTCTGAGTGGTTAGTTACTGTTTCAACCCCTTCTAATATATATTTAACTCTTTTTACCAGCGTGATTTTCTATTAATATTGTTTTCCTATAATATCTTTCGATCGTTAAGTTAAAAAAACAACGGAACGTGCGGCTTATTTTAGTTTTATTTTTTTAATTTGCAAGTATATTTTTTTATTATAAATATTAGTAGTTGTAGGTATACGGTAAATGTTTTCTTAAATTTCATTTTCCCTCTCATACTATATATAATATACACTTTTAACCCATTTAATTTTATAATAAATCAGTTCTTTTATAATAGCTTTGGTTTGTTAACTTTTTCTAAAAAACGAAGTGCGCGGTTGTATTTACTTTTTTTTGTCAGCGCCCCGATATAATTTTTTTTAAATGGACTTGTATTCAAAATCAATTTTTTTAGATCGTAGGCTATAGCGGGTGCCATTTCCGTTGCGTTACCGTGACCAGTATTGGTATTCGTTTTTATGTTTTCGACGAGCCGAACCGATAACGACTAAACTCCTGCTACGTTGCAAGAGAAAAAAACGACCAAACTCGCGTCGCGAAGCGCCAGTGAAAAAAACTAGTTGTTACTAAAAGACATTTTAAAGTTCAAAGTAAAAGATTGATTTTTCTCCTCCCATGAACATGATGGAAAGAGACAGAGAATATTATTACATCATCAAATACACATAAAATCTTTTTTTTTTAAATGTGATTTTTACCAAACACCTATATATGCTTTTATTAATACAAGTTGCATATAATTTCTAATGCAACATATATATAAATATAAATGTAACTAACATTAAAAAGGGTGAAAGTAAATGTGCAACGAACTATTCACGGTTCATAGGTATGAACATTAAAATAGAAAAAAATTATATTAGTAAGAAGTTTAGAATTTTACAAATGTCTTATTTATAAGTTTCAATTATTTAATAACTAGTTTAGAACCCCGTGTCTATACACGGGGTGAAAAATATCAATACATAAAATTGTTAAATCTTTATGTATATATTTTACAGGTGTAAAAATGTATTACATATACTAATGATAGAAAACAAAATTTAAAATATGTAAAAATTAATATGTAATTGGGTTTCAAAAAAACGTTAATTACTATTTAATATAATTTGATTTTCATTTAATAAAAGTTAAATAATTAGATTTCAAAGTTTCTTATAATAAGGTATAATTTAAAATAAATGTGTTTTATTAGTATAATTAGTATTTTTTTTAAATATAATTATTATTAAAAGATAGAGGTGTATTTAATAAGAGAGATAGGCGGGAAAAAAATATTGAGAATGAATATGGAGCCGACACATGACATGAAAAAACCTTTATTTATTATATTGTATAGATATAGATTTTGATAGTTTCTCACTGCAAAGTGTATTTATATCATAATTTTAAGCATAAAAGTGATATGATCTAAAAAAATTTTAACGGCAACACCTTAATATTCTAGGATAATTGGGTTTCCCCGGGGCAACACCTAGAATATCTAGGGCAGCCCACCACAGGAGGAACTCCCTAACTGGGTAAACCCCCTGACCTGGCCACAGACCCTTTTTTTGCTGTGGCCAGAATTCGAACCCAAGACCTCCACTATGGGAAGTCTTGGAGCTACCATTGCAGCAAATGGCGAACGGTATATGATCTAAATTGGACATAGATATTGAGATACTTACACAAAAGGTTAACCGAATAAATATAGTTAACAACATGTGAGCACCTTCGACATCATCACGGATGAAAACAACGAACAGAACAAGATACATGAATCTATTTTAGAAGATCCACCAACAAAGTACTTATTTGAAAATGAATATGAACAAAAATTATTTTCTCTTTTCCTACTTTTTAGCCTTCAAATAGACATCAATTCCATCAATATAATACCCACAAAGGCGGTAAAAACCAGCAAATGAACCATTATCCCATTGTACTGTAAAAGGCGTCCCTCTTACTGTACCAAATGGTCCATAAGTTTTCTTGTTCGTCACAAATGATATTGATGAAATTATTGTGTAACCGGCGTAAGTTCCCCTTGATTTTGCAACTGTTCCACTAATAGCATTAATTTCTTCGTTCCAATCGAGTGTTACCTGAGCAATATGGAAGATTTGATTTAAGCAATCCCGACATAAAAACTTTATTGTATATTGTTTTCATTAAATTGTTCGAGTTAGGATTTCTTTACCTCGGAAACTTTATCTCCACCATTCCAACCACCAGCCTTTTTAGAAGTATATGTTAATCCTCTATATTGTGTGGTGACCATTAGAGAGTATATGAGATCGCCATGATCAATGGCTATTTTCTTCAAATGATGATTTATCTCGAGTGGGAAATGCCAAGTATTTGGTGGACGCGGTTCAACATAACGTCCTCCCCATGTTCCCACCCTCGTCATTTTATCATAGGCTTTCACATAGATACCAATCCCTTCAATATAATTCCCAACGAAGCCGTAGAATCCAACTAATGAGCCTTTCTCCAACGGTAAAGAGAACACAGACTCCGATGATCGACCAAAGGGTCCATGGGTCTTCTTGTTCGTTGTAAAAGATAGTGATGAAATTATTGTATAACCACCTCGAGTACCAATGCTTCCATTGATACCAACAATTTCCTCGTCAAAATCAAACTTGACCTGAATGTATATGCTAACATGAAGATTATGTTTGAAAAAAATGTACATACATAAAAAGAAATATGCATTGATAAGTAGAGTACACTAAGATAAATATGCTAACCTTAGAAACTGTTTGTCCCCCGACCGAAGCACCAACCTTTTTAGACATGTGCGAAACACCTCTAGATTCAGCGGTGAACATAATAGAGTGTATAACATCATCATCATGATCAATAGTTAGCATTTGCAGCATGTGGCCTTGCTCAAGTTCAAAAGACCAACTATTCTCAGGACCTCCACTTTGTTTTCCCCAAGTTCCTACCCGAATAAATCCTTCGACTTTGCTACTAACCTTTAAACGAAGATTATAGATCATTGGAGAAAAACATTAGAAAAACGATTTTAAATTATATGATGGTGTTAATTTTTCACATGAAATTTACTTGAAGCTTCATTGCCTCTTCGAGTTTCTCAACGATCCATGCCATCGTTGGCCGCTCATTACGGTTTTCTTTCAAACATTGATATGCAACCATGGCGAAGATGCCAAGTGAATCTACCTTCATTTCATTCTTGATACTAGGAAGGATTATCTCATACAATCTGCTTTGTTCACAATGTTGTTGCGCGAGTGACTCAAGAAACCGACGTTCATCTTGATATTTATTAACAACTGCTAGTCTTCCACACAATATTTCAAATAGCACCACCCCAAACGAATACACATCTGATTCCTTGGTTAGAATGCCGGTTCTCCTATACTGGGGATCAATATAGCCATAGGTGCCACACGCATTAGTCACAAGAAATGTGAACTCAACATTCGAAGGGCCTATTTTTGACAATCCAAAATCAGATATTTTTGCTTCCCAGTTTTCGTTTAGAAGAATGTTTGAGCTATTTATGTCGCAATGCAAGACCCTATGTTGGGGTCCCACATCATTATGAAGGTAATTAAAACCACGAGCCGCGCCAATGCTTATTTTGAGACGTTGCACCCACGAGAGCTTATCGTCACTTAGATATCTGTCAAGGCTTCCATATTTCGCATGCTCATAAACAAGGATATTTTCTCCACTCTCATCACAAAAACCAACAAGAGTAATGAGGTTTTCATGCTTATAACACGAAAGCATCTGAATTTCCATCAAGAACTCACGGTTTCCTTGTCCCATTGTACGATCTAACCTCTTCACCGCAACAATATTTTGATCCCGAGATGCAGTGAGTTTGCCTATATAGACCCTCCCAAATCCGCCTCTTGCAATGAAATTTTCATCACTAAAGTTGCTGGTTCCCGACTTTATCTCTTCAAGCGGAATTTTTAAGTGTTGTACTCTTTCCATGGTGGCAATATTGTAACATTTAAAATGAAAATCCAACTATGAGTAAATTCACTGCAATCATTAAATAAGTTTGAAATTCATACAAATGAAACAACCAGCATTTTATTTTATTGTGTAAGTTCAACTTTCTTATCTGAAATAAATTATTTAGAATGTAATTATGAGGGTATAGAATCATAATTTCACAAAACACAAAAATACAACTCTAGTAGTTTGGCTTTATTAAATAATTCCTTCACTGAAGATTTATAGATTCATAATTTCCTGAGTGAATTCACAGCTGAGTTTTAAAAACAAGTTCAGAATATAGTCGAAACAATTTCGATTGTAGATTCAAAGCTATTATCGCATCAAGTGAAAACTGCGAATTTCAGATTCGAATTGCCCACAAACTATTTCTTAAAACAGCAAGATTTAAGCCTATAGAATAGATCAAAGAATATGGTAGACAAGATTCAAACCTCGTCTGCTTTTGTCGATCGAAACTACGAGGGTGGCTGGAGCTAGTCTTGAATGTCGACTTGGACAGAACTCGGGGTGTATCTCTTGTATGTTTTATATTTTTCTCTTAACCATGATTGGGAGATGGAGACTATTATGGCATCAGCAAGTGTACATAAAGTGAAGATTTTTAAATAGTGAGGTTTACCAAATAACTATGCTTTAAATAAAACAAGTTGCATCCAAGTATAAAGTGTGTTTTATCTAAAAAGTGTAGGAAGTAATTTAGATCTTTGATCAATCTAATCTAATGACTAAGATTGATTTAGAAGTCATATAATGGCTAGAGGGATAAAATAGAAATTTTATCCTTGGGTTGACTTTCCTTTTGCATTAAATATTAGTTCCACCATCTTTTTTAAACTCAAATAACTTTTTTATACATTATTATGTTTTTAAAAAAATTACACCGTAAAATCGAGCATTTTTTTCTCTTTAATTTGAGTATGGTATTGTTATATTTTTTATATAAAAAATGAGAATTTTTAAGAAAAATATAATGATGCTCGAAATCAGTACTGGTTAACATTATCAACACAACTATATCGTATAACAGCACAATTATAAATATTAAAGTCGCACAACATATATCATATAAACGTGCTGTTTTTCTGCGCTCATAAATGACGCTAATACCCTTCACCCATGGAATCAGTATCGTACACGTGACACATTCTCCTTGCTTCCTACACTTTTTAGACAAAACCCACTTTAAAGGGGAACCTTCCTCTATATATAAATGCAACTATGTGTGAAAATAAATCTGACATACCTAAATAAAAAACTAAATTTATACTATTTATGTTATAAGTAAATAATAAGTGGATGTTGGTGATTTGATAAAAGTTTGTATTATTACTTAAATAAATAAGATAATGAATTATTAGTGTTAAAATAGTTATACATATAAGTAAAATAATCAAGTCATTATATAAATAAAACAAGATAAAATAATATCATAAAATATAAATAGAGTAAAGTGACATTTTCGTCCATGTGTTTTGGTCATTTTAGCCATTTTCATCAAAAAAAAAACTTTTTTTAGCTTTTTCATTCATAACTTTTCAAAATGTAGTCATTTTCATCCACCTTAACTCCGTCTATATTTTAGCGTTAAATCAGGGGTCGGTTTGAAATTAATAGGTTAAAATTTAACCAAATTGCCCCTGATTGAACGTTAAAATATAAATGGAGTTGGTCAGGTGGATGAAAATGGCTAGATTTTGAAAAGTCAGGAACGAAAAAGCTAAAAATTTTTTTTTGAATGAAAGTGACTAAAATGGTTAAACCATAGAGACAAAAATGACACTTTACACATATGAATAAAATAAGTAATACAAAAGAAAGTACAATAATATAACAAATTTATAGAAAATTAATAGAAGAAGAAAAAAGAGTTATAAAGAATAGTATAAAAGGAAAAAAATTTTTATCCGCAGTTTGGATAACTGACGGGCCACTGACCCACCCGATCATCTCCACCTCCCTCAGGAGGAAACCCACCATAGGTGAGAAAACCCCCTGGCCCAACCTGGACCCTTTTTTTTGTCACAAGTGGGACTTGAACCCAACCTGAACCCTTTTTTAATGAAGTCTTAGGTATACATACACCTTTGCTACTAGGCTAAGCTAGTTGTTGTAATAGTATAAAAAGAAATAATATTAAAATAAAAAGAAAGGAAAGAATATCTTGTTTGGATGACATTGGGACCGCAGATGGTATTTGAACGAGGACACAAACCGGTGGCTAAGTCCTCTGTCAGTATTATGAGAGCACCACACAGGAAATTATTGGTCCGTTTGTCGACAACCGACTAGTTAAACTATTTTTTTTTTAAATGCGACTTTCTTAAACCCTATTTTCTTCGGAAGCGTTCTGGGTGCTCTTGTGATTCATGCATGTCTTTCCTAATGGATTGTAACCGCAGCGGACTCAAACCCGGGACCCACCTAGGAGGAAACTCACAACTGAGAAAACCCTCAGACTCAAACTGGAACAATATATCCCAAGCGAGACTCGAACCCAAATGAAAGGTCATGGGACTACTACTCCATCAGAAGACTTTGTGATAGTTTAACTAGTTATATGTTGACTTTCTTTTGCCTTTGTTATGGTTCAAACGGAACTGAACTCAACCCATCAAGACTAATCTTACAGCAACTTCCTAGGACCTCTTGCCAACATTATAGCAATCCTAGGACCTTTGATGTAACAGCCATTTTCTTAAGCATTTGTAGAAAACATTTATATTCATTATTCAACTTTAAAAAACTTATAAACCACATTCATATAAATAATTTTGCGGAGAAAGTTAAAATCATAGAGTTTTAAACATTACATGATAATAAAATCCCAAAATAGTTTACAAAAGATTTGGTTACGATTCATCATCCAAATCATATGATGTAAGTGAGCTCATAAGCTAATACAACTACTTTTATACTCGTCCCAGTCCGAGTTGTTGAAATTAATAACAAATGAACTTCATAAACACGTTCATTCAAATTAACTTACAGAGTACATGAAAAAATAACAAACATAACAAAAACATTTTGCATTGACAATTTAAAAAAAAAAGATTGATCTTGCACTACTGCTCAAGTCTCTTCGGCTTCTGCGAACGCCTATTCGAAACAAAAACATTTTACATTTATAATTTTAACAATTTTATTTGTTATTATTATTAATAATAGTATTAATAATAAATAAAAGAAATTAACGGAGCGCAAGTTGTTTGTTTGGACGAATGCGTTTAGACACGCGGTGTTGACGCATATCAGCTTGGATAGCAGTCGGAACGGAAATATTACGAAATAAATATTTGAATTATATTTATACCGCGTTATATAATTATAAAAATTATGAAATTAAAATACGGATTTAATGGACATAAACCAGTGTAGTTTACACTGGTACTCTTATCTTTTAAGACTTTATTTTAATTTTTATATCCTTTTTGTTATATACTAGCCATAATTTTAATAAAAACTAAACATTGGTTTCTTTCACCTAATCCTGCCTTTTCTTATTTTGAAACTAACACACAAGTTACAGAGAGAGGGTTGTGTAACATCCCGAAAATAATAAAAAAGAGAAGAATAAAAATGAAAGACGACGGGTAACAAGTAAAGAAAAGAACGATAAAAAGAAAATGTGATCACGGGCTCACGGACCGGGCTTGGGCCGGTCTTATGGGGTGCAAAAGAAGAGGAGTAAAAGCCTCCTCATCCCTCAAGTCTTCTCCATTCACAACTTCCATCAACAAGTTCTAGCGAGAGAGTAGAGAGAGAAAGTTTCAAACCTGAGCCCCAAAGCCTGTCATCTGGACCCGAGATCATTGCTGGAAACTTGGTGTCTATTGGAGAAGAAGAAAGCAAGCAAAAACAGGTAACAAATCGAGCTCAGATCTCTGTTTTAGTTGAAAAATGGGTTTTAGGGTTTGGAAGTGGGTTTTGATTAAAAGTCGGAATTTTTACGTGTAAAACGGCTTAGAAATCATAGATTTAGCTTGATGGAAGCTAAACAAGTGTTTTGGACGTAAAAAGATTCAAACTTGGATAAAAAACGACGAATTTGGCCAAGAACGTATGAATCGTCCGAAATCTCGTTGAATGGTCCGAAAAGTCTGGCCGTCCGAAAAGTATTTTCGGACACAGTAAGATTTCAGACAAGATACGTCTGATCGAAAAAGATTTCGACCGAAATAGTTTTCGGACAGATGTTTTCGAACGAAAAAGCCATGCAATAAGAAAATAGTTCGGTCGAAATAGTTTCCGGTCGAAAAAGATTTCGACCGAAATAGATTTCGACCGAAATAGATTTCGGTCGAACAAAATTTTGGACATAGAGTTTTTGGATAGATGACTTAGTGTTAATTCGTCTAGTTCGTGACTCTTAACAGACCCGTTAGCCTCCACCTAGCCTGAAGTTTACGTGCTGCGTGTGTTATGCTCTATAAAGACAGGTGAGTTCAAGATCCTTATTTTACTGTTTTAGGGTGGTGTGCATACTCAAGAATTAGACGTTTATAATAAATGTATTTTATTACTTACACGTTTGCAAAGAAAGATAAGAAAGATATCGGTTTATTTAACTGAACGTTTTGTAAGAAAGAAAGATAACGGTTGTTAAACCGAATGTTTTATAAGAAAGAAAGATAACGGTTGCTAAACCAAATGTTTTGTAAGAAAGAAAGATAACGGTTGTTAAACCGAATGTTTTGTAAGAAAGAAAGATAACAGTTGTTAAACCGAATGTTTTGCAAGAAGGAAAGATAACGGTTGTTAAACTGAATGTTTTATAAGAAAGAAAGATAAGAAAGATAAAGGTTGTTTAACCGAACGTTTTATAAGAAAGAATGACAACGGTTGTTTAACCGAACGCCTTATAAGAAGCAAATAAAGAAAGAAGAATGATTTATTCAACTATATGTTTTATAAACAAAAGAAAGAAAGAAGAATGGTTTATTTAACTATATGTTTTATAAACAAAGAGAAAGAAAGAAAAGAAAGTCAAATACATTGTCTAATCTTTAAGAGTATGCTTATTCGAAGAAAGTCTTGAGGTAGTAGTATAGTCTTGATGGCTAGTGCTACCCAAAGCCTATGGTTATGTTATGGGCTGAGACCATGACGTTACCATATGAAAAATCAGGACAGTGCTCGGCAGGGCACTGTAACGAGGATGTTGTACAACTGGTTAAGAGCAGTAAAGACGGTTACTCGGGTGAAGTCGATCATCCTAAGGTAAGAAGTAAGGGGAAATCAATGACGGCGATACGTAACGGTTGATTACCAAAAGAAAGATGCGTGTGGGCAATGACGGCAATACATAACGGTTGTCCCCGCATAATGAAAGGTTGTGGCAATGACTGTGATACGTAACGGTTGCCCACGACATCCAATGTTCCTTCGGGGACACAGATACGTAAGGAAAGATACAGATTTTCGACAGTAATGTATGACTTAAAGAAAAGAACACGAATTAAACATGTTTATATGTAAAGAAGAAAGAAACATTTTATTGTATTATATATGCGATATGATATGCCTGATTAAAGAATGTTTTTAGAAAGAAGCTTTTGATATAAAGTTAAAGTTAAAGAAACACTTGAACTCACCAGCGTTAGCTGACTTATTTAGTATGCACATCTGGTAGCAAAGGAAAGAAAAAGATATGATGCCGTAAGGGTTTAGAAGAGGATGGCTAGATGGCTGCTGCTGGCGAGAAGACTGACATCCCCATTATTAGTTTATGAAAGTGAACAATGTTATGTTTTAAAAGTTTTTGTTGACTCTGAATTTTATACAAGACTTTCGCTGTTAATGTTTAATGTTTAATTCAAGGTTTAAGAACTATGTTTATGCTATGTTTGCCAACTATGAGAGGTACCCGGTTTGGGTCCTTTCAAGTTGGTATCAGAGCCATAGTTTGAGAGTTTCGGACATTCACCAAAATTTCTGAACTTAAACTGAGAAAGGGACAGAAGGATGGGATGTCAGTCAGAGCTGTCAAGCCATGAAAGAAGAACAGTAAGGCCTTAGTAATAGAAAACAGTAGAAATAGAAAACAGTAGACATAGTAAACAGTAAGGCCTTAGAATAGAAAGGTGGTCAATGTCCTAGCTTAGAACATGAACACTAAATACCTTTGAATAGAAAAAAATGGACGTAATGTGCTTTAACGAAGGGACTTGGAACTTGAATGCAAATGTTACTATGACAGAGAATATTCAGAACCCGAGCAGTAAAAGTAAATTAGTAATTTTATACCGGTCTCTGTAATTAGTAATTTACATTACTCGAGGTGTTCTAAATAATTGCCTATCATGATAACACGAGTATTCCTTGTTCGCAGTTCGAAACGAAATGGCTGGAAAGAGAGGTGCAAAGAGAAAAGCCGGTACGGGACGTAGGGGTAGACCACGTGTCAACCGGGTCGAAAGAGAAGAAAGTGAACCCTCTGTTCATGGATCAGTGTCAATCCATATTGCTAGTGAGAATGCTCCAAGTAACCCTGGAGCACATGATGAAGAAGGCTTAGTCTTGGAGCCAATTGTCAGGAAAGCGATAGCCGACGAAGTGGCTGCAGTTCTGAAGAACACTCTACCTGTAGCACTCACTGAAGCTCTAAAGATTGTGGAAGAAGAAAGAGGAAGGGGCTTACGGGCCGAAAACAGAAATGTGATTGAAAACGAGTCAGAAAGTGATGACTCAGACTATGATGAGAAGCACGGATGTGACTACAAGTCCTTCCAAAACTGTGATCCGCCAACTTTTTACGGCAAGAAAGATGTCATTGCCGCGTTGATATAGTGCAAAGCACACATCTTTATGCCAGTGTTTTATTGCGTTTTTAGATAGTTTTATGTTCGTTTTGAGTCGTTTTTATGTACATTTGAGTCTTTGTTTTGTTTGCAGGTGCTCGTACGAAATATAAGTGGAAATATGAAGAAACCGAGCGAGAGAACGAAGTCGGAAGAAAGTCCAGGGTTCAAACTACAAAAAGTGTGAAAGTTAGTCCCTCGCGGTACGCGAGGGAGGTGCTTGAAGATCTTCGCGGTACGCGAAGGAAAGAAAACACGCGTCCGACTATTTCGGCTATCGCGGTACGCGAAAGGCCAACCCAAAATTTCTCGCGGTATGCGAGAGGACCGTAATTCCGCAAAACCCTAATTTTCAATATTTAATGTTTTAAACGGCCATTCTTCAAGGAGTTCGATTCCAGCCGTTTTGAGGGGAGCCAAGAGGCGATTTTGAGGCTGGAGAAGAGATTAGAGGTCGAAAGTTGAAGACTTTGCTTCCGGGTTCGTTAATTTTAGCATTCTAGGGTTAAAGCTTTGATTTTTATCTATGATTTGTTTGATTGATACCATGAATCTTGTTTATTACTTATGTTTGGTTGTTTTTAGCATGATTCTAGGCTAAATCTTTAATATTGCCTAGGTCAATTGATGAATACATGTTAAAGTTATGATTTTTATCGGTTTTTGGATTTGATTTATAGATTTATGATTTAGTAACGATCTTGAGTTGATTATGAATGATGTTAGTGCATGTTTAGATCTGATTGTGTGGTTTGATTTCAATTCCTTGCGTTGATTTTGGTTGTCTGCCAGTTTAATTTGCGTATCTTGGTCATAGATCTTAGGGTTTGTGATTAGGGTGGTCTGCTAGACGTAGTAGCCATAGGAGTTGTCTTTGATTGCTGATTAGAAGTGAATGTGTGTCCTAGTTCAATACCCGAGAGGTGAGAATTAGTCGTTTAGTCTTGGTCATTTGGAATCCGAGTGTCAGCTGTCTGAGAGGAAGCCGGTATTAGGTGTCTAGTGATTGTAGCTATCCGAATCATAGTAATTATCTTGAGATTACCCCGTGCATTCCTTGAGTGTATCGGTGGACAGTGAGACTGAGAGGTAATCTGTCTATTAGGGTACTTATCATAGTTGGAAATACCTGAGAAGTGATCCAACCATCTGGTGAGTTAGTACACTTTAGGTAGCTTAGTCGGTGACACCCTGAGAGTGATTAGGGATCCACTAGGTAGTCTTTAGTTGTCATCCTTAGAAACCCAGATCCATCAAAGTTTCCAGAACCGATAGAAGTTATGCTTTACATGTAGGATTCCGACCTAGGTGATATTCTTCTTATTCTTGATTTCATCCCTTGTTCTTATTCTTGATAGTTAAGTCGACCTTAGTTTATTGCATTCTTAGTTAATCTTTAGTGTAGTAAACCCCCCAAACCAAATAAATCTTTAGTCCGAGTCAGAGTCTAGTATAGTTATCGTAGTGTCTCTAGGGTTCGATATTCCGGTTTACCGTTAACCTGTGCTACACTCGATAGGTACACTTGCCTGTCAGTGCGCTTTAGTTCATAGGTATTCCTATATTACTTAGGAGTCTAGGTTAGGTTTCTGATTAGTTTTTATAGACCGTCTGGACGAGATCAAGTTTTTTGCGCCGTTTCCGGGGACACTTGGCAATAGCAATATTAGCTTTGACTAGTTCTTTTAGTGATTTTTGGTTTATTTGAGTCCTTTGTTTTCTTTTGAGTCTTGTTTGCGTGCTTGTCTTCTGTGCTACTTGTGAGTCTTATCTGAGTGTCTAATTTAGAATCGAGTCTTTCTGTGTGTCTTTGAGTCTTTATTCTGTTTCCTTCTTAGTGTCTTTCTGTTTATGCACCATACTCGTTCGCAGGGATCACCTTCTTTTGCAGTTTTTTCTGAGCCTGAACGAGAGCTTCACGAGTGCACCCGCGACTTCCGGGAACGTTTAGAGGAGCTGTGCAAATCTAAGGTACGTTCTACTAGCCCAGTTCCAATTTCTATCATGGGCGACGCTGATCCACCAGCGAGGCTTACTGTGCACCAGAGGGCCAGTGACGGGGTTACGGACGCGAGATCTTTGATCACACGTCCCGCCATCCCTAATACTAATACATGGCAAATCCCGTCACATGTCATGAGTACGATCACTCATGCGACACAGTTCCATGGCCTCGAAGATGAGGATGCACCCGGACATTTGTCCCGCTTCGCGCGGATATGTGATACATTTAATATCACGGGTGTATCTAAGGACGTTATCTACTTACGTCTCTTTCCATTCTCCCTCTCTGGGCGTGCATCCACTTGGCTCGACACTCTTCCCGATAATTCTATCACCACATGGGAGGAGCTTGAAGCCAAGTTCTACAAGAAGTACTATCCACCTTCCAGGGCCGCTCACCTTCGGGACCAGATCCACTCCTTCCAGATGGATCCCGACGAGCCTTATCACTTGGCCTGGGAGCGGTTCAACGCGCTGTTGAGCCGATGCCCCTAGCACGGTCTCTCCGACTGGGCGCTAGTGGAGAAGTTCTATAATGGCCTTCCCTTCGAGAAGCAGCAAATGTTCAACACAGCTGCGGGAGGCCATATCATGGAGAGACTCGAGCCCAAAGAGTGCGAGGAAATGTTCGAGAGCTTCGCTCAAGCCGAACAGCAGCACCCACGTTTTGTTAGGGATTCCATCTCTACTGCTAGATCACATGCCTCTAATCCTAGGGGTGTGCATCAGGTCACTCCTGACACTAGCATGGCTGCTGCCCTCGCCTCGATGGCTAACGAGATAAAAGAGCTCAAGCTCAGTGCTTTGAGGTGTCAGGTGTGCAGGGGAGGACACGACACCCGAGATTGCCCGGTCAATAATCAAGAGCACGTGAGCTATGCTGGCAACCAATACCAGAACCGAGGATACAACAAAAACAATTCATTTGGCTCGGGATGGAGATCTGGTAATAACCCATCTGGGTTTAATGGCCGCCAGCAGTAGCAATATGGAGGAGCTGAAGGAGGAGCGAGCTCGGGGAGCAGTGTTGGGTCGAAGAAGATTGAGGAGATGCTGGAGACTCAGACACAGTTGCTTGCTCAACTGGTGCAGAATGATAGGGATGCTCGACAAAGACTGGATAGCCACGACACTCTTTTGAAGAATCAGCAATCGGCGTTCCAGGATTTGCAACGCACGGTAGGAGACATCACTAGGAGCTTGAGGGACAGGCAAGGAGGTCCATCTTCGGGCCCGAACGCTTCAGTGATGGCCGTGTCAGTGAAGAGTGTGGAGAGGAGAGAGGTTGAAGAGGATGACTCCCACTCTAGTGAGCATAATATTCCCTCGGTGGAGGAGGTGAATAAGATAGATTGGGAAGCTCGATTTGCTGAGATCGATGCTAGGATGTTTAAAGAGACCGAGTCGAATGCTGTTTTGAAGATGAGTATGAGAGATAAGGAGGATGAGAGCCCACCGGTAGTAGAGGAAGAAGAGCCGGTGGAGGAAGAGATAGTGGTTGAGATACCTACCGAGAAGGTAGAGGAGAAGAAGAAGAGGGTGGAGATGAAGTCCCCCGAGATTGACCTGACCCGTATCCCCTATCCAGCACGTGTATTGCCACATAAACACGCTAGGGAATACGGTCACTTCCTTGATATGTTCAAACAACTCAAGGTCAATCTCCCGTTTATAGAGGTCTTCCAGCATATGCCCAAGTATGCTAAATTCTTAAAGGATCTTCTTTCCAACAAGAAGAAGCTTGGAGGGATCTCTGAAGTCTCACTTAGTGAGCAATGCTCTGCGGTGGTGCAGAACAAGCTGCCAGAGAAATTGGGAGATTCGGGGCATTTCACTATCCCGTGTCTCCAAGGCAGTTTGCCCTTACACCACGCGTTGGCCGACCTTGGTGCTAGCATTAATTCGATGCCCTATTCTTTATACAAGCAGCTAGACCTCGGTGAACCGCAGCCGATGCGCATGAGTATTTCCTTGGCTGACCGTTCAGTCAAGTATCCACGGAGAATTGTGGAGAACTTGTTAGTGAAAGTTGGTACTTTTGTCTTCCCCGCGGATTTTGTCATTTTAGACATGGAAGTTGATGATAAAGTCTCGCTCATCCTAGGACGCCCGTTCCTACGTACCGCAAAGGCAATGATTGATGTCTTTGATGGGAAGCTCACACTTCGTGTGGGGGATGAGTCAGCTACATTTGATGCTGTAGAGTCCGTGAAGGATGTTGGCGAGCATAGCCACTCCGTGTGCATGCTTGATTCTTTCATGGACCACCATTGGGACCCCGATCCGCTGTTAGAAGTTGGTGAACCTTCCTCGACTATAGAAGGACCATCTGAGTGGGCGTTGGAGTTGGAGAGGTTGTTAGAGGAGCCGGAGGATTACGGTGATGATGAGGTGCCTGATGATCTGATGGAGATGATGGCGGATTTTGAAGAGATAATAGGCAAACCCCCAAGTGTGGGGAAGTTAGAGGAGATTGTTGAGGATCCTGATGATCCTGGTGAAGATTTAGGGGTCACATTGCTAGAAATACTCATACCCGAGCCCTTATCCACCCTTATTATTCATTCTGAGAGGGGGAGTGTGGATCCAGACCCTAGTTCTAGTACCCCGAGGTCTAGGCCACCCCGTAAGAGAACCCGTACCGTCATAGAGTTACCTGGTTGTAGGTTAGTGAAAACCCCAAGTGTGGGGACATCTAGGGGTGACAACTTACATGGCTATTTGGTGCATATCATTTTCGGGCCAGGTAGGTACAAGCTGTGGTGGAAGGAGCTGAGTGATAGAGGTCCACTGTTTAGTAGGAGTTTGCTGAGTATGTGGAGGACCGGGAGACCGCGAAGGATGAAGGCGGTACTGGTTAGGATCAAGGAAAATCCTCCTGATAGGCTTGTTTGAGTCTCGGGCAAGTGCCCGGGATGTAGAGTTTGTATGCATTGCTTGGTTTGAGTCCGTGTCCTTTTCTGTGTTTTTCGGTATGTGTTTTGCTTGTGTCGTGTTTTGCAGGAATTCGTGCTTGATTCGTTAAGGAAAATCATTGGGAACGAAGTTCCAGGTATGTTTACATATGTTTTTGTGCTTGGAATAGGTTTTTAAGGAGTTTGGGTGAAGAAGAATTCTAAGGGGTCAAAAATATTCTAAGTATAAAAATTGGAAAAAGCCCTTAACTTTCTGTCACCAAGGGTCCCTCGCGGTACGCGAAGGGTTTTTGTGTAATGTCTCGTGGTACGCGGGAGACAAAAAGATTAGCCGGCTCAGTCGTTTGTTCCTCGCGGTACGCGAGGAATTGCCTGCCCTTCTTCTCGCGGTACGCGGGAACCCCCTGGAGTTACCTTTCTTCTTCTGTTTCCCATGGTTTCCCGTTTTCGTGCCCGTTTTCACTCACCACTACCATTCACTCACCATCATCATCCATCACCATCACCACCACCACCTACCACCTCTATCATCACATCTATTCATCATCCATTATCCAGCATGACCATGGGAGATCTAGAAACCGTTCGTGACCGATGACCGACCTTGCTGTGGCTTTCATGTCTATGTGTTTGCCACACATCGAGTATGTTTATCTGCATCTATCTATCTTGAGTCTTTTAGTTTTTAGTGAGTCCGTTGAGTCTTTATTTTAATTTGAGTTAGTTTAATGCTGTGGGTTTGTTGTGAGGTTTATTTTGCAGGTTTTATCATTTCGCCCGTACTCAATCTCCATTCGGGCGGGATTGATCATCACACTTATCTATCTTGTAAAGGCAACACGACAGCTGATGTGCAACCGCGACCGAAATGCTATACGGTGCACACATGGAAGAACGAAGCTGCACATTTGTTTTCATCTATATTACCAGCTAAGTCACTTCCTGTTTTTTATTTTTGCATTTTTATTTTTAGTTGTGTTTTGCTTCACATTGAGGACAATGTGTCTTTCAAGTGTGGGGATGTGAGTGTCTAGTTGAGTTTAGTTGTTTTATTTATAAAAAAAATTCAAAAATACAAAAAAATTAAAAATTTTGAAAAAAATGTCCTTGGAAATAACTGCATTTAAATGGAAAATGATAGTAGTATTGGATCTGTTTGTGATTTTAAATGATTAAATAATTGAAAACGTGTTGAATTAGTGATGTTTTGGTAGACCCAGCTAGCTAGTAGAGCTTAAATGTCCTGTTTGTGTTGTTTAGGTTAATTAAATGAATTAATTCATGATATCTTGTGGGTATTCATCTTAGGGGTATCGGTAATACTGAAACTGTCAATATAGGGTGATAGGTACCACGATTAAGTTAAAATTTAGAGGTTTTTGAAATTTCTTGGCACACCACTCTCTTTTTATGAAAATTAATCCGAGATTTGGTGGCGCCCGCATTCATAATTCCATCTAATAATGAGTATAATTAATAGATTGAGAACTTGAGTTTTGACCTACGTGTTACCCTCCTGGATCGCGACTTGGTTGATACACCCATGGGTTGGAACTTGAGTGATCAATACTTTGGATAAATAAGATTTGATTTATGTGTTACCCACGGGGATAGTGACTCGGTGGATACGTCTCTAAGTTGATTTCTTATGTGCTTAATTGATAAACTGCAGCCTATGTGCTACCTTCTGGGATGGTGACCTGGTTGATGCACCACTAGGTGAGGTTGATTCATACACTTAATAATGCTCATTGACATCTCATTCCATTCTTTCATTTTAATTTCTAAAACATGTAAATTTTAGTTTAACGTGGTGGGAGAAATCTATATGGTTTAACCCGGGCCTAAACATGACCTTGAGACGGGATTAGGTAGAGCTGTAACTTTTAAGTGTGAGTCACATAGATTGATTGATAATTGTATAAAATGGATTTAGAACACGTAACGGGGGCTTGAAAGTTGGTGCTAGGTTTAATCGGACAGAAATACTGATTATTGCTTTTTAATGAGTGAGTATGTTTTGAAAACTTGGTATTTGATGTTTGTGAGTTAGATGCCAGTTATGATTCCTTTTGTAGATTTTTCGAGGACGAAAAAAGGTTAAGTGTGGGGATATTTGATGTAGTGCAAAGCGCACATCTTTATGCCAGTATTTTATTGCGTTTTTAGATAGTTTTATGTTCGTTTTGAGTCGTTTTATGTACATTTGAGTCTTTGTCTTGTTTGCAGGTCAGGTGCTCGTATGAAATACAAGTGGAAATATGACGAAACCGAGTGAGAGAACGAAGTCGGAAGAAAGTCCAGGGTTCAAACTGCAAAAAGTGTGAAAGTTAGTCCCTCGCGGTACGCGAGGGAGGTGCTTGAAGATCTTCGCGGTACGCGAAGGAAAGAAAACACGTGCCCGACTATTTTGGCTATCGCGGTACGCGAAAGGCCAACCCAAAATTTCTCGCGGTACGCGAGAGGACCGTAATTCCGCAAAAACCCTAATTTTCAATATTTAATGTTTTAAACGGCCATTCTTCAAGGAGTTCGATTCCAGGCGTTTTGAGGGGAGCCAAGAGGCGATTTTGAGGCTGGAAAAGAGATTAGAGGTCGAAAGTTGAAGACTTTGCTTCCGGGTTCGTTAATTTTAGCATTCTAGGGTTAAAGCTTTGATTTTTATCTTTGATTTGTTTGATTGATACCATGAATCTTGTTTATTACTTCTGTTTGGATGTTTTTAGCATGATTCTAGGCTAAATCTTTAATATTGCCTAGGTCAATTGATGAATACATGTTAAAGTTATGATTTTTATCGGTTTTTGGATTTGATTTATGGATTTATGATTTAGTAATGATCTTGAGTTGATTATGAATGATGTTAGTGCATGTTTAGATCTGATTGTGTGGTTTGATTTCAATTCCTTGCGTTGATTTTGGTTGTCTGCCAGTTTAATTTGCGTATCTTGGTCATAGATCTTAGGGTTTGTGATTAGGGTGGTCTGCTAGACGTAGTAGCCATAGGAGTTGTCTTTGATTGCTGATTAGAAGTGAATGTGTGTCCTAGTTCAATACCCGAGAGGTGAGAATTAGTCGTTTAATCTTGATCATTTAGAATCCGAGTGTCATCTGTCTGAGAGGAAGCCGGTATTAGGTGTCTAGTGATTGTAGCTATCCGAATCATAGTAATTATCTTGAGATTACCCCGTGCATTCCTTGAGTGTTTCGGTGGACAGTGAGACTGAGAGGTAATCTGTCTATTAGGGTACTTATCATAGTTGGAAATACCTGAGAAGTGATCCAACCATCTGGTGAGTTAGTACACTTTAGGTAGCTTAGTCGGTGACACCCTGAGAGTGATTAGGGATCCACTAGGTAGTCTTTAGTTGTCATCCTTAGAAACCCAGATCCATCATAGTTTCCAGAACCGATAGAAGTTATGCTTTACATGTAGGATTCTGACCTAGGTGATATTCTTCTTATTCTTGATTTCATCCCTTGTTCTTATTCTTGATAGTTAAGTCGACCTTAGTTTATTGCATTCTTAGTTAATCTTTAGTGTAGTAAACCCCCCAAACCAAATAAATCTTTATCGTAGTGTCTCTAGGGTTCGATATTCCGGTTTACCGTTAAGCTGTGCTACACTCGATAGGTACATTTGCCTGTCAGTGCGGTTTAGTTCATAGGTATTCCTATAATTACTTAGGAGTCTAGGTTAGGTTTTTGATTAGTTTTTATAGACCGTCTGGACGACATCACGCGTACTACTGGATCGACCGCATGACTGCAGTCATCAAGATGAGTGAATGCCGTGCTGACCAGGCGGTAGGGTTTGCCGCTCGTTCTTTCGCCTTCGAGGCACTAAGTTGGTGGGAAAATGTGAAGAAGGCTAAGTCTGAAAGAGATATTGACAGAATGAAGTGGGATGATCTGAAAGCCCTAATCATTCAGAAGTTTTTCCCCTAAAATGAGATTGATAAGATGGAAGAGGCCTTCATGGAACTCAAGGCTGGTATCATGACGCACCGACAGTTCACCTCCAAATTCAATGAGCTGACACAACTGGTTCCACACTTGGTGAATATTGAAGAAAGGAGAATCAAGTGTTACATCCAAAAGCTACCTCCGAGAGTTCGCACGATTATCAACGCCTACGCCCCTAGTGACTTTGAGTCGGTGGTGGCATTGAGTGGAAAAGTTTTTGATGATGTGGCCGCAGAAGGCGCAACTCCCGCTGAAACTCAAAAGAAGTGGTCTAGTACCACTAAGCGCTCAGGCGGGGATTGGTCTGCCTCTAGAAGTAAGAAGCCAAGGGTTGAAGAAAAGACCATTTGTAACAAGTGTGGTAGGACGCACCTTAGGGAGTGCAATTATGGACTGAATATGTGCTACCGTTGAGGCAAGACGGGGCATATGTCCCGTGATTGTACCAATGCTCCAAGTTCTACCAACTATGGGAAATGCCACAATTATGGTGAATCTGGACATTTCTCCAGGGACTGCCGTAAACCAAGAACAGCAAACAACGAGAAGGCAAAAGAGGCTGAGAAAATGGGAGCGAGGACCAGAGCCTATGCGCTGACGCAGGAAGAAGCAAGGGGCGATCCCAACGTGGTGTCGGGTACTTTTATACTTGACCACACCTTTGTTTCTGTTCTGTTTGATTCAGGTGCTAGTAAAAGTTTTATATCCTCTTCGTTCTGTAAAAGATGGAAATACAAAACCTCCCAGATAGAAAAGGCCTTTAGTGTAGAAACTGTCGTGGGTAGAAACATGAAAGTAGTAGAGCTAATGGACGACCTTACCATAAAATTAGAAGGCCACATATTTCCTGTTAAATTATTCGTTATAGCATTGGGAGGATTCGATGTAGTATTGGGAATGGATTGGTTATCTGCCAATGAAACTCGAATTATGTGTAAACGAAAGGTGATTCAGCTCAACGCTCCTGATGGCAGCGAGGTCGTAATTTATGGGGAACGAGACATTCTGTTGACTAATGTAATCTCAATGATGAAAGTAGAAAAGTATATGAGGTGCGGGTGTGAGACCTACTTGGCTTACGTGATCGATAAAGACGTGAAAGTGAAAGAGTTAAGCGAAGTACCCGTGGTGTGCCATTATCCAGAAGTGTTCCCTGAGGAATTGCCTGGATTGCCGCCTGATCGGGAAACAGAATTTCAAATAGATCTATTGCCAGTGCCGAGCCCTTTGCCAAAGCACCTTACCGACTAGCGCCACTAGAGATGAAAGAGCTGATGACCCAACGGGAAGAACTTTTGGAAAAGAGATTTATCAGACCGAGCATTTCACCTTGGGGTGCTCCAGTGCTGTTTGTCAAGAAGAAGGATGGTGCCATGAGAATGTGCATCGATTACAGAGAATTGAACAAAAGAACTGTGAAGAACAAGTACCCGCTACCCAGGATCGAAGATCTATTCGACCAACTGCAAGGCGCCAAATGGTTCTCAAAAATCTACCTATGGTCGGGTTATCATCAACTAAAAGTAAGAGAGGAAGACATACCCAAAACCGCATTCCGGACAAGGTATGGACACTACGAGTTCCGTGTAATGTCCTTTGGGTTGACAAATGCTCCCGCAGCATTCATGGATATGATGAACAGAGTGTGTCGACCAATGTTAGACCAGTTAGTAATAGTCTTCATCGACGATATCCTCATATACTCTAAGAGCAAAAGTGATCATGCATGTCACATGCGAGAAGTTTTGGACACACTAAAGACAGAGAAATTGTATGCCAAGTTTTCAAAATGCGCATTCTGGCTAAAGGAAGTCCAGTTCCTAGGTCATGTGATTAACGCAGAAGGCATCAAGGTAGACCCATCAAAGATTGATGCAGTGTGGAATTGGGAAATTCCGAGGACGCCAACGGATGTACAAAGTTTTCTAGGTTTGGCAGGCTACTACTAGAGGTTTATACAAGACTTCTCTAAGATAGCCTCACCTCTAACCAAATTGACCTGTAAGGAAGTAAAGTATGAATGGGGCCAGGCCCAAAATAATGCATTCAAGGAATTAAAGAAGAGGTTGACCCAAGCACCAGTGCTGACCCTACCCGATGGTAAAGAGGACCTAGTGGTGTATTATGACGCTTTAGGTCAGGGGTTAGGCTGTGTGCTCATGCAACGAGGGAAAGTGATTGGTATGCGTCACGACAGTTAAAGACTCACACAGTCAACTACCCTACTCACGACCTTGAGCTCGTGGCATTTGTCTTTGCCTTAAAGATTTGGAGACATTATCTCTATGGAGTCAAATGCACCATCTACTCCGACCACAAAAGCTTGAAGTATTTCTTCGAGCAAAAAGAGTTGAACATGAGACAGTGTCGGTGGTTAGAATTGTTGAAAGACTATGACTGTGAAATCCTTTACCACCCCTGAAAGGCAAATGTGGTGGCCGACGCCTTGAGTCGAAAGGAGACGACAACTCCTATCGAGGTGAAAGCACATCAACTGGTCGTAACTCCAGATCTTATGACAGAAATAGAACATGCTTAAGATGAAGCCTTGAAAGAGGAAAATGTCAAGAGGGAAAGAATAGTGGGTCAGCAGGAAAAGCTAGAAATAATGTTTATAGAGTACGAACACGGTTCGGGAGGATGTGGATACCCAAGGGTGGTGAACTTAGAGTCAAAATCCTCTACGAGGCTCACAAGTCTCGCTACTCTATTCATCCTAGCACCAACAAGATGTACAATGATTTGAAGAAGGAGTACTGGTGGCCCGGCATGAAGAACGATGTAACCGATTATGTGAGCAAATGCCTAACTTGCTCACAGGTGAAGGCCGAGCACCAGAAATCGTGTGGGAAGATGAAACCTTTGTTCATTCCTGAATGGAAATGGGACACATTACTATGGATTTCATAACCAAGCTACCGCGTACAGCTAAAGGTCATGATGCCATATGGGTAATTGTGGATAGACTAACGAAGAGCGCTCACTTCTTGCCTATACGTGAGACTTACTCGTCAAAGAAGCTAGCAAAATTGTTCATCAACGAGATTGCGGCCAGACACGGTATGCCCATGTCCATTGTGTCGGATCAGGACACGCGATTCACATCAAGGTTCTGGAAAAGATCCCATGAGGCAATGGGTACGAGACTTAATATCAGCACAGCTTACCACCCGCAAACCGATGGTCAATATGAAAGGACTATCCAAACTCTGGAGGACATGCTACGGACATGTATCATTGACTTCGGCGGTAGTTGGGAGAGCCACTTACCACTGACGGAGTTTTCTTACAATAATAGTTATCATGTGACCATTGGAATGCCGCCTTATGAGATGTTATATGGAAGAAAGTGTAAGACGCCCGTCTGTTGGGGTGAAATTGGGCAGAAAGATTTCGCAAGCCTGGATGTAGTTAAGTCAACTTCCGAGAAGTTCGACTAAATCAAAGCGCGGATGAAAGCCGCAAAGGTTAAGCCAAAATCTTATGCAGATAAGAGAAGGAGAGATCTTGAATTCTAGGTAGGAGACAAAGTCTTATTGAAAGTGTCTCCTTGGAAAGGAATAATTCGATTTCGAAAAAGAGGGAAGCTAAGTCCGAGGTTTGTCGGACCATTCAAAATTGTGGCACGAGTTGGAGAGGTGGCTTATCGACTGGAGCTGCCTGAAGAATTGAGTGGAATCCACCCTACTTTTCATGTATCGCATTTGCGAAAATGCTTAGCCAACGAATCAGCACAAGTACCACTCGATGACATCGAGGTAGACAATAAGCTTAACTATATTGAGGAGCCTATAGATAAACGACTACGCAACAAAGTTATTACACTGGTCAAGGTTCAATGGAAACATCGAAAAGGATCGGAGGCCACGTGGGAAACGGAATCCGAAATGAGGGGGTTGTACCCTCAGTTATTTGACCTATAAAAGGTTTCGAGGACGAAACCTCCAATAAGAGGGGTAGACTTGTAACATCCCAAAAATAATAAAGAAGAGAAGAATAAAAAATGAAAGACAACGGGTAACGAGTAAAGAAAAGAACGATAAAAAGAAAATGGGATCACGGGCTCATGGACCGGGCTTGGGCCGGTCTTGTGGGGCGCAAAAGAAGAGGAATAAAAGCCTCCACATCCCTCAAGTCTTCTCCATTCACCACTTCCACCAAACAAGTTCTAGTGAGAGAGTAGAGAGAGAAAGTTTCAAACCCAAGCCCCAAAGCCCGTCATCTGGACCCGAGATCATTGCTGGAATCTTGGTGTCGATTGGGGAAGAAGAAAGCAAGCAAAAACAGGAAACAAATCGAGCTCAGATCTCTGTTTTAGTTGAAAATTGGGTTTTAGGGTTTGGAAGTGGGTTTTGATTAAAAGTTGGAATTTTTACGTGTAAAACGGCTTAGAAATCATAGATTTAGCTTCATGGAAGCTAAACAAGTGTTTTGGACGTAAAAAGATTCAAACTTGGATAAAAAACGACGAATTTGGCAAAGAACGTATGAATCGTCCGAAATCTCATTGAATGGTCCGAAAAGTCGGGCCGTCCGAAAAGTATATTCGGACACAGTAAGACTTCGGACAAGATACGTCTGATCGAAAAAGTTTTCGGTCGAAAAAGATTTCGACCGAAATAGCTTCAGAAGTAAATGTTACAAAGGAAAAAGATTTCGGTTGAAATTCGAAATAGTTTTCGGACAGATGTTTTTGAACGAAAAAGCCATGCAATAAGAAAATAGTTCTAACACAGAAGTTTTAGGTTGAAATAGTTTCCGGTCGAAAAATATTAACAAGATTTAGGACATAGAGTTTTTGGATAGATGACTTAGTGTTAATTTGTCTCGTTCGTGACTCTTAATAGATCCGTTAGCCTCCACCTAGCCTTAACTTTACGTGCTGAGTGTGTTGGGCTCTATAAAGACAGGTGAGTTCAAGATCCGTATTTTACTGTTTTAGGGTGGTGTGCATACTAAAAAATTAGACGTTTATAATAAATGTATTTTATTACTTAAACGTTTGCAAAGAAAGATAAGAAAGATAACGGTTTATTTAACTGAACGTTTTGTAAGAAAGAAAATATAACGGTTGTTAAACCGAATGTTTTGTAATAAAGAAAGATAACGGTTGTTAAACCGAATGTTTTGTAAGAAAGTAAGATAACGTTTGTTAAACCGAATGTTTTGTAAGGAGGAAAGATAACGGTTGTTAAACTGAATGTTTTATAAGAAAGAAAGATAAGAAAGATAACGGTTGTTTAACCAAACGTTTTATAAGAAAGAAAGATAAGAAAGATAACGGTTGTTTAACCGAACGCCTTGTAAGAAGGAAAGAAAGAAAGAAGAATGGTTTATTCAACTATATGTTTTATAAAAAAAAGAAAGAAAGAAGAATGGTTTATTTAACTATATGTTTTATAAACAAAGAGAAAGAAAGAAAAGAAAGTCAAATACATTGTCTAATATGTAAGAGTATGCTTATTCGAAGAAAGTCTTGAGGTAGTAGTATAGTCTTGATGGCTAGTGCTACCCAAAGCCTATGGTTACGTTATGGGCTGAGACCATGACGTTACCATATGAAAAATCAGGACAGTGCTCGGCAGGGCACTGTAATGAGGACGTTGTACAACTGGTTAAGAGGAGTAACGACGGTTACTAGGTCGATGATGATCATCCTAAGGTAAGAAGTAAGGGGAAATCAATGACGGTGATACGTAACGGTTGATTACCAAAAAAAGATGCGTGTGGGCAATGACAGCGATATGTAACGGTTGACCCCGCATAATGAAAGGTTGTGGCAATGACTGCGATACGTAAAGGTTGCCCACGACATCCAATGTTACTTCGGGGGCACAGATACGTAAGGAAAGATACAGATTTTCGACAATAATGTATGACTTAAAGAAAATAACACGAATTAAACATGTTTATATGTAACGAAGAAAGAAACATTTTATTGTATTATATATGCGATATGATATGCCAGATTAAAGAACGTTTTTAGAAAGAAGCTTTTGATATAAAGTTAAAGTTAAAGAAACACTTGAATTCAACAGCGTTAACTGACTATTTTAGTATGCACATCAGGTAGCAAAGGAAAGAAAAAGATATGATGTCGTAAGGGTTCAGAAGAGGATGGCTGCTGATGGAGAGAAGACTGACATCCCCATTATTAGTTTATGAAAGTGAACAATGTTATGTTTTAAAAGTTTTTGTTGACTCTGAATTTTGTACAAGACTTCCGCTGTTAATGTTTAATTTTTAATGTTTAATTCAAGGTTTAAGAACTATGTTTATTGATCGCTGTGTCAAGGTCAATCAAAAACTATATTAAAAACTACTCCTTAGCTACCTTAGACTGTAGACGGGGAAGTAGGGTTGTCGAATCCACAGGGAATCAGTGGAAAGATATAATTGTTTAGTTTAGTAAATTATGCTACTTAGAATTCAGATTAAACAAAGATGTAACTTCCTCCAAACTTCAGGTTCTAGGTTTATGCAAAACTCAGTTGTTCTTTGGACACCAAATAAACATAGTGTTGGAAAATCAGTTAAAATAGTAATTGAAGACAGATTGTTGTCAGCAATCTATACGACTAGTTTCGTCACAAACCAGTACAATCCAACTACCCAATTTATCAATGCCAAGTTACCCCTTTTAGTCATCCAACCCTGCTACTAGGTTTTGTTATCAACCGAACAAGACCTGCTTCTTTTATTTATTATTTTCCTTTCTCGTGGAGTTGTATGCGAGCCCACGAGCATCCATCAATTAAAAATACGGCCCAAATTGAATTTTTCCTTTTTGATGTTGGTCAACATGGGTTTCTGTTTAAGAATTTCAATACATGCATCAAAGTATCAAACAACTTAAATTCAATTAAAAATTAACTAGAATGGTGCCCATGCGCGTTGCGACGCGTTAAACTGCGAAAGAAATTAACGTCCTCGAAAGCGTCTAAAATAAAACCATAGGAAAACGAAACCTTTAAAAAAATTATCATGTACGAAATAAATAAGCGTACTTGGAACTTTATATAAATAAGCAAACCTTTATTCAAACTCACACGTTATAGCGAAATAGATAGTAATATTCCAAAAAACTTTATACAAAAAACGAAACCGTGACAAAGTCGGTAAAAAGAAGTTAACCGGTAAAAATATTAGAAAAAAAGCAAAACCGTTCAAAAAAAGCAAACAATTAAAATAATTCATAACGATATTACATGCAAGTGGCTAGATAACTTATACATTATCACATGCAACTCCGTTACAATTGTTCGTGTGTCACGTTTCGTAACTTGGTTGGTAAAAAAAGAGAAAAAAAATTACAATGTGAAATGAAAAGTAAAAAAATTTATTTTAGAGTTCAAGTGTTTTAAAGTAAATCTATTATAATACAGGGGTGTACATGTAAAATTACAGAAAAAGTTAAAATTGCTGACATTAGGCAATGTTGTAAGTACTTGTAAATCATGCATTGCTTGTTCTCATTTTGGAGATTGTAAGTATTTGAATATCTCTTTAATTTAACATTTTCTAATTTAGCTTCTTTGAACTTTATTTTATTGTTTTTAATCTATTATTTATAAAAACCTATAAAATATAAAAATAGTGTAAAATAAATTGGATCTTACGTAATTTGGGTTAAAAATATATGATTATATACAATTAGCACGGGTAAATCAAACACTTATCACATCCCCACACTTATCTTTTTTCGTCCCGAAAAATATTTTGCAATGGAATTATAATTGGAAAACTGCTTTCATACTTTTATTTATATACAGCTCTAACATAATCACGTGTTAATTGTAACAATCAGTATTTCGGTTCGATTAAACCCAACCACCGACCTATCGAGCCCCCAATTCTGTGATCTACTATATTATATATTACCAAGCAAGCAGTCTATCTATGGGTCTCACACTCAGAAAGCTACAGCGAAGCCTATTCCCTCCTCAAGGTCATGTTTAGGCATAGGTTAAACCTTATAGATTTCCCACCACTCTAACCACTAATTTATAAGTTTTAAAAATCACAATGAATGATGAATCGATGAATGAATGACATGAGCTTTTATTAACATTTTATGAATAAACCTTAACCATTAGTGTTTCAACCAAATCACTATCCCGGAGGGTAACGCACAGGCTTCAGTTTTTTAACAATGAAGAACATGACTCAACTTAGAGGCGTTAGAGGGGGGGGGGTTAGGTTTTAGGCTTAGAGGCGTGGTGGTTTTAGGCTTTTCGGGGTAGGGTTGGAGGGGGGGTTTAGGTTTTTGGGGGTGCGGGTGGAGAGGGGTTTAGGTTTTTGGGTCCGGGTTAGGGTTCGATGAGACGGTTCCAACGCCACTGGAATGAGCTCAATCGGAGTTCGTTTGAACCACTTCTTAGTATTTCTTAGCAAAAAACCACTTCTTAGTGGAACCGTCCCCTATATATATATATATATATAGGGGGAGGATCAAATAAGAAGTAATTTTTCGCTAAGAAATCTAAGAAATGACAAAAACCTTAAGAAATGATACCAAACGAACTCTGATTGAGCTAATTTCAGCGGCGTTGGAACCGTCTCGTCGAACTCTACCATCTTAGCTTTTAGGGTTTAGCTTTTAAGGTTTAGATTTTACATTTGAATTTTAGGGTTTTAGCCTTACGGTTTAGCTTTTACGGTTTAGATTTTATGGTTTAGTTTTTTTTTTGGGGGTGGGGGTGGGGGGTTTACGTTTTTGGGGGTGGGGGGGGTTGGGGAGATGGGGTGGGGGGTTTAAGTTTTTGGGGGGTGGGGGTGGTGGTGGTGATTTTAGGCTTTTCGGGGTAGGGTTGGAGGGGGGTTTAGGTTTTTGGGTCCGGGTTAGGGTTCGATGAGACGGTTCCAACGCCGCTAGAATGAGCTCAATCGGAGTTCGTTTGACCCACTTCTTAGTATTTCTTAGCGAAAAACCACTTTTTAGTGGAACCGTCCCCTATATATATATATATATATATATATATATATATATATATATATATATATATATATATATATATATATATATATATATATGGGAAGGATCATAAGAAAACTCATTGTTCATGAGAAAACCAAAAAAGTAGTTATTAAAGACAAAAAAAAAATCATAACTCAAAATATAAATCAAAAACTAAAAAACTGGTTCGGAGACCATGTTCCTCACGTCGTCCTCATTCAAAAAAAAAATAGTGGGGTTTGCTTTTGGGTTTTGGGTTTTGGGTTTAGTTTAGCTTTTAGGTTAGGTTTTTGGAGGTGGGTAGGTGGGTGGGGGGTTTAGGTTTTTGGGGGTGGGTGTAGGGGTGGGTGGGGTGGGGTTAGGGTTTTGGGTGGGGGGTTTAGGTTTATGGGTGTGGGTTAGGTTTTTGGGGTGTACTAAACATATGCAGTACCTTTAATGAGGAGTTTTTTGGTTTTCTCGTGAACTCAACCATATATATATATATATAGGGTTGAGTTCATATATATATATATATATATATATATATATATATATATATATATATATATATATATATATATATATATATATATATATATATATATATATATATATATATATATAGGGTTGAGTTCATGAGAAAACGAAAAAACTCCTCATTAAAGGTAAAAAAAATAATAAAAAAATCATAATTCAAAATATAAATCAAAAACTAAAAAAGTGGTTTGGAGACCATGTTTCCATGTCGTCCTCGTTAAAAAAAAAAAAAGGCCATACTACATATGTGTAGTACCACCCCAAAAACCTGTAGGTCCCCGGGTGTCTCGGATCGTTACGTGTGGGTGTGTGACTAGTCTGACCGGGTGCGGAATGCCCGTGACTAGGTGGAGAATCAAGCAACACAAAGTAAACCGAAAACGAAAACACTTTCAAACTTTGTCTATTATAATCACAGCCGGTTACAGAATTCTTACAACTGAATGCGTACTTACATTCTGTCAAAACCTGCTATATATACTAGACCTGTCGCCTGCGCACTTAGCAAGTGCGCAGGGCTTAACTCATGTGTACTTAGCAAGTACGCAGAATTTGTTCTTCCGTACTTGCTAAGTACGCAAGGGTAAACTCCTGCGCACTTACTAAGTGCGCAAAACACTTAGAGAATTCAGACAACGACAGCCTACATACATACATGATTACAACTCGATAATCAATACATACAGACTAAAGTACAATTACAAATACATAGAGACAAGTACAAAAAGCTAAGACAACTTCCAGAGTGTCTGTCACACAAACGTGCTTCAACAAACTACCCCTTGACAACAGCTCTGGATTGTCTTCGGTCTTCAAACTCCACCAGCTTTAGCTTCCATCTTCAGTTTGTAGTCAAGGCAGAACTTGACCAACTTGTCGTATCTTGATGCTTGAAGCTTTGTCCACTCGTCCGTGTAGATGCAATATTTTTCATTAAGGACCATCAGATCTTTCACAGAGAAATTAATGAAAGTGATTTCATTAAATACTCTGATCAGTTCATTCGGCACTAAGCTTCCACGTTCAAACTTTATCTTTCCCATCACCACCGCCTCACCCGATTTTGGGTCCACGTACCAGTACCATATGTTACCAAGGATATCCTGAGATAACTTGCTAATCCTGGTTTCACAAAGCACTGGCTTGTAAACCAGTTTCTTTAAGCTTCTCTGAGTCACGGGATGTAAAACATTTTTGTCCCTGACTCGCTTGGGCACTTTAGGCTTAAACACTTCGAAATTCCCTGATCTTCCTTCACGCTACAGAATCTGCCACAAACCCATTGCTACTGCATTGTTTGAGTGACTCAGCAGCTCTCGGTTTGCTAGATTCACGAGGTCGTGTCTTGGTAAGGAGTTGAAAGCTTCACTAGTTGGTTTCAAGTATTGAACCCCCCCAGCTCGCTTTATTGCAAACAAGTTCTTATCTTCCTCGTACCTCACAGCTAAGATCATTCCTATAGCTCCATGTTTGTCTATGACAGATGTCTTCTGCCAGACAGAAGCTTGATCCTTTGTAAACCAGCCAGGCGGATATTTACTTTTCCACGCCTCTGGATCAATAGGTTGGGGATCAGTGGTAGTAGGTTCAGTCGAGGTTGCTGCACCACTAGCCTCAGCAACAAATTCAGGCTCGACTGAACCAATGTTAGAAGTAGCTTCAAAGGCTGGAGCTTCAAAGATCTCTCCATCCTCAAGCTCATAAAATCCTTCACCGTCACCCTTTGGGAACTCCACTACCACATCTTCATCATCCTCATCCCAATCATCACTTGAATCGATCTCTCCTTCTTCTTAATTGCTAAGTGCATCGATCTTATCTTCTTTTGAATAGTCTGGCTCAATAAAGAGAATATTATCAGATAACTCATTAAGTACATCGGCCGCAGACTTCTTTCCTTTATCTTGACCCGAAGTTTCACCGCTAGCTTCGCTCCGAGTGGACTCCCCCTCAGCCATAGACACAGCAGAATAAGGAACAATCGCCCATGCTGACGATTGCTGCTCATTTCCACTGGGACCGGCTTCAGGATCCTTGTCCTGATCATCTCCCTTAGTTAGGTCAACTAAGTGACACGCCTCTTCACTGCTAGGCTTGGATGATTGCTTCTCCAACTGGTCTTTCAATCTCTCCCCCTAAGCAGCAAGCGTGTTGGCCATATCACAGACCAGTTTAAGCATAGTATCATGTTCGAGACGCTGCTTCTCATCAGCTGCCCTTTGCTTCTTTAAAGCGGCCACTTCATCAATCAGGGAGTTAATCTGCCCTTGTTGTTTGTCAGATTCTTCTCTCGATCTCCGCACCGTTTCAAGTAACCCAGCAACTTGAGATTCTAGGGTAGAAATCCTGGCATCACGAGGATCAGGACCCCTAGACGAAGATGCCTTGGTTTGATGAGTTGGGAAGGTAAAGATGTCATCAAAATCAAAAGTATGAGCAAAGTCAAACTCTTGAGATTGTTCATTGAAGGGAGGGATGGAAGTTGGTTGGGTAGGTGTTGCAATGGTGGTTGGGGTGACAGTGACCGACTCAGTGATGATTGGAGTCGTCACCGTCATTTGGACAGGTTGTAGCGGGAGGGAGACTATCACAGGAACCTCCTCTGTGATAGTAGCAGCAGTTACTTGAGTTGTTGCACGTGCTCGCCTCCCCGTCCTTTGGTATAGCTGGGTGGAGGTTGATGTAGAGGTTGAAGTAGTGGTCACGGCCTCAGTGACTTCTCGCCGTGCAACACTGACTTTTACTTCTCTAGGGATGCCCACGGATGGTCTATCCCCCTGACGCTTGTTAATACTTTCGCGTCTCTGTCTCTGTATGGCAGCATCTGAATCAGAATCTGGGTCATATTCGCTGCTTGTACTGTCATGTCTTTTTCTCTTGGAAGATGACTCAGGAAGGGTAACCTTTGTTAATCTTCTAGGGCGTGATTGGTCTGGTGCATCATCAGAATCGGTTGAATCAGAATCCGTCGCTTCATAGTCCGATTCTTCAGCACCACTACCTTCTTCTTCATCACCTCCATCATCAGAATCATCATCATCACCTTCAACTTCCACATCTTGTTGTTGTTCATTACTGTGTTCACTGAGTTCAGGCTCAGACTCAAGACTGTACCAGTTAAAGTTAGCAGGTGCCACATATGCTTCGTTGATTAGGTGGCCGAAGAGAGGAGTATGCACAGGGGTAGGTTCTACACTGCCTGCCTTTAAATATTGAGCAAATACTCTCTTGTCCACTCTCTTCACCTGTAATCTTTCCCCAATAGCTGGAAGATTTGGTAACGCATCATTGATTAACAGTTGCACAAATCTGGGGTATAACAGGAACTTGAATCTTTCTGCTGTGTTGATTTGATCAGATAAGGCTTTGTAGACATATCTTGAGAAGTTGTAGCCCTTGTTCAGACTTAGCCCCACCATGGCAGCTGCTAAATCATGACCTATGGCATCCTTCCCTGCCTTTCTAGAAGATATGCACATGATCATGATGTGGGCAAAGTACCTCCACTGATCTAGCACCCACATCTTTTTGTATGATGCGTAGTCTTGCACACCGACATATCCAATTCTTTGCCTCCAACATCCATTCACAAAGTAGTTAGGATAGGAAGTTGGGTCGGTTGCACGATCCCTGAACTGTAGAACCCGTCGTATTGTGTCCTCAGAGATAGCAATTTCATGTCCTCCCACAGTAGCCCGAATGACGTTGGGAGTTACTGTGCAGTCATGATCAGCAGTATCCCAGAACTGCTCCACGTACGGTCTTGATACAACCGGGTCAGCAGAGATAGCATAGCTCAACTTTGAGCGGTTCAAGAAGTCAATAATCTCCCGATACTCAAGTGCCGCACCCTTCCATTCTGGTTGCTAAGTGCCAGCAGATTGAATTCATTGGTAAAAGTACGAGCCATCACTGCAAAAACATACAATGAACACAATTAGAACAAGAATAATCATTGGAATGGAACAAACATGACACGGTATAGCACATTCACAAGGAAGACAATTCACACTTAGAAAAAATTTCAGAAATGCCTTCCTGCGTAATTAGCAAGTACGCAGGGTTTATACCTTGCGTACTTAGCAAGTACGCATGACCGGAGTCTTGCGTACTTATCAAGTGCGTAGGCATTAACTCAAGCAAGAAATTTGAAATCCCAAAATCCGTCATATGTGAAATGGAAGTTGTTGATGGTCACCAAAGAGTCGGAAAACCTATTTAACGACTATTGGTACCAACCACACCTACATCCTAGTGCTACAAACCGGTCAATTAGACCTAATTGTCCCCAGGCGTGAAATCGGGTGTGAAAATCATGATATAACGGCTGAAACGGTCTTAGATTCTCACCAAATGATTAGCAAGATGAAGGTGAAACTTTGATCGGGACGAAAAAACGATTGGAATCACGAAATTTTGAGTGAAAAATCGAAGCGGGAGTCTAACAGTCGATAGAACAGTGGATACTGATGAAAAAGTCTAACAGTGACTTATATACACCCACACACAAGGGTCGTGCGTACTTAGCATGTACGCAGGACTTAACTCCTGCGTACTTAGCAAGTACGCATGACTTAAGTCTTGCGTACTTGTAAGTACGCAAGGTTTAATTCCTGCGTACTTGGCAAGTACGCAGAAACTCTTGTGAGTTCAAATTTCAACTCAAATTAAGAAGATGTCAAATAATGAACTTGATAAAAAATATTCCATCAAGAGGATTCAAACGCAATTCAAGGAAGTTAAATACAAATATTTTTGGTTTTTCTAAACTTTTGATAAACTGTACTTAAAATCTTTTTGATCTTTTCTGAAATGGATATACACAAGAGAATACACACAAGCTATTTTTGGTTAAAGTCATGAGCAGAGGATCATATCAGGCTATAATAAGAAAAAATGATACAAAATAAACAATTCAAATTACTTGCAAATATTCAAATTAAAACTGAAACAGCTTAACATACAAGTAATCATAACACAATCATTTCCCGTATGTGCAGTCTAAGACGTTTAGATCACTTACTGATGTACTATCATTTCCTCTTTTCCTCAAATGATTTTGAAATTTTCTCCATTTTCTATTTTGTTTTGATTTTTCTGAAATATTTTTTTTTAAAAAGAAACGAACTATACAAAAATGAAAAGAAATAAAATTTGACTTCCAAGAAAAGATTTGATTTGAAAAACGAGTTTTTCTCACTCAGGATTGAACATTCCTATCACGTTGACCAGATGCTCAAAACGAATCCGATCAAATGCTTTAGTGAAAAGGTCAGCAAAGTTGTCATCCGTGTGAACTTTGACAAGTTCAATCAAATGCTTTACAGCACAGTCACGGATGAAATGATGGCGAATCTCTATATGCTTAGTTTTGGAATGTTTCACTGGGTTGTTTGTTATAGACATTGTGGCATTGTTGTCAATGAACATAGGAGTTCCAGTGTAGTTCAAGCCATAATCTCTCAATTGCTGCTGGATCCACAATATTTGAGAACAACAGCTCGCTGCAGCAATGTACTCTGCTTCACATGTTGAGACAGAAACCATTGACTGCTTCTTACACTGCCAGGAGACCAGCCTGTCTCCTAAGAATTGACATCCACCTGAGGTTGATTTTCTATCGAGGTTACAACCGCCATAATCAGAATCGGTATAGGCTTTGAAGTCGAAAGACTGCTGCTTCGAGTACCAAAGACCCAATCGAGGTTTCCCCTTCAAGTATCTGAAGATCATTTTAACAGCTATCATGTGAGACTCCTTCGATTGTGACTGAAACCTCGAGCATAAGCATACAGCAAACATTATGTCGGGCCTTGAAGCAGTGAGATACATTAGAGAGCCGATCATCCCACGGTACATTTTGAAATCCACATCCTTTCCATCTTTGTCTGGATGCAGGCCATGATTGACTGGGATAGGTGTGCCATAAGTACTGCAATCATTCATCTTGTATTTTGACAAGATGTCCTGCACATACATAGTTTGATGTAGATAGATGCCATCCTCTCTTTGACTGACTTGCAGACCCAGAAAGAATGACAGTTCACCCATGTTGCTCATTTCAAACTTGGACTTCATCACCTGTTCGAATTCCCTACACATCCCTTCATTGGTAGACCCAAAGATAATGTCATCGACATATACTTGCACAAGTAGAATATCACCTCCTGCTTTCCTGATGAAGAGAGCGAATCAATTTGTCCGCGGTCGAAACCATTAGACAGTAGATGTTTTGATAAAGTCTCATACCACGCCCGAGGTGCTTGATGAAGACCATAAAGTGCTTTGTCGAGCTTATACACTTTATTGATATTATGCGGATCTTCAAAGCCGGGTGGTTGAGTGACATAGACCTCTTCATGAACTTTCCCATAAAGAAAAGCACTTTTCACATCAAGTTGATAAACTTTGAAGCCGACAAAGGAGGCATAAGCCAGAAACAGTCGAATGGCTTCAAGTCTAGCAACTGGGGCATATACTTCTGTGTAATCCAAGCCCTCTTGCTGATAAAAACCCTGAACAACCAACCTTGCTTTATTTTTCACTACAACATGTCGATCGTCCGTCTTGCATTTGAACACCCATCTAGTTCCAATCGGATGCATACCCTTCGGAAGGTCAACCAAATCCCACATGTGCAACTTTTGGAATTGAGACAATTCATCTTGCATTGCCTCTATCCAGCAGTTGTCAGTGAGAGCCTCTTTCACATTCTTCCGCACTAATTGGGATACGAAAGCAGCATGTAGACACGTATCCATGACACCTGTGTCAAGTATCTCAGCATACAAACTGGTGTTCTCAGCAATGCTTTTATGACGAGTTTGAACATCGGCATCAGGGTCACCAATAATGTTGTCAATTGGATGATCCCGATGCACTCTCGTCTCTGGTACTTACGGTTCCTGGATGTTTGAATCTAGATTCGTGCTCATATCCACCATATCCCGTGTTCCAGAAGAAGAGGATTCAATGTTAATTGGATCAGCTGGAGCTTCATTTCCTACACTAGTGTTAGGATCAGCTGGAGCGTCATTTCCGTCAACATGAACACCTTCACTGTTATCATTATCATGAGTTCTAGATGAAGAAACAGCATTGGAATCGGGAGTTACAATAGGTACTGTTGCTCAAGTTGAGAAGTTGGAGTCATCACTGCTACCAAAGAACTCGTACACCTTGGCGGCGGCATCGGCAGATAAATTAGGAAGATTGAATGACTTGAATAGAGCCTCATAATCAAATCCCCAAGAAGGACCAGTTGGCTCTGGTGGAATACTGTGTTTACTGCAGTCCACTTCGAACCATTCTTCCACACACCTACTCTGAATGTTGTACACTCTTTTGCAGGGCGAATTGGCAACATATCCTAAGAAGATGCCTTCCACCGCTTTTGCATGAAACTTAGATTTTCGGTCTTTGTACTGTAACAACAACGAGCAGGGACTACCAAAAGGAACTAGGTAGTCAAGATTTGGTGGACGATTGTTGATCAGCTCATAACAAGTCATGTTGTGTCTCTTAACCTCCAGAACTCTGTTTAAGACGTGACAAGCTGTGTTAACTGCTTCCGCCCAGAATGTTACAGGAAGCTTGGCATCAGACAGCATCGTCCTTGCAGTCTCAATTAGTGTTCTGTTCTTCCTTTCTGTAACTCCATTCTGTTCAGGCGTGTACGGGGCACTAAATTCGTGATGAATGCCCTTCTTGAGACAGAAAAGCTCCATTAAAATTATTCTTGAACTCAGTTCCGATATCACTCCTTATTCTTCTCACCTTCAATTTGCATAAAGATTCCAAGCTCAAGATCAGGTATTGAAGAATTTCAGCAGTCTCATCCTTAGTACCTAAAAAATGCACCCAAGAAAAACGTGAGAACTCATCAGTTACTACTAGACAGTATGACTTCCCTCCAATACTCCTGATACTTATGGGCCCAAACAGATCCATATGTAAGAGCTCCAAAGGGGTATCGATGGAGTTTTGGAGCTTGGGCTTGTGAGACTTCCGTTGCTGTTTGCCCTTTTTACAAGGCATACAGTCATCTGCAACGGAGAATCTCAACTTAGGAATCCCGGTAACTTAACCGTTTTGGACAAGATGATTAATTTTTCTGAAAGAGATATGTCCAAGTTTCCTATGCCACAAGATAGAGTCAAGCTCTGTTGCTTTGGTAAGCAAACAAGTAGCAACAGAAGATGTGGTTTTCGCCATGCTCATGTCGATCTGATTGGTATCATTCGTTCTTGGATCACGCATTAAAATCCAGTCTTTAGGAACCTCAAAACCAGGTTTGAGAATCATGCATTCAGACTTGTCAAACATGACTGAGTACTCCTTATCACATATCTGAGACACACTCAACAGGTTATGCTTTAGCTGCTCGCAGTAGTTGACATTGTCGAAGCTTACACATCCATTTGAAACCACGCCTTGACACGTAATACTACCGCCTTTCTCACCTGCAAAGGCCACATGACTGCCTCTGAATGGTTTAATGTCTTGAAGCAGTGCCATGTTGCCTGTCATGTGCCGGGAGCATCCACTATCTACATACCAACGGTTAGAGATAGTGCCCTTCGGATGTCCCTGCACGAGTCACAAAGAAATTAGTTAGATTTGGAGACCCAAGCCATAGTGGACTTGGGTCGTCCGTCTTTCTTAAAATAAACTACCTCAATCAATTCACAGTCGTGACTGTAAAAAATGATTGAATCTTTTGGAGATTTAGGATTAGGAAAATGAGAACTTTTGGTGTTCTTGTTCCAGGATCTTTTATTTTGTTTTACCGGAACAGTAGGCCTGCATCCAGAGGCACCAGATGAACTGATAGAAGCTTCACCTGATTGAATTCTAGCCAGCTGTTCCAGATTTCTCAATCTCTTATTCCTTCTTCTCCTCTGTGGTTTGGAAAGTTTAACCACAGGTTTCTCACCAGTTGGTGTACTATCAGATGTAGACACACAGGGTTTAGCAGGTTGCTTTTCCCTTTTTGGAATAGATGGCTTAGCCTCAGATGTGGTCTTAGACTTCACCATAGGTTTTACTGGTGGTTTCACCAAATTTGGTTTGAGATTCTTGGGTTGCTTCACTTGTGGTGACTTGAGGATAACAGTTGGTTGTGAAACAACTGGCTGTTTTCCTTGGTTCTTAGCAGGGCAGTTCAACATGATGAGACCAACCGTACCACAGTGAAAGCAAGCTCTCCTTTCTTTATAAATCCTCCTGTAAGGCTCTCTGCTTTTGGATGCAGATGACTCGTTTTGATGAGTTATGGGAGTTGATTGGTTAACATTACAAGCATCTTTTGTTGGACCTGATTTTAATTGACTCTTTGGGGTGTAGTGTTTATCAATGTTTTCTTGAAAATTCTTCCCAGATTATTAGAAAAAGTTTATTTCTTAATTTGCTTAATGGATTTGAAACCTCCTTAAAGCATCATTTTCAATTTATCATTTGACTCAACAGTATCAGGTTCAGTTAAAATGCAATTTTCACGATCAGTGACAATGGGTTTCTTGACAACATGTTTACCAAGCAACTCCTCGGAGACAACACCTTCAGGGCAGGTATTCTCAGACCCATCATCTGAAGCAGTAAAGAACTCTTCATCAGATGCGTAGTCAGCCTTTCCTGAGGAATCATCCTTGTTAGAGAAATCATCCAGGCAAGACAAATCAATGTCAATTAGTCCGTTGACAAATTTCCCGCTTACTGGTGGAGGAATGGCATTAGTACCCAATCCTAATCCATTCACTTGTCTCACTACAGACTCGTAGTGTTCCACCACAAAACGAGAATTTTTTAACTTCTCCATATTGCCTTTCAACTGCAAGATCTCATTTTGCAGTTTGGCGATCTCATTGTTTCTTTTTTCCAACCCCTTGTACGCAACATCCAAATGAAACTGTTGTTCACTGATTTTAAGTGAGTAATCACGTTTTTCTTTCTTTAACGTTTCAATTGAATATTTGTAACGTTTTTCATTTTCTTTGTAGCTTAAAGCTGCAATACGAAGGGGTTCGACCTTGTCATGGAGCTTAGAATTTTCATCCTTCAAGCTTTGACATTTAGAACAAGAAATAACAGCAAAAGGATTAGAATCTACCTCAGGTGAAGAACTTGATACCTCTCCAATAGCCATGAGGGCAAGTGCAGTTGTAGCCTCCTCTTGGTCAGCTACAGACGCCTCCTGTCTTTCTGCTTCCATCATCTCTATGATCTCAGCCATGAGACCAACCTGTGTTTGAGCAATAATGGCATCCTCCAAATGAACACCCCAATCAAAGCTTTCATCTTGTTGAGTTACCAAAGCATTGGATGTAACACCTTGACTTTGACTGCGGTTGTTAGAATTGTTGTATCCTTGATTGTTTCCTTGGCTTGGTCTGGTGAAACCTGAAGCTGGTGTTTTGTCTTTTTGAAATTCACGAGCAAAGTGTCCAAAGTTCTGACACTTGTAGCACTTAATAATTTGAGCTTGCGTACTTAAGATTTGGCTCTTGCGTACTTAATAAGTACGCATGAGTAAATGAAAAGTACGCATGAACAAATGAAAAATACGCACAAGAATGGTCTTGCCTACTTAGCAAGTACGCAGAAAGACTTTCCATTTGCCAAAAAGGGTAAGTACGCAGATCACATTTTTAACAACTCTCACCAACTTTCTCCGATCACCGGAAATACACCCGATCTTAAAAAATTGAAGATAAGACTAAATTAATCCAGCCAAAGGGTTAGAAACTTGTTTCTAACAAACCCTTGATGATCAAAACACTCAAACAAACAACAAAAGATCGAATTTTGACTGATTTTTGCTTCTAAAATAGCGCTCAAAAGCTACCTCTATTTTATCACAAAAATCACCAAAATAGGTCACTTTTGCTTGTAAAAAGTCTGTAAATTGGGTCGAAAATGCTCCTAACACACTCACAACACTCGAAATCAAGAGCAATTGCTCTGATACCACTTGTAGGTCCCCGGGTGTCTCGGATCGTTACGTGTGGGTGTGTGACTAGTCTGACCGGGTGCGGAATGCCCGTGACTAGGTGGAGAATCAAGCAACACAAAGTAAACCGACAACGAAAACTCTTTCAAACTTCGTCAATTATAATCACAGCCGGTTACAGAATTCTTACAATTGAATGCGTACTTACATTCTGTCAAAACCTGCTATTTATACTAGACCTGTTGCCTGCGCACTTAGCAACTGTGCGGGGCTTAACTCATGCGTACTTAGCAAGTATGCAGACTTTGTTCTTGCGTACTTGCTAAATACTCAGGAGTAAACTCCTGCGCACTTACTAAGTGCGCAAAACACTTAGAGAATTCAGACAACGACAACGTACATACATACATGATTACAACTCGATAATCAATACATACAGACTAAAGTACAATTACAAATACATAGAGACAAGTACAAAAAGCTAAGACAACTTCCAGAGTGTCTGTCACACAAACGTGCTTCAATAAACTCCCCCTTGACAACAGCTCTGGATTGTCTTCGGTCTTCAAACTCCACCAGCTTTAGCTTCCATCTTCAGCTTGTAGTCAAGGCAGAACTTGACCAACTTGTCGTATCTTGATGCTTGAAGCTTTGTCCACTCGTCCGTGTAGATGCAGTATTTTTCATTAAGGACCATCAGATCTTTCACAAAGAAATTAGTGAAAGTGATTTCATCAAAGTCTCTGATCAGTTCATTCGGTACTAAGCTTCCACGCTCAAACCTTATCTTTCCCATCACCACCGCTTCACCCGATTTTGGGTCCACGTACCAGTACCATATGTTACCAAGGATATCCTGAGATAACTTGCTAAGGGGAATCCTGGTTTCACACAGCACTGGCTTATAAACCAGTTTCTTTAAGCTTCTCTGAGTCACGAGATGTAAAACATTTTTATCCCTGACTCGCTTGGGCACTTTAGGCTTAAACACTTTGAAATTCCCTGATCTTCCTTCACGCTACAGAATCTGCCACAAACCCATTGCTACTGCATTGTTTGAGTGACTCAGCAGCTCTCGGTTTGCTAGATTCACGAGGTCGTGTCTTGGTAAGGAGTTGAAAGCTTCACTAGTTGGTTTCAAGTATTGAACCCCCCCAGCTCGCTTTATTGCAAACAAGTTCTTATCTTCCTCGTACCTCACAGCTAAGATCATTCATGTAGCTCCATGTTTGTATATGACAGATGTCTTCTGCCAGACAGGAGCTTGATCCTTTGTAAACCAGCCAGGCGGATATTTACTTTTCCACGCCTCTGGATCAACAGGTTGGGGATCGGTGGTAGTAGGTTCAGTCGAGGTTGCTGCACAACTAGCCTTAGCAACAAATTCAGGCTCGACTGAACCAATGTTAGAAGTAGCTTCAAAGGCTGGAGCTTCAAAGATCTCTCCATCCTCAAGCTTGTAAAATCCTTCACCGTCACCCTTTGGGAACTCCACTACCACATCTTCATCATCCTCGTCCCAATCATCACTTGAATCGATCTCTCCTTCTTCTAAATTGCTAGGTGCATCGATCTTATCTTCTTTTGAATAGTCTGGCTCAATAAGGAGAATATCATCAGATAACTCATTAAGTACATCGGCCGCAGACTTCTTTCCTTTATCTTGACCTGAAGTTCCACCGCCAGCTTCGCTCCGAGTGGACTCCCCCTCAGCCATAGACACATCAGAATAAGGAACAATCGCCCATGCTGACGATTGCTGCTCACTTCCACTGGGACCGGCTTCAGGATCCTTGTCCTAATCATCTCCCTTAGTTAGGTCAACTAAGTGACACGCCTCTTCACTGCTAGGCTTGGATGATTACTTCTCCAACAGGTCTTTCAATTTCTCCCCCTGAGCAGCAAGCGTGTTGGCCATATCACAGACCAGTTTAACCATAGTATCATGTTCGAGACGCTGCTTCTCATCAGCTGCCCTTTGCTTCTTTAAAGCGGCCACTTCATCAATCAGCGAGTTAATCTGCCCTTGTTGTTTGTCAGATTCTTCTCTCGATCTCTGCACCGTTTCAAGTAACCCAGAAACTTGAGATTCTAGGGTAGAAATCCTGGCATCACGAGGATCAGGACCCCTAGACGAAGATGCCTCGGTTTGATGAGTTGGGAAGGTAAAGATGTCATCAAAATCAAAAGTATGAGCAAAGTCAAACTCTTTAGATTGTTCATTGAAGGGAGGGATGGAAGTTGGTTAGGTAGGTGTTGCAATGGTGGTTGGGGTGACAGTGTCCGACTCAGTGATGATTGGAGTCGTCACCGTCATTTGGACAGGTTGTAGCAGGAGGGAGACTATCACAGGAACCTCCTCTATGATAGTAGCAGCAGTTACTTGAGTTGTTGCACGTGTTCGCCTCCCCGTCCTTTGGTATAGCTGGGTGGATGTTGATGTAGAGGTTGAAGTAGTGGTCACGACCTCAGTGACTTCTCGCCGTGCAACACTGACTTCTACTTCTCTAGGGATGCCCACGGATGGTCTATCCCCCTGACGCTTGTTAATACTTTCGCGTCTCTGTCTCTGTATGGCAGCATCTGAATCAGAATCTGGGTCATATTCGCTGCTTGTACTATCATGTCTTTTTCTCTTGGAAGATGACTTAGGAAGGGTAACCTTTGTCAATCTTCTAGGGTGTGATTGGTCTGGTGCATCATCAAAATCGGTTGAATCAGAATCCGTCGCTTCAGAGTCCGATTCTTCAGCACCACTACCTTCTTCTTCATCACCTCCATCATCAGAATCATCATCATCACCTTCAACTTCCACATCTTGTTGTTGTTCATTACTGTGTTCACTGAGTTCAGGCTCAGATTCAGGACTGTACCAGTTAAAGTTAGCAGGTGCCACATATGCTTCGTTGATTAGATGGCCGAAGAGAGGAGTATGCACAGGGGTAGGTTCTACACTGCCTGCCTTTAAATATTGAGCAAATACTCTCTTGTCCACTCTCTTCACCTGTAATCTTTCCCCAATAGCTGGAAGATTTGGCAACGCATCATTAATTAACAGTTGCACAAATCTGGGGTATACCAGGAACCTGAATCTTTCTACTATGTTGATTTGATCAGATAAGGCTTTGTAGAAATATCTTGAGAAGTTGTAGCCCTTGTTCAGACTTAGCCCCACCATGGCAGCTGCTAGATCATGACCCATGGCATCCTTCCCTGCCTTTCTAGAAGATATGCACATGATCATGATGTGGGCAAAGTACCACCACTGATCTAGCACCCACATCTTTTTGTATGATGCGTAGTCTTGCACACCGACATATCCCATTCTTTGCCTCTAACATCCATCCACAAAGTAGTCAGGATAGGAAGTTGGGTCGGTTGCACGATCCGTGAACTGTAGAACTCGTCGTATTGTGTCCTCAGAGATAGCAATTTCATGTCCTCCCACAATAGCCCGAATGACGTTGGGAGTTATTGTGCAGTCATGATCAGTAGTATCCCAGAACTGCTCCAAGTACGGTCTTGATACAACCGGGTTAGCAGAGATAGCATAGCTCAACTTTGAGCGGTTCAAGAAGTCAATAATCTCCCGATACTTAAGTGCCGCACCCTTCCATTCTGGTTGCGTAAGTGCCAGCAGATTGAATTCATTGGTAAAAGTACGAGCCATCACTGCAAAAACATACAATGAACGCAATTAGAACAAGAATAATCATTGGAATGGAACAAACATGACACGGTATAGCACATTCACAAGGAAGACAATTCACACTTAGAAAAAATTTCAGAAATGCCTTCCTGCGTACTTAGCAAGTACGCAGGGTTTATACCTTGCGTACTTAGCAAGTACGCATGACCGGAGTCTTGCGTACTTATCAAGTGCGCAAGCATTAACTCAAGCAAGAAATTTGAAATCCCTAAATCCGTCATATGTGAAATGGAAGTTGTTGATGGTCACCAAAGAGTCGGAAAACCTGTTTAACGACTATTGGTACCAACCACACCTACATCCTAGTGCTACAAACCGGTCAATTAGACCTAATTGTCCCCAGGCGTGAAATCGGGTGTGAAAATCATGATATAACGGCTGAAACGGTCTTAGAGTCTCACCAAATGATTAGCAAGATGAAGATGAAACTTTGATCGGGACGGAAAAACGATTGGAATCACGAAATTTTGAGTGAAAAATCGAAGCGGGAGTCTAACAGTCGATAGAACAATGGATACTAATGAAAAAGTCTAACAGTGACTTATATACCCCTACACACAAGGGTCGTGCATACTTAGCATGTACGCAGGACTTAACTCCTGCGTACTTAGCAAGTACGCATGACTTAAGTCTTGCGTACTTGTAAGTACGCAAGGTTTAATTCCTGCGTACTTGGCAAGTACGCAGAAACCCTTGTGAGTTCAAATTTCAACTCAAATTAAGAAGATGTCAAATAACGAACTTGATAAAAAGATTCCATCAAGAGGATTCAAACGCAATTCAAGGAAGTTAAATACAAATATTTTTGGTTTTTTTAAACTTTTGATAAACTGTACTTAAAATCTTTTTGATCTTTTCTAAAATGGATATACACAAGAGAATACACACAAGCTATTTTTGGTCAAAGTCACGAGCAGAGGATCATATCAGGCTATAATAAGCAAAAATGATACAAAATAAACATCAAAGAATATGGGATCATGTCATGGATTACTACTTATTCATACGTAATATGCAATACAAGCAAGTTAACTCAAATTGTCAATATTATAAGATTTGAAACCATAAGCATCTTTGTATCATGTTCTTGTGTGTTAAGGTACTAATTATAAGTATACAACGTGTACCCCACAGTTACGCTACAGAAATTTAAATTGCACTATCTCAAGGCATCTAAGATTTTCCCAAAGATTTTCAGATCTCCAGAATGAAGTTACATCGTTTAGCACAGAAAAAATCAAGCAGAATCCATAAGGATTATTAAGAATCATAAGATTCAGAATCGAGTGATTCATTTGTCTTGGTTTGTTTGGTTTTTCTTCTGTGAATATCATATGATGATTCAGGTTAATATATATGGAGTCTGAGGATATAGGTAAGGGGATCCAACTTCTATCTGGATTTGATTTCAAAGAATCAGGTGTGATTCAAGGGTGAATATATGCTTAACGGTTGATGTCAAGACATATCTTGGCCCAACTTCCCATTGCATACTTGTGAGTATGGGCAGTTGATGTGTTGCAAAGCACACATGCATTTCTGTCGTGTTTTGTATCGTTTGCATATGGTTTTAGAGTCGTTTTGATTCATTTATGGTTTGTACTAAGTAATGTTGAATATGGTAGGTATTCCGGAAGAATTGGAGCTTAAACGATCAAGAACTGTGGAAGAAACAAGCACACGAGACCTCGGGATGAAAACGGAAAAAGAGTCCAACCTTAGAAAGGGCATATCTTGAGCTAGAAAATTAGTTACGGGACCCATAATATATCGATTTGGGGTAGCTCGAGACAAACTATTTAAAATTTCAGTAATCTCTCGCGGTACGCGAGAGATGGATGGAGTTTTCCCGCGGTACGCGAGGGACAAGAAATCCTGCGCGACTATTTTGTTTCCGGCGGTACGCGAGGGAGCTTCCGTCTAGGTCTCGCGGTACGCGAGAGGCCCCAGATACGCAAATTTTGGCCTATTTTCAAGGTATAAAAGATTAGGTTCGATCCTAGGGTTTATTATTCGATTCCAGGCGTAAAGTTCAGACCTTTTTGGCGATTTTGAGTGGGAGAAAGCTTCTAGGATCAATTGGAGATTGAAGATTGGGTCGATTTCGTCATCCGGTTTTTGTTATCTTTCTTTATTCTTCTTTTCCAGATTTGATACCATGATTTATGTGTTTATTACTTCTGTTTTGGATGTTTTGAACATGTTTGTTGGCTAGATTTTGCATACTGCCTAGGTTTAAGATGATTGCATGTTAAAGTTATATTTTTTATCGGTTTTTGGATTCAATTGATGGGTTTATGATTTAGTAAAGATCTTTGGTTGATTATGTTTGATGTTAGTATATATTTACATCTGATTGTGTGGTTGTTTCTGATTTCCTGCGTTAATTGTGGTTGTCTGCCAGTTTGATCTTCGTTTTGTGGTCATAGATCTTAGGGTTTGTGATTGTGAGTGGTTTCTAGACGTAGTAGCCATAGGAATTCATAAGTGATTACTGATTAGAAGTGAATGTGTGTCCTAATTCAATACCCGAGAGGTGAGAATTAGTCGTTTAGTCTTCGTCATTAGGAATCCGAGTATTAACAGTATGAGAGGACGTTAGTGTTAGGTGTCTAGTGATTGTAGCTATCTGAATCATAGTAGTTAGCTTGAGATTACCCCATGCATTCCTTGAGTGTATCGGTGGACAGTGAGACTGAGAGGTAATTTGTCTATTAGGGTACTTGTCATAGTTGGAAATACCTGAGAAGTGATCCAATCATCTGGTGAGTTTAGTACGCTTTAGGTAGCTGAGTTGGTGACTTCCCGAGACCGAGAGTGATCAGGAATCCACTAGGTTATCTAGAGTTGTTTCATTAGAAACCCAGATCCATAATAGTTTCCAGAACCGGTAGAAGTTATACTTTGCAAGTAAGAGTCTTGACCTAGGTAGTGCTTTCCCTACTTTTGAATTCGTTTAAAGAGTTCTGCTTAGTAGTTGAGTGTCGTTAATTAGAGAGTTCCATTAAGTTACAACACAAATCCCCCCAAATATAATTCAGTTTAGTTAGTTGAGTCAGAGTTTAGATAGAGTTGTCGCTGTGGGTTCGATATCCGGACTTCATTTGACTTTGCTACATTGATCGGTACACTTGCCGGTTGTGTGGTCTAGTATTAGATTGAGTCTAGATTTATAAATTTAAAGCTAGAGAGTCTAGGTTAGGTTTTTATATTAGTTTTTATAGACCGTTCCGAGCACATCTAGTTTTTGGTGCCGTTGCCGGGGACACTTAGGCGATAGCGTATCTAACTTTGATTGAACTTATCTGGTTATTTGGTCTCATTTGTGTTTTGAGACTTTTCTATTTTGTTGAGTCTAGTTTATGTGTCCTTTGGTGAGTGTTTGTTTTTAGTGTGTCTAGCTTGTATCTTGAGTCTGTTTAATTAATTTTTTATTATTTTTTAATTATTTTTCTCATTATGTGTGAAATCTGTGGAGGACCCCATTTTACTTGTCGTTGCCCATATTCATCGGGGGAATCTGCAGACTGCTATGATCGTTTTTATTCGCAGGTACAGCCGTAGGCGGAATACAGGACTCGAGAGGAGTTGAATGCCTGGTGCAAATAGGCAAATGAGCAATACGAGAGAGACATCCAGGCACTAATTGCTCGCATTGGATCACACCGGCCGACAAATATAGAGCGTGTGGTTTATGATCAAGAAGGGAACGAGATTGGGGTTGAAAATTCATCGGGGGAGTTAATTCTTACAACCCCAGCACCGGAGACTATAATGGACAATGTGCAACTCACAGTGACAGAAGGTGAAGCACAAGTCCCACCTCTAGGTACATATTCCGACCCTGATTGCGTTACTTATTTTGGTTTGTCGTCTTCTACACAAGAGCAAATAGTTCATTGTGATACTTTACACTTGTCTTGTGAGAATGAGTTGGTGCAGGTAATACGGGACGAAGACACAATTAAGGAAGAGCAGAAGAAGGTGCAAGATATCATGAACAATAAATGGCACCTGATAACTAAAGCCGAGCAATTACACTTTCTAGAAGAAAATGGGAGGCTCATGGATGAGCTAGAAAGTATCAAGCTAGAAAAGGAAGAAGCAGCCCCGAAACCGAGGACAAAAATGGGCGTCGTAGTCCCACCCTCGGACCTGCAGGGTCTTAAGCAAATTCGGCCGGGTGTTTATGAATTCTCTTGGGATGAGAGTGATGATGATAGCTTTTGGAGTAATGATGAAGATGTGGGGACAGAAGAAGAGAGTATTGAAGTCCCTAAAACCCCGATTGAAGATGAATGCTTTGAAGAGGGATTAGCCGGGTTGTTCGAGACAGATGATGCTAGTGAGGATGATCTTTTGGTGGAGATTGTTGGTGACGAGTTGGTGGGATTGCCAACTTTTGAAGAAGATGGAGAATATGACCCACTTGGCGATCTAAAACTCCTTGAGGATCTACTATATCAAGGGCCAAGTGTGGGGATAGAAGAAGAGGTGAAAGTGCAAGAGGTTATCAACGAACCACAAATCGAGTTGGTGTCGGACCTACCACTTTTCACCCAAGGTAGAGAAAGGCAAGAGCCCGTGGAGGAAGTAGATGGTGGATTGCCACCCATATCAGCACGACCACGGGACAGGGCGAGAAGATGTATGGACCGACATGTGTTGAGGGTCCTAGGATGGTCACACAAGGACCATAGGAAGGAGTATACTAGAGATGACCAATCACCGCACTACATGCCCCGTATCAGGTTTGGTCCAGGTAAGTTTAAATATTGGTGGACCGACCCGTTTACATTTTTAACAATCAATTATAGGTCTGCCACCCGTGTTTGTCAAATCGGTGGTAGACCAATCATACTAAACGGGCCGGATGGGGGCGGCATAAAGGAGAAGCCTCCTGATAGGTTTGTTTAGGTCTCGAGCAAGTGCCCGGGATATAGAGTTTGTATGCCTTCTTGGGTTTGAGTCAGTGTCTTTTTCTGTGTTTTTCGGTATGTGTTTTGTTTGTGTCGTGTTGTGCAGGGAATTCGTGCTTGATTCGGTGAGGAAAATCGTCGGGAATGAAGTTCCAGGTATGTTTACATATGTTTTTATGCTTGGGACGGGGTTTTAGTGAGTTTGGGTAAAGAAAAATTTTAATGGGTGAAAAATATTCTAAGTATAAAAATTGGAAAATTTTCCAAACTTTCTGTGAAGAACACCCCTCGCGGTACGCGAGAAAAATCTGTCCAGGTCTTCGCGGTACGCGAAGGACAAAACTCCTGGCCGGCGATGATATTTTGTTTCTCGCGGTACGCGAGGAATCGAATCTTCCCTTCTCGCGGTACGCGAGGAAATGCTGGACTTGCCCTTCCTCCCTTGTTTCCCATGGTTCTCCATACCCACTATCACCACTACCATAAACACTACTACTCTTTTATCACCACCATTTTCACCATCATACACCTCCCATCCACCTCCTCTACCCACCATCCCATCACCACCACTATCACCCATCATCTATTGTCACCATCCATTTTCACCGACCACCGACCATGGGAACCGTTTGTGACTGGTGAACGACCTTGCTGTGGCATTCATGTCTATGTGTTTGCCACCCATCGAGTACGTTTCTCTGCATATCTATCTATTTTGAGTCTTTTATTTTTAATTTGAGTCCGTCTTTTGAGTCAGTATAATGCTGCGGGTTTGTTGTGAGGTTTATTTTGCAGGTTTTATCATTCCGCCCGTACTCAATCTTCATTCGGGCGGGATCGATTATCACTTATATGAAGTTTGTAAAGGCAACCCGACAGTTTGTGCAACCGCGACCAAAATGCTATACGGTGCACACAAGGAAGAACGACGATGTGCATTTGTTTCATCTACATTACCAGCTAAGTCGCTTCCTGTTTCTGTTTTATTTTTGCATTTTTTTTAATTTTTAATAGTGTTTTGCTTCATATTGAGGACAATGTGTCTTTCAAGTGTGGGGATGTGAGTGTTTAGTTTAGTCTGTCTAGTGTTTAGTTTAGTCTGTCTTGTTTATAAAAATTCAAAAATACAAAAAATTGAAAAATTTGAAAAATGTCCTTGGAAATAACTGCTTATACTTGGAAAATGATAGTACAACTGGATCTACTTGTTGAGTTTAAATGATTTAAATAATAGAAAACGCGTTTAATTAGTGATGTTTTGGTAGACCTAGCCAACTTGATAGCTTAAATAGCCTGCACGTGTTGTTTAGGATTAATAATTGAATTAAATCTTGATATCTTGTGGGTATTCATCTTAGAGTAAATGGTAATACTGAAACTGTCAACATAGGGTGATAGGTACCACGGTTAAGTTAAAATTTAGAGGTTTTTGAAATTTTTTGGCACACCACTCTCTTTTTATGAAAATAAATCCGAGTTTTGTGGTGCCCGCATTCCATAATCCATGTTATTCCATAATTTATGAGCTAATTTGAATAGAAAACTGAGTTTTGCTTATGTGTTTCCCTCTGGGATGGCGACTTGGAGGATACACCCCTAAGTGAGATTTATGTGCTTTATTGATAGAATCTAATCTATGTGTTACCCTCCGGGATAGTGACTTGGTTGAAACACCTCTAGACGAAAGTTCTTTTGCTTAATTATGCTCATTTCCATCCATTCATTCATTGATCATCTTGATTTCTAAAAACCTGTAAATTTTAGTTTAACGTGGTAGGGTAAATCTATATGGTTTGATCCGTGCCTAGACATGACCATGAGACGGAATTAGGTAGAGCTGTAGCTTCTGAGTGTGAGTAACATAGATTGATTGATTTGTTGCATAAAATGGACTTAGAACACAAACGGGGGCTTGTTAGTTAGTGTTGGGTTTAATCGGACAGAAATACTAATTATTGCTTTTTAACGCGTGAGTATGTTTTGCTAATTGGTAATTGATGAGTTGTTAAGTTAGTTTCCAGTTATGATTCCATTGCAGACTTTTTCGAGGACGAAAAAAGGTTAAGTGTGGGGATGTTTGATGTGTTGCAAAGCACAAATGCATTTCTGTCGTGTTTTGTATCGTTTGCATATGGTTTTAGAGTCGTTTTGATTCATTTATGGTTTATACTAAGTAATGTTGTATATGGTAGGTATTCCGGAAGAATTGGAGCTTAAATGATCAAGAACTGTGGAAGAAACGAGCACACGAGACCTCGGGATGAAAATGGAAAAAGTCGGAAAAGAGTCCAACCTTAGAAAGGGCATATCTTGAGCTAGAAAATTAGTTACGGGACCCATAATATATCGATTTGGGGTAGCTCGAGACAAACTATTCAAAATTTCAGTAATCTCTCGCGGTACGTGAGAGATGGGTGGAGTTTTCTCACGGTACGTGAGGGACAAGAAATCATGCGCGACTATTTTGTCTCCGGCGGTACGCGAGGGAGCTTCCGTCTAGGTCTCGCGGTATGCGAGAGGCCCCAGATACACAAATTTTGGCCTATTTTCAAGGTATAAAAGATTAGGTTCGATCCTAGGGTTTATTATTCGATTCCAGGCGTAAATTTCAGACCTTTTTGGCGATTTTGAGTGGGAGAAAGCTTCTAGGATCAATCGGAGACTTGGATTTAGGTTGGAGATTGAAGATTGGGTCGATTTCGTCATCCGGTTTTTGTTATCTTTCTTTATTCATCTTTTCCAGATTTGATACCATGATTTATGTGTTTATTACTTCTGTTTTGGATGTTTTGAACATGTTTGTTGGCTAGATTTTGCATACTGCCTAGGTTTAAGATGATTGCATGTTAAAGTTATGATTTTTATCGGTTTTTGGATTCAATTGATGGGTTTATGATTTAGTAAAGATCTTTGGTTGATTATGTTTGATGTTAGTATATATTTACATCTGATTGTGTGGTTGTTTCTGATTTCCTGCGTTGATTGTGGTTGTCTGCCAGTTTGATCTTCGTTTTGTGGTCATAGATCTTAGGGTTTGTGATTGTGAGTGGTTTCTAGACATAGTAGCCATAGGAATTCATAAGTGATTACTGATTAGAAGTGAATGTGTGTCCTAATTCAATACCCGAGAGGTGAGAATTAGTCGTTTAGTCTTCGTCATTAGGAATCCGAGTATTAACAGTCTGAGAGGACGTTAGTGTTAGGTGTCTAGTGATTGTAGCTATCCGAATCATAGTAGTTAGCTTGAGATTACCCCGTGCATTCCTTGAGTGTATCGGTGGACAGTGAGACTGAGAGGTAATTTGTCTATTAGGGTACTTGTCATAGTTGGAAATACCTGAGAAGTGATACAATCATCTGGTGAGTTTAGTACGCTTTAGGTAGCTGAGTTGGTGACTTCCCGAGACCGAGAGTGATCAGGAATCCACTAGGTTATCTAGAGTTGTTTCATTAGAAACCCAGATCCATAATAGTTTCCAGAACCGGTAGAAGTTATACTTTGCAAGTAAGAGTCTTGACCTAGGTAGTGCTTTCCCTACTTTTGAATTCGTTTAAAGAGTTCTGCTTAGTAGTTGAGTGTCGTTAATTAGAGAGTTCCATTAAGTTACAACACAAATCCCCCCAAATATAATTCAGTTTAGTTAGTTGAGTCAGAGTCTAGATAGAGTTGTCGCTAGTGTCTCGTGGGTTCGATATCCGGACTTCATTTGACTTTGCTACATTGATCGGTACACTTGCCGGTTGTGTGGTCTAGTATTAGATTGAGTCTAGATTTATAAATTTAAAGCTAGAGAGTCTAGGTTAGGTTTTTATATTAGTTTTGATAAACTGTACTTAAAATCTTTTTGATCTTTTCTGAAATGGATATACACAAGAGAATACACACAAGCTATTTTTGGTCAAAGTCACGAGCAGAGGATCATATCAGGCTATAATAAGAAAAAAATGATACAAAATAAACAATTCAAATTACTTGCAAATATTCAAATTAAAACTGAAACAGCTTAACATACAAGTAATCATAACGCAATCATTTCCCGTATGTGCAGTCTAAGACGTTTAGATCACTTACTGATGTACTATCATTTCCTCTTTTCCTCAAATGATTTTGAAATTTTCTCCATTTTCTATTTTGTTTTGATTTTTCTGAAATATTTTTTTTTTAAAAGAAACGAACTATACAAAAATGAAAAGAAATAAAATTTGACTTCCAAGAAAAGATTTGATTTGAAAAACGAGTTTTTCTCACTCAGGATTGAACATTCCTATCACGTTGACCAGATGCTCAAAACGGGTCCGATCAAATGCTTTAGTGAAAAGGTCAGCAAAGTTGTCATCCGTGTGAACTTTGACAAGTTCAATCAAATGCTTTACAGCACAGTCACGGATGAAATGATGGCGAATCTCTATATGCTTAGTTTTGGAATGTTTCACTGGGTTGTTTGTTATAGACATTGTGGCATTGTTGTCAATGAACAGAGGAGTTCCAGTGTAGTTCAAGCCATAATCTCTCAATTGCTGCTGGATCCACAATATTTGAGAACAACAGCTCGCTGCAGCAATGTACTCTGCTTCACATGTTGAGACAGAAACCGTTGACTGCTTCTTACACTGCCAGGAGACCAGCCTGTCTCCTAAGAATTGACATCCACCTGAGGTTGATTTTCTATCGAGGTTACAACCGCCATAATCAGAATCGGTATAGGCTTTGAAGTCGAAAGACTGCTGCTTCGAGTACCAAAGACCCAATCGAGGTTTCCCCTTCAAGTATCTGAAGATCCTTTTAACAGCTATCATGTGAGACTCCTTCGGTTGTGACTGAAACCTCGAGCATAAGCATACAGCAAACATTATGTCGGGCCTTGAAGCAGTGAGATACATTAGAGAGCCGATCATCCCACGGTACAATTTGCAATCCACATCCTTTCCATCTTTGTCTGGATGCAGACCATGATTGACTGGGATAGGTGTGCCATAAGTACTGCAATCATTCATCTTGTATTTTGACAAGATGTCCTGCACAAACTTAGTTTGATGTAGATAGATGCCATCCTCTCTTTGACTGACTTGCAGACCCAGAAAGAATGACACTTCACCCATGTTGCTCATTTCAAACTTGGACTTCATCACCTGTTCGAATTCCCTACACATCCCTTCATTGGTAGACCCAAAGATAATGTCATCGACATATACTTGCACAAGTAGAATATCACCTCCTGCTTTCCTGATGAAGAGAGTCGAATCAATTTGTCCGCGGTCGAAACCATTAGACAGTAGATGTTTTGATAAAGTCTCATACCACGCCCGAGGTGCTTGATGAAGACCATAAAGTGCTTTATCGAGCTTATACACTTTATTGATATTATGCGGATCTTCAAAGCCGGGTGGTTGAGTGACATAGACCTCTTCATGAACTTTCCCATAAAGAAAAGCACTTTTCACATCAAGTTGATAAACTTTGAAGCCGACAAAGGAGGCATAAGCCAGAAACAGTCGAATGGCTTCAAGTCTAGCAACTGGGGCATATACTTCTGTGTAATCCAAGCCCTCTTGCTGATAAAAACCCTGAACAACCAACCTTGCTTTATTTTTCACTACAACATGTCGATCGTCCGTCTTGCATTTGAACACCCATCTAGTTCCAATCGGATGCATACCCTTCGGAAGGTCAACCAAATCCCACACGTGCAACTTTTGGAATTGAGACAATTCATCTTGCATTGCCTCTATCCAGCAGTTGTCAGTGAGAGCCTCTTTCACATTCTTCGGCTCTAATTGGGATACGAAAGCAGCATGTAGACACGTATCCATGACACCTGCGTCAAGTATCTCAGCATACAAACTGGTGTTCTCAGCAATGCTTTTATGACGAGTTTGAACACCGGCATCAGGGTCACCAATAATGTTGTCAATTGGATGATCCCGATGCACTCTCGTCTCTGGTACTTGCGGTTCCTGGATGTTTGAATCTAGATTCGTGCTCATATCCCCATATCCCGTGTTCCAGAAGAAGAGGATTCAATGTTAATTGGATCAGCTGGAGCTTCATTTCCTACATTAGTGTTAGGATCAGCTGGAGCGTCATTTCCGTCAACATGAACACCTTCACTGTTATCATTATCATGAGTTCCAGATGAAGAAACAACATTGGAATCGGGAGTTACAATAGGTACTGTTGCTCGAGTTGAGAAGTTGGAGTCATCACTGCTACCAAAGAACTCGTACACCTTGGCGGCATCATCGGCAGATAAATCAGGAAGATTGAATAACTTGAATAGAGCCTCATAATCAAATCCCAAAGCAGGACCAGTTGGCTCTGGTGGAATGCTGTGTTTACTGCAGTCCACTTCGAACCATTCTTCCACACACCTACTCTGAATGTTGTACACTCTTTTGCAGGGCGAATTGGCAACATATCCTAAAAAGATGCCTTCCACCTCTTTTGCATGAAACTTAGATTTTCGGTCTTTGTACTGTAACAACAACGAGCAGGGACTACCAAAAGGAACTAGGTAGTCAAGATTTGGTGGACGATTGTTGATCAGCTCATAACAAGTCTTGTTGTGTCACTTAACCACCAGAACTCTGTTTAAGACGTGACAAGCTGTGTTAACTACTTCCACCCAGAATGTTACAGGAAGCTTGGCATCAGACAGCATCGTCCTTGCAGTCTCAATTAGTGTTCTGTTCTTCCTTTCTGCAACTCCATTCTGTTGAGGCGTGTACGGGGCACTAAATTCGTGACGAATGCCCTTCTTGAGACAGAAAAGCTCCATCAAATTATTCTTGAACTCAGTTCCGTTATCACTCCTTATTCTTCTCACCTTCAATTTGCATAAAGATTCCAAGCTCAAGATCAGGTATTGAAGAATTTCAGCAGTCTCATCCTTTGTACCTAAAAAATGCACCCTAGAAAAACGTGAGAACTCATCAGTTACTACTAGACAGTATGACATCCCTCCAATACTCCTGATACTTATGGGCCCAAATAGATCCATATGTAAGAGCTCCAAAGGGGTATCGATGGAGTTTTGGAGCTTGGGCTTGTGAGACTTCCGTTGCTGTTTGCCCTTTTTACAAGGCATACAGTCATCTGCAACGGAGAATCTCAACTTAGGAATCCCGGTAACTAAACCGTTTTGGACAAGATGATTAATTTTTCTGAAAGAGATATGTCCAAGTTTCCTATGCGATAAGATAGAGTCAAGCTCTGTCGCTTTGGTAAGAAAACAAGTAGCAACAGAAGATGTGGTTTTCGCCACGCTCATGTCGATCTGATAGGTATCATTCGTTCTTGGAGCACGCATCAAAATCCAATCTTTAGGAATCTCAAAACCAGGTTTGAGAATCATGCATTCAGACTTGTTAAACATGACTGAGTACCCCTTATCACACATCTGAGACACACTCAACAGGTTGTGCTTTAGCTGCTCGCAGTAGTTGACATTGTCAAAGCTTACACATCCATTTGAAACCACGCCTTGTCATGTAATACTGTCGCCTTTCTCACCTGCAAAGGCCACATGACTGCCTCTGAATGGTTTAATGTCTTGAAGCAGTGCCATGTTACCTGTCATGTGCTGGGAGCATCCACTATCTACATACCAACGGTTAGAGATAGTACCCTTCGGATGTCCCTACACGAGTCACAAAGAAATTAGTTAGATTTGGAGACCCAAGCCATAGTGGTCTTGGGTCGTCCGTCTTTCTTAAAATAAACTATCTCAATCAATTCACAGTCATGACTGTTAAAAATGGTTGAATCTTTTGGAGATTTAGGATTAGGAGAATGAGAACTTTTGGTATTCTTGTTCCAGGATTTTTTTCTTTTGTTTTACTGGAACAGTAGGCCTGCATCCAGAGGCACCCGATGAACTGATAGAAGCTTCACCTGATTGAATTCCAGCCAGCTGTTCCAGCTTTCTCAATCTCTTGTTCCTTCTTCTCCTCTGTGGTTTGGAAAGTTTAACCACAGGTTTCTCACCAGTTAGTGTACTACCAGATGTAGACAGACAGGGTTTAGCAGGTTGCTTTTCCCTTTTTGGGACAGATGGCTTAGCCTCGGATGTGGTCTTAGGCTTTACCATAGGTTTTACTGGTGGTTTCACCAAATTTGGTTTGAGATTCTTGGGTTGCTTCACTTGTGGTGACTTGAGGATAACAGTTGGTTGTGAAACAACTAGCTGTTTTCCTTGGTTCTTAGCAGGGCAGTTCAACATGATGTGACCAACCGTACCACAGTGAAAGCAAGCTCTCCTTTCTTTATAAATCCTCCTGTAAGGCTCTCTGCTTTTGGATGCAGATGACTCGTCTTGATGAGTTATGGGAGTTGATTGGTTAACATTACAAGCATCTTTTGCTGGACCTAATTTTAATTGACTCTTTGGGGTGTAGTGTTTATCAATGTTTTCTTGAAAATTCTTCCCCAGATTATTAGAAAAAGTTTATTTCTTAATTTGCTTAATGGATTTGAAACCTCCATAAAGCATCATTTTCAATTTATCATTTGACTCAACAGTATCAGGTTCAGTTAAAATGCAATTTTCACGATCAGTGATAATGGGTTTCTTGACAACATGTTTACCAAGCAACTCCTCGGAGACAACACCTTCAGGGCAGGTGTTCTCAGACCCATCATCTGAAGCAGTAAAGAACTCTTCATCAGATACGGAGTCAGCCTTTCCTGAGGAATCATCCTTGTTAGAGAAATCATCCAGGCAAGACAAATCAATGTCAATTAGTCCGTTGATAAATTTCCCGCTTACTGGTGGAGGAATGGCATTAGTACCCAATCCTAATCCATTCACTTGTCTCACTACAGACTCGTAGTGTTCCACCACAAAACGAGAATTTTTTAACTTCTCCATATTGCCTTTCAACTGCAAGATCTCATTTTGCAGTTTGGCGATCTCATTGTTTCTTTTTTCCAACCCCTTGTACGCAACATCCAAATGAAACTGTTGTTCACTGATTTTAAGTGAGTAATCACGTTTTTCTTTCTTTAACGTTTCAATTGAATCTTTGTAACGTTTTTCATTTTCTTTGTAGCTTAAAGCTGCAATACGAAGGGGTTCGACCTTGTCATGGAGCTTAGAATTTTCATCCTTCAAGCTTTGACATTTAGAACAAGAAATAACAGCAAAAGGATTAGAATCTACCTCAGGTGAAGAACTTGATACCTCCCCAATAGCCATGAGGGCAAGTGCAGTTGTAGCCTCCTTTTGGTCAGCTACAGACGCTTCCTGTCTTTCTGCTTCCATCATCTCTAAGATCTCAGCCATGAGACCAACCTGTGTTTGAGCAATAATGGCATCCTCCAAATGAACACCCCAATCAAAGCTTTCATCTTGTTGAGTTACCAAAGCATTGGATGTAACACCTTGACTTTGACTGCGGTTGTTAGAATTGTTGTATCCTTGATTGTTTCCTTGGCTTGGTCTGGTGAAACCTGAAGCTGGTGTTTTGTCTTTTTGACATTCACGAGCAAAGTGTCCAAAGTTCTGACACTTGTAGCACTTGGCTTTCGATTTATCAAAGCCCACCTTTGCATTAGAATGCCCCCCAATTCCTCCCAGATCGATTTAAGAAACGTTTGGCCCTTCTCAAGATCATGGCCATAATCCACTGAATATCCATGTCTTCCATGTCATCCGGATCGACCTGATTAAAATCTTCTTCTATTGTTTCGGGATCCGTTAGCTTACCGCCAATAAAGTTCTCATAGGCAAGCATGCATGATGAAAATAAAGCCACATGATCTTCCGCTATCTTGGCTATTGCTGATTGGTTAGCTGAAGATGTGGGAGAAGGGTTTCTTGAGGAATTCTGGTGATGAGATCCAGAACCAAATCCAGATGTTGCATAACATGCATGACTACCACTAACATTTTAGTTATCTTCTTCATGAGGGTTCCCTGAGAAGAGGGCAACTCCAGATCCTGTTGACTTGGCAGTGGAAGATGTCCTATAATACATAGAAGGGTCTTGTATTTGAGGTCTCCCTGATCTCTCCTTTCTTCTCAGGTTCATATCATGTGCCTGAATCTTTCCAACTGTTTCATCGATAGTCATCTCATAGAATTTGGGGTTTTCTCTCAGCAGAGTGGTATACATCTCAAATCTTGATGGTAACGCATCGAGAAATTTTTCAACTAGTTCCTCATCGGGATACGTGAGCTCATAAGCTTTTAACTCAGTTTGCAGATGATAGAATCTAGATAGAAGCTCATCTATAGATTCATTCTCCAGATATCTGAAGCACTCATACTGTTTCCTAAGAAATACTTTCAGACAATCACAAATGATCAGAATGTCGTCAATCTTCTTCTCCTTAGATGGTTGTTCGGCGATGAGAGCCAGGATGGTAGTATGACCTTTACGTAGACACTTTTGTACTTTCCTGAAGGATATGATGCCTATGGCTGCACCACTCCTTTTGCCTTAGGGCAGAGAGATTTTCTCCACTCGGGAGAGGAAGGCGAACAAAATTGTTCACGACAAATAATTTCGGCTTGGTTCTTAGATAATCAATCCATACCGATAATTACGTCAAAACTGTCAAGTGTGACTGGTTACAAGGTCAATGTCAAGCTTATGACTAGCTGATCTAAGCTTACACCCTCTTAAGGATGTGAGTTGCTTCGATTATTTGACTGTCCACCATTTCCATAGTGTACTTAGTTCCTAACAGAGTTGGAGTACGATCGCACCAGTAAGAAATTTGTGAAGTCCTGCCGAGACTTCTAGTGAGACCCGTGCTTATAATGTAAGCGTTGGTCAATGCAAAGGCTAAGGGAAGAGGTTCACACGTTCAACCGATGGTTGGTTGGATTAAATCCCCGTTTTCTAATGTCATTAGGATAACTGGATCATTTTACGAAGAGAGAGGTTTGTTTACGGGGTTGGATACCCTGGGGTATAAATCAAATTAGACCAAGAATTAGTCACAGGAAGAATTCCTCAAATTCCGTTTACATAGTTGGAGTCGGTGGGTTTTGCCCTGAGGTTCTACTAGAGTTTCACTCTAGGTGGTTCCATTGATTAAGTCTGAATGAGAGTCGTAAGGTCACTAAGACTCTTACATGAGTGAAAATAACACGATGGGTAGATCACAGATTAGGATCATTTATCCACACACTAGGTTTCACCAGGATTTACATGCACCTCAAATTACTATTACGTGTGCACCCGTAATGATAATTTGCCTTGCATGCTCACCCTAGCTTCTCCCTGTCCTGTGTCAAAATGTCCCTCGATTTTTATTGTCGAGTACAGAGTGTTGTTAGAGATGATAAGTCATCGAGAGACTTAGTCATCAACCATAAGTTGATCAACTAGAACTCATATCAGGATGAGTAGTCAGGAATCGTCTGATTCAAGTATTCACTCGAGTTGAAATACATTACAATGGTTCAATCCAGCGGATTGTAGATGAAATCATGCACATGAAACAAACATGTTTCATGAAATGCGGCTTCGAGGAGTGAAACTAGTTCACGGATGTGTTACTGGAAGAGGCAAAGTAGCCGTCCTTCCAACTGAGCCAGGATAGGGTTTGAGTATGCAATGAGCAAGGCGTTCTCATCCTTGTGGTCAATCTTTCTTCAACAGTATATCGATCAAAGCGCAAGCCCACGGCTCAGGAAAGTGATGACAACTATGTGTCAATGGATTCTGCAATGATGCGTGCAACAGTCTGCCTGCACACGGCAATTCGTTGCTAGTGGGTACAGTAGGGACTCGCCTCCGACGATCCCAACTCCCAAAGAGATATGTGTTACTGCTGAGTGTCGTCCATAACATGGACCTGAGAAAGCCCGCCACACCCGACAGATGATGGTGGTGTGAGAGTCTCCTCTGAAGGCTTCGTCTTGCTGCCTACGGAAGGGAGTGGATGTTGTTCTGATGGTTCCCCGAGTGTCACCACTGGGAATGATGATGCAATGTGAACGACTTGTTCCTCATCAGCAGAGGGTGATATGAAAGATGTCAACATGCCTGCAATGCAATGTATGTGTAGATGCTACGTGTAGCATGTATGAATGTCTGTGTCGTGTAACTAATGTGTGTGGCTATAGTCTAGTATGCAATCCTAGTTCTCTATAACCAATGGCTCTGATACCAATCTGTCACACCCCCAAATTCCACTAAAGGAGTCATACCGTTTGGAAGGTGACACACCAGGATCTCAGTCATTAGTTACATCAAATGACACTATGTGGGACTTAAAATGTCATAACATAAAAGTTCAGAGTTAATGCGGAAGCGTAAACGTTAATATGAAATCAAAAGTAATTTAACGCAACAAGCGTCAATAAGTGTGAATAAGTAAACTGTTTAAATTGTTTGAAATGAATGATATGACAGTAGGACTCCATGCATGTCCTAAGTGTGCAACCTGTGCCAAAGCGACCTGAGAAACATGTAAGAAAAAGTGTCAACACGAGGTTGGTGAGTTCACAGGTTTGTATGTAAATAAACTGTTTGAGTGTTGTTGGATCCACATACGTAAGTCACACCTATTGCTAGCTAGACAATGTACAAGTTACTCTAAGCGCTCGCAACCGTAGACTGACAGTTATGTTTGGTGCCTCGCGCCAGGTCTATCAACCATGGCTATGTTTTAGGTCAATATTACACCCGTTCGACCTCCAATCGTGCTAGCGCGACTAGCCCGGGTGGGGTTTGTCAAACCCAGTAGTACTACTCAACATACCTCGCTATTCTTCATATTTAAACGGTTCGATGTGAGGACTTTCATGATAGAGTTTACGCTTAAGTACACAAGTGGTAGTGAAATACTATGTGATCCATGTCCGTTTGTGTGTGTCTTTCCCTGGCTGGAAGACAAGTAACGGATGTCTGTTCGTATGCATGTTTCTCCCCAACGGGAAAACAAGTAAAATGATGTTCGTTTGTATGCATGTTTCTCCCCAACGGGAAAACAAGTAAAATAATGTTTGTGAGTATGCATGTTTCTCCTCAACAGGAAAACAAGTAAAATGATATTTGTGTGTAAGCATGTTTCTCCTCAACAGGAAAACAAGTAAAATGATATTTGTGTGTAAGCATGTTTCTCCCCCAATAGGAAAACAATTAAAAAGGGGCCGTGAAAACTCACCTGCGTTGCGTAGTAGGTAGTATCACACAAGTATGAGATTTAAAACCTCAAGTGTTAGCCTGCACGGCTTACGTATGCCCTAGAATCATAAACACATAAGTTAGGGACAAGTTGGATTTCGTGATGACGACACGGAAGTTTGAATGTCCTAACGCTTTCCTAAGGATATCGAGTAGACGGACGTGTCTACGGAATTAAAGATGTATATATATCAAAATATTTCAACATAAAGATTAGGAATTCAGCGTTCGAGTCGTATGCAAAATAACGAATAATAAATAACACATTCGTACGTTAAAGTCGTTAACCATAGTTGGGAAAATAATATAATTAAATATATTATTTTTAAGTTCTCAAAATAATTGATCGTTTATGTTAAAAATAATAAATATATTATTTTTAAATCAGAATAATAATACGAGTAAATAATATGTATTATTTAATAGTTTCAACGTTTCAAGGGTTTATAAAATGGCACGGAGTAATATATAATCATATACTATTTAATAACATAAGTCATGATTTAAAAATACTATTCTATACGAAATCGTGGTTCGAAAACGACAATAATAATTTTATAAAAAAAATGAAATACTATAAGTTATAAAACCAAACTCGAGTTTCCGGGTCGTTTCTGAGTCTCCAAAACATCACAAAATATTATTTAATATAATTTTATAAAAATTACAATTTACAAACAAGAATCTGTCAAGGTTTGCCCACACACGACCGCGCCAGGGGTAGGCACGACCGTGCTCGTGCACTGGCGCGACCGTGGTGGTCTGGAGCGCGCCCGTGGTTAGGTCAGAAGATACCTCAGGGGTCTGTTCATCAGGCACGACCGTGCTTGTGTCAGGCACGACCGTGTCTAGGGTTTTTAGGGCAGGACCTTGTCTGGTCAGCAAGCACGACCAGGCCAGGTACGGGGCACGACTGTGCTCGGAGAGGCACGACCGCGCTTAATGATTAGCGCGACCGTGTCTGGTCAAAATCAGAAACAAATCGATCGATTCTTCTAATATTAACGTTGGAAGTCATAGGGCTTTAGTTCTGCGCATAAAAAAACGAGGCTATATGAATGTTCAATTACCTGAATGGATGCTAAATCGATGGTGATCGGCTAAAACTTAGTTGCGAGTCGCGTGGGTTAGTCTCCGGCGACTCTGGCTCCATCTCTGACCGAATACGAGTGTGCAACAGCTTCAAGGAGAGTCTTCTAACGTGTACAGAGGGTTAATTTTCAGGTATGCAGATCGAATTGTCATGGATTTACGAGTAGGAGAGATGAAGTCGACGGTTATGGATTAAAGTTCTTAATGGGATTAATTCGTGTTCATTATGGACCAATAATGGATATAAATGATTCGATGATGGTCGCCATTATCATAGTTTACCGTTACAACTTCGCATTCGAACGGATTTGTGATTAAAAGCTGCATCTGCGTTTCAACTGGTCGAGAGGCGCGACCGTGCCTGTAATTGGCGCGACCGTGTCTACTCAGCACGACCGTGCCAGGGCATGGCGCGACCATGCCTACCCAGCGCGACCGTTCCACGGCAAGGCGCGACCGTGCCTAGTAATATTTTGATAAATCGCAAAACTAGTCCTTGCAGTTTTCATGTTAAAAGGTTTGGAACTTTGGCAGGAATGACCCTTGTGGTTTTGAATTGGGTTAACAGGCTAGGTTTGTTGACTTTCGAAAGTCAACAGGATCAAACCCCTTGAATTTTGACTTTCAAAGTCAACAGAGATTGAGTTTAGGTAAATTACATAACTAGTCCTTGTAGTTTGAGTTTGAGGAATGACAGAAGCAGTCCCTGGAGTTTGTGAATGGTTAAGATTTAACTGGATTTGCTAACGGTGTTAAATGGAAAAGTCCGGATTGTCACACATGTGCCTTCTTCTCTCTATCATAAACTTTCTTTTCTTCTTCATCTGGTTTAGAAATAGGCTTGGGAACAGTCTCTTCTAGATAGGTATAAGTAGGATGCTTATAACCCTCAAGTATAGGTATCCATAATGAAGAATCGGTATAAGAGATATAGTTTTCAAAGCGTGCTTTCCAGTTGGAGTAATCACTTACATTAAGCAGCTTACGTGGTTTCTGTGGGGTTCCAATCTCGTTATCATAATTAAGAAGATTACCGAGGTTCTGGAGATTTGCCATGGTGAAACACTTAGTCAAATATCAGAAACAACAAAGCAACTTGCGCACTTAAGAATGGCCTTATGCACTTAATAATTTGAGCTTGCGTACTTAAGATTTTGCTCTTGCGTACTTAATAAGTACGCATGAGTAAATGACAAGTACGCATGAATAAATGACAAATACGCACAAGAATGGTCTTGCGTACTTAGCAAGTACACAGAAAGACTTCTATTTGCCAAAAAGGGTAAGTACGCAGATCACCTTTTTAACAACTCTCACCAACTTTCTCCGATCACCGGAAATACACTTGATCTTAAAAAATTGAAGATAAGACTAAATTAATCCAGCCAAAGGGTTAGAAACTTGTTTCTAACAAACCCTTGATGATCAAAACACTCAAACAAACAACAAAAGATAGCATTTTGACTGATTTTTGCTTCTAAAATAGCGCTCAAGAGCTACCTCTATTTTATCACAAAAATCACCAAAATAGGTCACTTTTGCTTGTAAAAAGTCTGTAGATTGGGTCGAAAATGCTCCTAACACACTCACAACACTCGAAATCAAGAGCAATTGCTCTGATACCACTTGTAGGTCCCCGGGTGTCTCGGATCGTTACGTGTGGGTGTGTGACTAGTCTGACCGGGTGCGGAATGCCCGTGACTAGGTGGAGAATCAAGCAACACAAAGTAAACCGACAACGAAAACACTTTCAAACTTCGTCTATTATAATCACAGCCGGTTACAGAATTCTTACAATTGAATGCGTCCTTACATTCTGTCAAAACCGGCTATTTATACTAGACCTGTTGCCTGCGCACTTAGCAAGTGCGCAGGGCTTAACTCATGCGTACTTAGCAAGTACACAGACTTTGTTCTTGCGTACTTGCTAAGTACGCAAGGGTAAACTCCTGCGCACTTACTAAGTGCGCAAAACACTTAGAGAATTCAGACAACGACAGCGTACATACATACATGATTACAACTCGATAATCAATACATACAGACTAAAGTACAATTACAAATACATAGAGACAAGTACAAAAAGCTAAGACAACTTCCAGAGTGTATGTCACACAAACGTGCTTCAACAAACTCCCCCTTGACAACAGCTCTGGATTGTCTTCGGTCTTCAAACTCCACCAGCTTTAGCTTCCATCTTCAGCTTGTAGTCAAGGCAGAACTTGACCAACTTGTCGTATCTTGATGCTTGAAGCTTTGTCCACTCGTCCGTGTAGATGCAGTATTTTTCCTTAAGGACCGTCAGATCTTTCACAGAGAAATTAATGAAAGTGATTTCATCAAAGTCTCTGATCAGTTCATTCGGCACTAAGCTTCCACGTTCGGACCTTATCTTTCCCATCACCACCGCCTCACCCGATTTTGGGTCCACGTACCAGTACCATATGTTTCCAAGGATATCCTGAGATAACTTGATCAGGGGAATCCTGGTTTCACACAGCACTGGCTTGTAAACCAGTTTCTTTAAGCTTCTCTGAGTCACGGGATGTAAAACATTTTTGTCCCTGACTCGCTTGGGCACTTGAGGCTTAAACACTTCGAAATTCTCTGATCTTCCTTCACGCTGCAGAATCTGCCACAAACCCATTGCTACTGCATTGTTTGAGTGACTCAGCAGCTCTCGGTTTGCTAGATTCACGAGGTCGTGTCTTGGTAAGGAGTAGAAAGCTTCACTAGTTGGTTTCAAGTATTGAACCCCCCTAGCTCGCTTTATTGCAAACAAGTTCTTATATTCCTCGTACCTCACAGCTAAGATCATTCCTGTAGCTCCATGTTTGTCTATGACAGATGTCTTCTGCTAGACAGGAGCTTGATCCTTTGTAAACCAGCCAGGCGGATATTTACTTTTCCACGCCTCTGGATCAACAGGTTGGGGATCGGTGGTAGTAGGTTCAGTCGAGGTTGCTGCACCACTAGCCTCAGCAACAAATTCAGGCTCGACTGAACCAATGTTAGAAGTAGCTTCAAAGGCTGGAGCTTCAAAGATCTCTCCATCCTCAAGCTCATAAAATCCTTCACCGTCACCCTTTGGGAACTCCACTACCACATCTTCATCATCCTCGTCCCAATCATCACTTGAATCGATATCTCCTTCTTCTAAATTGCTAAGTGCATCGATCTTATCTTCTTTTGAATAGTCTGGCTCAATAAAGAGAATATCATCAGATAACTCATTAAGTACATCGGCCGCAGACTTCTTTCCTTTATCTTGACCCGAAGTTCCACCTCCAGCTTCGCTCCGAGTGGACTCCCCTCAGCCATAGACACAGCAGAATAAGGAACAATCGCCCATGCTGACGATTGATGCTCACTTCCACTGGGACCGGCTTCAGGATCCTTGTCCTAATCATCTCCCTTAGTTAGGTCAACTAAGTGACACGCCTCTTCACTGCTAGGCTTGGATGATTGCTTCTCCAACAGGTCTTTCAATTTCCTTCTATTTGCCAAAAAGGGTAAGTACGCAGATCACCTTTTTAACAACTCTCACCAACTTTCTCCGATCACCGGAAATACACCCGATCTTAAAAAATTGAAGATAAGACTAAATTAATCCAGCCAAAGGGTTAGAAACTTGTTTCTAACAAACCCTTGATGATCAAAACACTCAAACAAACAACAAAAGATCGAATTTTGACTGATTTTTGCTTCTAAAATAGCGCTCAAAAGCTACCTCTATTTTATCACAAAAATCACCAAAATAGGTCACTTTTGCTTGTAAAAAGTCTGTAAATTGGGTCGAAAATGCTCCTAACACACTCACAACACTCGAAATCAAGAGCAATTGCTCTGATACCACTTGTAGGTCCCCGGGTGTCTCGGATCGTTACGTGTGGGTGTGTGACTAGTCTGACCGGGTGCGGAATGCCCGTGACTAGGTGGAGAATCAAGCAACACAAAGTAAACCGACAACGAAAACACTTTCAAACTTCGTCTATTATAATCACAGCCGGTTACAGAATTCTTACAATTGAATGCGTACTTACATTCTGTCAAAATCTGCTATTTATACTAGACCTGTTGCCTGCGCACTTAGCAAGCGCGCAGGGCTTAACTCATGCGTACTTAGCAAGTACGCAGACTTTGTTCTTACGTACTTGCTAAGTACGCAGGAGTAAACTCTTGCGCACTTACTAAGTGCGCAAAACACTTAGAGAATTCAGACAACGACAACGTACATACATACATGATTACAACTCGATAATCAATACATACAGACTAAAGTACAATTACGAATACATAGAGACAAGTACAAAAAGCTAAGACAACTTCTAGAGTGTCTGTCACACAAACGTGCTTCAACAAAACCTAAACCCCCCACCCAAAAACCTAACCCCACCCCACCCACAACCCAAAACCTAAACCCCCCACCCACCCCCTCTCTAAAAACCTAACCCCCCCCCCACCCCTAAAAAACCTAAACCCCCACACCCCACCCCCCCCCTCCCAAAAAAAAAAACCTAAACCCCCCACCCACCCCTAAAAACCTAACTCCCCCCCCCCTCCGAAAACCTAATCTAAAAGCTAAACTAAACCCAAAAAACTATACCCTAAAGCTAAACCGACTATTTTTTCGAGTTTTTTTTTATGAAACGAGGAAAACGAAAGAAAAGTTTTAGTTTTTTTTTTTATTTTTTTATATTTTCTTTGTTTTTTTAGGGGTTTTTTTTGCCTTACAAAAAATGTGCTAATGAGGATTTTTTTGGTTTTCTCATGAAAAATATGTTTTCTCATGATCCTTCCCCTATATATATATATATATATATATATATATATATATATATATATATATATATATATATATATATATATATATATATATATATATATATATATATATATATAGGGGGAGGGATCAAGAGAAAACCACAAAGTTAGGCGAAAACCGAGAAAATCACTAAAACAATGTGTAATACTATGGGTTACGTATACGTAACCGTAATTTTTTTGTTTTCTGTTTACGTATACGTAACACTATGGGTTACGTATACGTAAGCCAATATTTAAATGGATTTTTGGTAAAAATTTGTAATATTACATTGATACTCTTATAAAAAAATATAAATAAAATAAAAAATAAATATTATTATATTATTGGTTAAAATTGGTTTTTTTAGTGGTTTTCATCTAACTATTGGTTTTCTCTGGAACCCACCCCTATATATATATATGTATATATATATATATATATATTTATATAGGGTAATTATACATCTTAAACCCACTTTCAATGATTAAACCCATTAAACCCAATATTTGGCTACAATCTTGCCAAATGCAGTCCTCCTCCCCACCCCTCCAAGGACATAATGGTCTTTTACTTCAAAACCCCACCCTTCAAGATTTGACATATTTTTCATCATTCCCCGTACCAATCCTTTCTTTTTTCCATATTCCCATACGATTTCTTCACCCCACTATTTCTATTCTTCCCCATTTTCTTTCTTTTTAGAAAGGCAAAGCAAATACCTGGACCACCCCGGGTAACCCGATAGTTAAAGGCAACCCTGCCCCGCGAGCGCAGACGGCATCGGGTGGCCCAAGCCCTAACTTTCTTTCTTTCAAGCTTTTACCCCTCATCCTTTAATGGCTTCTCCATTAATGGGTTCACCATTAACTTCATCTACTTTAATGCAACCCAAAGTCACTAATAATCACAAATCTGGACAACCCCAAGTGGCAATGACGGATTTGACGAATAAAGTTGTGGTGCTCGACTCATGGCTTTACCTCTCTGCTACAACTGCAAACCAAGGCTAATATTAGTGGAGACAAGTTTTGGGTCATTTGATGTTTGGGAAGACATCAGTTCCTTTATAATGACAAGAAAACAGGAAGTAAGTTGTCATTTATGTTTGTTATTCTTAAAAGCTCCAACCAATTTCTAGCTTTAAATTTATTTTTATTAATTTATGTTATGCAGTTATATAAATCTAGTAGGTGAAACTGAATTAATAAATGGTTTAATAATAATTTTTAATCATTTCATGTATCATGGATTTTGGATTTTGATATAACATAAACTCAAGCTCATTCAACATCTTATCATTAGTTTTTTTTTATTGATTACAGATGGATAAAACTTTAAAGTTTAGGACTTTGAAATGCAATGTATACAAGTGAAATAGATATACCTTATAGGAACATGTGTCATTAATGTAAAATCAAATTTAAAAGCAAATTTTATGTATGTACGTGTTACACATACTTAAAAATATACACATCTACAAAAAAAACACATAAATGTTACATATGTAGATAACAATGCAACATATTTAATTAGGCATGTTACACAAGTAACTACCGAAATATTAAATATGTAGATAACATTGTTTTATTATGTAATGCGATGTTACATATGTAACTAGGATGCTACACAAGCAACTACCGAAATATTATATATATATATATATATATATATATATAACAATGCTACATTATGTAATGCGATGTCATATATGAACTTTCATCAAACACGTGGACACTTCTCTAAAAATGACCTAATTAAACTACTTAAAAACACACACAAAACATCCCACCAATTAGCTATTTAAAAATTACATAATAAAAATTTTACAAATCTTTTGAAAAAGTCAATAAAGTATTTGTACTTTTAGTCATGTCAACTTACAAATCTTACACATTCTCACTCTTCCATTATTACTTTTCAAACCTAACACTTTCTCTCTATATTCTCTCTCTTCTATCATTACTTTTGACTAATTGATTGATTTAATTGTTTAATTCTTTCTTTATTTATTTTTTATATATACGGCTCACCCAAAAACATATGTAGTCAAAACGAGACGTGCTATAAAACAAATTACTCATATAAAAATATCATGTAGTTCTAGTGAATCAAGAAAAAAAAAATTCAACCTTTTTTTTAAGTTACATATTCGTAACAATACAATTTTATTTGTGTAACACGCTATTTACGTATGTGTAACATGCTAATTACATGTGTTACCACTATGGTTTTTACATATATATGTTATCCTGCTAGTTACATATATGCCTCCACATGTTACATATTTGTAACATAATAATTACATACTTAACATTTCAAAGTTAAACACGAAAAATTACATGTTAAATAAAAAAAACATTATCTTCTTAAGTAAATTAATATTATCGATCAAAAACTAGAATAAACATTTCATAGTGCCCATTTCTTTGTCAAATAAACCACACCACCATCCTTGAATCATCCTTTTAGATTAATCAGCTTAAAAAGATAAAAAAAACTGCACGAGTAAAATATACCTGTAGCTACAACCCTTTATTGAAAAATAGTTATATGAATCAATTTATGAGTATTTTTAAACAGAAATGTATAATGATAAATGAGTGTTCAGTTGCGATGCCATTCCTACAACTTCCCTTAATTTTCTTTCTGGTTTTTGAGCATTCTTCTTCTTTCCCTTCTTTTCGTTTTTTTTTTATCCCTTTTCTCCTCTGTTTTTTGTTTGCTTTTAGAACTATCACCCTTTAAAACCTTCATTTCTCTGTTTTTATAAATTCAAATGATATCAGTCCTTATTTATACATGTAACTCATAAGAATAGATGTATGTATTGTAATGTAACACTCATGTAACAAATTTTTGTCTATAACTATTTACATATGTAACACACCTTATGTAAATAAACCAAACCTTTTTTTTCTGTTTCTTCATGGACATGATGGGTGAACTTGAGGTAATGCCCTCTAAATCTGTTTTGAATTAAAAAAAATTGCCATACACATATTTAATAATAAAACTATAATAATTTTCGATAATCATATAGATATGTAACTCATTAGATTAGAGGTAAGTTTATGTAAGGTAACACTCATGTAACAGAATTTGCTATAAATATTTACGTATGTAACAGATGTATGAGTCAATGTCCTCTAAATCTGTACTGAATTTGAAAAATATTCATACACATACGTAACAAATAAAACTATACTATTTTTTGGTAATCATATAGATATGTAAATCATCAAATCAGAGGTTAATTTATGTAAGCAAACACTAATGTAACCCAGTCATCATATAACTATTTACATATGTAACAAACATACGAGTCAATGTCCTCTAAATCTGTTTTAAAATTCCAAAATATTCATACAGATATGTAACCTAAAACATTATAGATATCCATCATTTTTCCAAAATTATCCTTTTTCCTAAGTTCATTGTTTTAAAATTATATCAAAACCCCATCTAGAGTAACCAAAAACTTAAAACAGATGAATATACAAAATCAAGTTTTACTTTTCGAAAGAATCTACAACGATAGAAAAAGTTTTTTTCCTTCGTAATGACTTCTTCAGTTTTCCATCCCTTTTTTCGAAAAAATCTTTCTCGTCTTTCTTCCGTGATGTCTGTTAGAAAGGATTTTGAATGATTTTTTCATCTTCTTTCTTCGTTTTGATAATCAACAGGCTTCCATTCCTTTTTTTGTCTTTCTTTCGTGATATCTCTTACAAGTGATTTTGAAGGATTTTTTCATCTATTGTCTTCCTGGACTTGAGGTTTTTTGAGAGTGAAATGTTGAAGATGTGGTGTTGATGAATGATTCAAATTTCAAATTCTAAAGGTTTTTTGGGAGTGAAATGTTGATGGTTTGATTTGATGGAGTAGGGATGGTGGTGAAATGATAGTAGTAGTAGCCTGAACATATAGGTATGGCTCTTCCCAAGTTAAAATCAAAGAAAAAAGAAAATACCTTAACTACCCTTTTGTAACTTTTATGCATTTATCTATTTTCTATTAATTTTTAAATAACCAAGTTTTAATCTCCACCATTGATAAAAAAATCATCTATGGCTACCTTTGGGTTTAATAACTTAAAGTGGGTTTAATATATATCCTTTCCCTATATATATATATATATATATATATATATATATATATATATATATATCTATACTATATAATAAATAAAGGTTTTTCATGCCACGTGTCGCCTCCATATTCATTCTCATCATTTTTTTCCCGCCTCTCTCTCTTATTAAATACAACTCTATCTTTTAAATTTCAATAATAATATATTTTTAAAGAAAATACTAATCTGTATATTAATAAATCTCCTGCATATTTTGACGAGTGTATGTGTTAACAAGTTATATTGTATTTCACGAGTTTATTATAACCCGTGTAAAACACGAGTTTTTAAAAAATAAAATTTTTATTACTCAATATATAATATTATATTTATTCAACTCGTGTAATACACGGGATTTTAACCTAGTATATATATATATATATATATATATATATAGGAGGGTTAGGCTAGAAATGGAGAAAAGCGTAGAAAGCCACCACAGCACGACACGTGTCCAATGAGGGAAAGGGCAATTGCGTCAAAAGACTCAAAATAAAAGTAAGTAATCTGCACATTCAAGTCACATGTCATTTCCCCAATATTTTTTAAAACGTTCATAACTTTTTTATACGTTATTATTATTTTTTTAAATTATACCATAAAATCAAGCGTTTTTTTATCTTTCCAACGAGTATGGTATTGCTATATTTAAAAAAAAACGACCAACTATGTGTTGCTTGAAATTGTGAGTTTTATAGTGTTTTATGGAGTTTTACACATAGTGTTTGAAATTGTGCATTTTACACATGGTATTTTATGTTGTTTATGTTTTTGACGTTTTTGTTTTGTCATGGCATTTTACACTTTTGGTGTAAAATTTCAATCGGCAAGTAGTTTTTAATTGTGTTTTATACTTTAACATCCATATACATGGTGTTTTGCCGTGTTTATGTTTATGATGTTTTTACCTTTCTTTTAAAACGTCCAGTTCTATATAAATTAAACGCAACAATTGTAAAACACAATAAAAAAAAAAACAAAAAACACAATGTTGAAATTTTGGCGTTTTAATTTGCTATTAATAAAAAATCTTGAAATACAATAATTATAAAATTTGGGCCAAGGACTTGTTGGGTGAATACAGAAGCTGACAACAATAAAATAGAAAGCAGAAGATATAATAATAAAGTAAATAGATCAATAAAATGAATGCTCCGATCATCTTTCCGTGAACGAACCTAGTTACCGGAAAATCAAATTTTAGCTAGAAAGTTTGTTCATAATATACATGGTCTTTTGTAGTGTTTATATTTATGGTGTTTTTACCTTTTTTTTTAACATCCAGTTCAACATAAATTAAACGGCATAATTGTAAAAAATAAAAAATAATATATATATATATATATGTATATATATATATATATATATATATATATACATATATCATTGAATGGATGTAGCCGATATAAATACATTATAAATTCGGTGTTAATGTTAATTCACGTGACACTTACTTGAAGCTCCAATGCCTCTTCGAGTTTCTCCACGATCCAGGCCATCGTTGGCCGCTCGGTACGGTTTTCTTTCAAGCATTGATATGCAACCATAGAGAAAATGTTCAATGAATTTACCTTTATTTTATTCATGATACTAGGAAAGATTATCTCATATAATATGTTTTGTTCACAAGATCGTTGGGCGAGGGAGTCTAGAAATCAACGTTCATCTTGGTATGAATTAATTAGTGCAAGCCTTCCACACAATAAGTCAAATAGCACCACCCCGAATGAATACACATCAGATTCCTTAGTTAGAATGCCGGTTTTCCTATATTAGGGATCAATATAGCCAAAGGTGCCACAAGCATTAGTCACAAGAAATGTGAAGTCAACACTAGAAGGCCCTATTTTTGACAATCCAAAATCCGATATTTTTGCTTCCCAATTTTCATTCAGAAGAATGTTTGAGCTCTTTATGTCCCAATGCAACACCCTATGTTGGGGTCCGACATCACTATGAAGGTAATTAAAACCATGGGTTGCGCCAAGGCTTACTTTTAGACGTTGCATCCACGAGAGATTATCGTTATTTAGATATCTGTCTAGGCTTCCATACTTTGCATGCTCATAAACTAGGATATTTTCTCCACTCTCTTCACAAAAACCAAGAAGAGAGATAAGGTTTTTGTGCCTATAACACGAAAGCATTTGAATTTCCATCAAGAACTCACGGTTCCCTTGTCCCTATGTACGATCTAACCTCTTCACAGCGACAGTTTTCTACTGTCCAGATATAGTGAGTTTGCCTATATAGACCTTCCCGAATCCACCTCTTGCAATGTAATTTTTATCACTAAAGTTTCTGGTTGCTGACTTTATTTCTTCTAGTGGAATTTTTAAGTGTTGTACTCTTTCCATGGTGACAATATTATTGTAATCGGTTAAACTGAAAACCTAACAAGGAGCGAACTCACTTGACCTATCTCAAACTCAAACACATTACACATGAGTCAACAATCTTATTGTGTCTTAAAAAGTGTAGGAATTCTAGGTGATTCGTGTATTTGTAATGACTGGGATTTTTTGATAATCGTGAAATTTCACTTTCAAATTGAATTATTTCGAGCGTACACGAATATTTAATCGGATAAGAATGAGAGATTTAAGAACGAAAATGTGAAAGGTTGTCAAGACTTTCGTGTGTATGAAACTTACCAAATTCGTTTGTATTTATGGGAAAAAAAAATACAATAAAACGTCATGACGGTTATTAGTTGAAAATCACCAAAATTGTCGATCCTTTACTGAAATTTCTTTCTACTCCAGATAAGCAATCTACTATGGAGGAATAGTCTACTTCGGATGAGCAATCTAGTCAGGATGACCAATCTGATCCGGATGACCAATCTTTAGCAGTTTTCATTACCAAAATCATTGCCCTTGGACCACACTAGGGGCTACCGTCTCTAAGACCCTGCTAACCAGGGGTGACGCCCCCTGACCCCGTTCTCTGTGGGCTTCGTCCCTTTGATACAACAAGGTGTATTGAGTACTATAAATCATAAGATCATCAAACAAGTGTGCACTCCACACTTACCAACTTGTTTAATGTTTCATTATGACTTCTCATTTGGTCATTAAATAAATCCAATCATACAAAATAGCTAAATGACACTAAAATCAACAAAAAAAAAATGCCTTTTAGAAACTAGATTTCTGTCTGCTTATTTTAGGGGCAAATTAAGCGGTTAAAATGGAATGTAATTATTAAAGTAGTTGTTTGTGCTATTTTTTTGTGTTGGTTATGCTACTTTATGTTGTTTCTTCTATTTTGATGTTTTTATGCACTTGGTGTAATGATTATGGCAAAATATATTGTGGGTTTTATCAAGATTTTTGAAATTTGCATTTCTTCACATGTATTGTTTCCACTGCCATGATTGGGGAGATCATCCTTTTAGGATACACCATCTTGTTTGTTTACTTATGGCTATCATCTTTTTATTTGACCCATCTTTAATTTTTTTTTTCTACAGGAATGACGAGCAATAATAGAAACTATCATGGGTGGAGTAGTGATGAAGATGCAAAGCTTGTTGAGGCTTTGACAAACATGGTTAACACCGGGGGATTTAAATCCGATAATGACTTTAGATCCAGATATTTACAACATCTTGAAGCATCCTTGAAAGAATCACTTCCCGGATCATGCATTTTGGGTTAGCCCCATATTGAATCAAGAATTAAAACGATGAAGCGAGATTGGCAAGTTGTGTATGACATGCTAAATACTAGCGGATTTGGTTACGACAAAGAACTTAATTGCGTAACCACTAATGCTCCCGAATTTTGGGAGTCATATCTTGCGGTACATGCTAGCTCCTTATGTTATTAACATTTTAGTATTTGGTTAATCATAAAATATTAATGTTTTGTTTATTTTACTCTTGTCATGTGAAAGAGTCATAAACACGCGGCTAAATGGAAAAATAAAAGACTTCTTCACTATGAAGAATTATGTATTATTTTTGGAAAAGATCGAGCTCAAGGTAACAAAGCCAAAAGTGTGGTCGAGATGGAACAAGAGGTGAACATGGAAGAACAAGAAAACCGAGAGGATGATGATCTTGGTGACCATAGCCATAATGATGATACCAATTCAAGTTTTCAAGGTGAAGAGACTTCAAGCGTTCGTAGTAAGAAGAGAAAATGCACAAGGCAAGTCAATTCTTTATCTCGTGATTTCCATGATGCGGTTGTTTTATTTGCTGAGAGTCTTAAGGAAACTTCTGCCGAATTGAGTGAAGATATAAAATTCGAGCTTGACATAAAAAAAGAAAACTATGATGATGCCTTCCGAGCTTTCAAAAATGACATATTTGACTCAATCGGAATGGCTTAGGGCAATTGAAATGATAAAAAATGACAAGGTGATAGACTTTTTGGAGTTTGGGTGAAGAAGAAAGGAAGGCTTGAGTGAGGTTTTTATTGTCGGAGTAAATTTAACTTGGGAATTTGGTTGAATTTGTAGTCATGTTTACAACTTCTGATAGTATGTTGGAAAACCTTTTAGTCGTATGTTGAACTTCTAATCGTGTTTTTGAATATTTATGTTAGTATTGTCTCTTTAAAGATATTTGAGTTTGGTTTAATTCTATTATTTTGTTTTATATTTGTTACTTTTAAAGATATTAAAATTATTTGTTAATTACAAATATAAAAAAGCGTGTTTAAACAAAATTATAGTTTTCTAGATAATAGAGGGGGAGGGGTGGGGGGTGGGGGTGGGGGAGGGGTGGGGGGTGGGGGTGGGGGTGGGATGGAGGTGAGGTAACTAATACATGGTGTTTGAGTTTTAGTAATTTCTTGATGTTTTTTTATATTTGTTAATTTTAAGGGTAATTTTGTCATTTTAGGTATTTTTATATTTCAATTCCATTAACAAATATACTAACCAAACATATTATGGATTTTTAAAGGAATCCTTTAAATTCCAATTCAAATTCCAAGTCAAATTCTAATTTCAATTCCAACGAATTACGTGAACCAAACGCCCCCTTAGGGTATGACTATAAATATAATCTCTCTAACATGATTATATAAATATAATACACACGGAGGAAAATGGACTATTCGCTAGGTTTTTTTTCTTATTTATAAATCATTTATATCAACTTTTTTTTTATGAAACTAAAAGTTTATGAAATATCAGGAGTAGTTTAGGTGATTCAAACATCAGGGACGAAAACTAGAGTTTACTCCAAAATAAATAAAAGGGGTTCAAACCTTGCCCAAGACAAAATAAATAAAAGAGTAAAGTGCAATTTTCGTCCATATGATTTGGTCATTTTAGCTACTTTCATCCACAAACTATTTTTTTAGCTTTTTCGTCCCTGACTTTTTAAAATCTAGCCATCTTTATCTACCTAACTAACTCCGTCTACATTTTAACGTTAAATCAGGGGCAATTTGGTCTTTTTAAAAATCTTTCTTGAATGCCATAGAAAGTAGAAGGTAGTTAAAAAGACAAAATTGTCCCTGATTTAACGTTAAAATATAGACGGAGTTAGTCAGCCGGATGAAAATGGCTAAATTTTGAAAAGTTAGGGATGAAAAAGCAAAAAAATAAAAAGGTTTTTAAATGAAAATAGCTAAAATGACAAAACCATAGGAACAAAAGTTACACTTTAAATAAAAAGTTTGCCCAAAAAAAAAAAACGTTTAGGTGATTCAAAATGGGTATTCTTGTTAGGGTATCCGGTATACCCGGATATCTCACGCCAACAACCAACGTGGCCGACATCTCACGCCGTGACATCGATGGCACACCGCCCCCTTGGTCCGCGTGACCGAGGCGTGAGTTAATGGCGTTGGAAAAGTGACGCCTTGCACCATCCAAAAACTAGCCGTTTGAATCATAAATATTACTGTTCGGTAATATTCAAAAATAATTTTTTTTAACCCCTTATTTTTACATTATAAATACCACAACTTTTAACCTTAAAAATCACTCTTAAAACATACAAACAAATACAAACTTGCATCCAAAATGAATCCCGACCAACAACGAGCCTTATTCCAACAATTTGCCCAATACCAAAACTTGTTGTTGAGTCAAAACCAACCGCAATTCCCCCCCCCCCCCAAAACGCCGCAAATGCCAAACCAACAATTTTACCCGCCACAACCGTTTTTTCAAAACCAATTCCAATCTCCCAACACGGGTTACATCCCCCGACCGATGACACCACCGTCTACTCCACTCATGCCCGACTTTGATTTTCTAGCGGATTCTCAAACGATTCCCGACTTTGTACCCGAAACCCAACAACCAACCGAGCCATCAAACAAGCCAAAGCAACGTGGTCGCAAGAAGAAGGGTAAAGAAGCCGCATCAAAGGAACCGTCCAAAAATTTGCATAAATGGAGTGGCAACGAGGCGGACACGTTGGTTAAGAGTTGGGTCGAAATGTCCGAGAACCCCATTATTGGTAATTATATTTTTTTTATTTTTTTTAAATTATATTAGTAAATAAAATAAAATATTAATTATTTTTTATATGTAGGCACCGATCAAACCGGAGACGCATTATGAGTTCGTATCGGAGAAACGTTTTTTCAACAAATGGGTAAAGGTGTATACCTAACCCTCGATCAACTTAGCTCCAAGTTTACACATATTAACCGAAAGGTTAAAAAGTTCAATGAAATTTTTGATAAATGTACCCGTACCAAGCGTAGCGGTGCGGGTGACAAAGAGGTTATGGCGGAAGCGTTGACACAATACGGTTTAATTGAAGGCGGGAAACCGCCTTTATCCCAATGGAGTTTGCTTGTCAAAAGCCCAAAGTGGTAAAAATTGTACAACTCGGAGAGTTATGTATCTTCACGAAAAAGAAGCTCGACCGACATGTCGGGTAGCCCGGGGCCGGGGATGTCGAACGCAATAGGTCCTTTTTATGATCTCAACGATGACGCACCCGCAGACGAGCAAGAAATACCTCGTCCGATCGGGAAAAAACAAGCGAAGGCAAAGGCAAAGGCAAAAGGAAAAGCAACGGGGTCGTCGCTTGACGAGCAAACCGTCATAGGCCGAGATTTGGTCGATGAGATTTGTAAATTTAATTTGGTGGAAAAAGAGAAAGCGAATTTGAAGATCCATAGCATGGATACGAGTAAGCTCGGACCGAAGGCTAAAAAATATATCGAGCGTAAACAAAAGGAAATTGAGGATGCGCTCGAGTTGAGCGATTAGTTGTTTTAAGTTTTTTTTAAGTTTGTACTTTTTTTTAGTTTTAAGTTTATTTATTTTTAGGTTGTAATTTTTTTTTAAATCATTGGTAATTTTAATTTTAGAGTTAAAAAAAAATAAAAAGTGTTGATGATGTGACAAAGTGATGGCAAAATGATGGAGAGGAGTATTTCCCTTGAATCATCACTTTTCCATCATTTTTCTGACTGCTGGAGTTAGGGGTGTTCAAAAATATCCGTATCCGAAACCGAACCCGAAATATCCGAAAATCCGAATCCGAATTATCCGAAAATTCGGATTCGGATAGCATTTTTCAAAAAGTTCGGATATTCGGATATCCGAATATCCGAAAATATATATATATATATATATATTTTTTTTTAAGATATCTTTCCTACAAAGTGTTATAAATACAATATATATAAAGTATATGGTTTTATGTTATGTGCTTAGCTCTCTTATTTTTTTGTTAAATAAAACGTATTCGCGTCGTAATTTTGAAAATTATATATTTTTTTGCTAAGTTTATATATTGTTTCCTAGAAAGTGTTATAAATACAATATATACAAAGTATATGGTTTTTTATTTTATGTGTTTAGCCTTCTTATTTTTTTAAAAAACTTAAACATATTCGCGTCGTAATTTTGTAAATTATTTAAAAATTGGTTTTTTAATGTTTTTTTATTTATTTCATAAAGATGATGTTTATTTAGTATATTTTATATAATTATATTTTAATTTAAAAAATAAATTTAAGTAAAAAAAAACGGATATCCGTTTCACTATCCGAATCCGAATCCGAAATTTCGGATATCCGAAATTTCGGATTCAGATTCAGATAGTGAAATCCACTATCCGAAATTCGGATATCCGAAAATCTGGATATCCGACTTTGAACACCCCTAGCTGGAGTGGCAAAGTGATGATAAGTTGATGGAGCATTATACCCTTTGCCGTTAAAATAAATAAATAAATTGTGAACAAACATGTCCTTAAGTAATAAAAAAAGGCCACTCTCTTGAGATTCCCAATACGGGGGTTGAGTTCCATCATCATCTTCATCGTCATCTCATCGTCACCTCAGTTGAGCATCAGTAAAACTACAATTTTACTGCATTTTTAAATTTCATCTGCATTTATAGTCTGAGAAGGAGAGATAGCGTATATGAGCACCAAGGTCAGGCACCGGAGGAGGACGGGTGATTCGTAACTTGGGTTTCTAATTAAAATTTAGGTTTGTTTTCTTATTTTTTATATTTTTTTATGCTAGCTGGTAGTAAATGGACATTAATTAACATGCACAGAAAAGATTGAACGTGGAGAGTAATGGCCGCCGGTTGGGGAAGTGGACCACCAGCAATCGGCATTGACCTGGGAACCACATACTCGTGTGTTGGAGTTTGGAAAGATGGTCGAGTAGAGATCATAACCAATGACCACGGAAACCGAACAACTCCTTCTTGTGTTGCTTTCACTGATGCTGAACGTCTCATTGGTGATGGTGCCATGAATCAGATCACTATCAACCCTTCTAATACTGTATTCGGTCAGTTAATTATCCCTTTCTGGGAAAATCACCAAAATAGACACCCGGCTAAATGGGCGCCGGCTTAGCCGTCAATAACAAAGGCTTTAGCCGGCATTTCGTAGGCTAAATGTCTATTTTGGTAAAGTGGACCATGTCAATGTCTATTTTGATAATTATCCCTTTCTTTAATTTGATCTTTTTATATTTTCTTGCATCATGTATGTTTCTATTTCAGATGCAAAGAGGCTGATAGGCAGGAGATTCAGTGAAGTCATGGTAAAGTTGTGGCCTTTTAAGGTCATAGAAGGACCTAATAACATGCCAAAAGTTGTGGTTACCTACAAAGGTCAACAGAAACAGTTTACAACTGAAGAAATTTCATCTAAGGTTCTTGTCAAGATGAAACAAGTTGCAGAGGCATATATTGGTGAAACCGTAAAATCTGCTGTCATTACAGTTCCGGCCTACTTCAATGATCGTCAACGTCAGTCAACAAAGGATGCAGCCACCATTGCGGGCCTAAATGTCATGCGCATGATCAATGAACCAACTGCAGCTGCAATAGCTTATGGTGTGCACAATAAGTCACGAATCGTGCCTAAAAGGAATGTGCTTGTATTTGATCTTGGTGGTGGCACTCTTGATGTCTCTCTTCTCTCCATTGAGGAAGGAAGTTTCTTTGAGGTTAAAGCTGTTGCTGGTGACACTCATTTGGGGGGTCATGATATTGATAACAATATGGTGAGTTATTGTGTTGATGAATTTAAGAAGAAATGGAACAAGGATATTACTGGAAACAAGAACGCGTTGGGGAGGCTGGAAACTGCGTGTGAGAAAGCAAAGAGATTTCTTTCATTTGCTACCCAAACTTCAATTGAACTGCACGGTTTACACGAGTGTTTAGATTTTTCTATGAAAATTAGTAGGGCCAAATTTGAGGATCTAAATGTGATCTTTTTCACCAAGTGTATCTGTAAAGTGGAGACATGTTTAGCATATGCAAATATGAACAAAGGAAGTGTAGATGAGGTGATCCTTGTTGGTGGGTCGACTAGAATACCAAAGGTCCAACGTATGTTGCACGACTTCTTTGATGGGAAGGAGCTGTGCAAGAGCATCAATCCTGATGAAGCAGTTGCATATGGAGCCACAGTTATGGCTGCAATGTTATCTGGTGAAACTTGTAAGATCCTAAAGGAGTTGGTGCTATTGGATGTTACTCCTTTGGCACTTGGTGTTCAGGTACTAGGAGAAAAAATGTGTGTTGTTATCCCACGAAACTCTGTGATACCTACCAAGATGACTAAGAATTTTGTAACTGTCAAAGACAACCAATCTTGTATAAAGTTTATGGTGTACCAAGGTGAACGGACTAGGTCGACTGACAATTATTTGTTGGGGCAGTTATCAGTTTCTGGAATTCCACCTGCTCCTAAGGGAGTCTCAGTAGTTGAGATTTGCTTTGATATAGATGCTAATGGTATCCTTACAGTCACATCAAAGGTGGTTCTCACAGTTAAAACTGAAAGTCTTACTGTCACCAATTATAGAGGTAGATTGTCGAAGCAAGAGATTGAGAAAATGATTAAGGATGCAGAGAAGTTCAAAGTTGAGGATCAAGAGTACAAGAGGAAAGTGGATGCATACAATGGCTTGGAAGACTGCTTATATGTTTTAAAGAAGAAGTTGAAAGGAGAGGATATATCTCAAGAGGTGTTGAAGAACATGATGTATGCATATGATGACACAACGAAATGGCTCGCATATAACAGAACTGCAACAGGTGATGAAATCGAGGCCAAGAAAGAGTATCTGGAATTTATATCCACCCTTGCATTTTCAGACTAACATGCATGCTGGTGTATCCATGGTGTTTCGCTGATTTTTGGGATAAAAAAAGATGTTTTTGTACATGTAATGAATATGACTATGATATGTATCTTGAATTTTCATCCACCCTTGCATTTTCAGACTTACATGCATGCTGGTGTATGCTTGGTGTTTTGCTGATTTTTGGGATCGAAACAGATGTTTCTGTACATGACTATGATGTGTATTTTACTTCTAAGCCAAAGTAATCTATTTAGTCACAGATGCAAGAATGAGCTTTGAGTTCCTTGAAAATAAAAAGTAATGGGTCGACCGGTCAAGCACTTTTAATGCATGAAACCTTCTAAATGGTCAATGGGTCAAGTACTTTTAATGCCTTAAACCTGCTAATGGGTCAACGGGTCAGCTTTTAATTTTTTTAATACCTGGCATAATTATGCTCAAATAGTTGTGGGTCGGTTCCAGGTGGTAACAGGTTTTGCGGGTCAGGTAGTAACCGGTTCCATGTATAACCTTTTATTAATTGGGCTGCAATTAAATGAGACAGTAACTATCCATCATCATCATGAAATGGGGTGCAAAGTGAAAATTCATGCTGTAACTATCCATCATCAATTAATTGGGATCTTAACCTGCTTTCCTGTAGTAACCACAGTAAAAATTTCTTCCTTACGAAGTTGCGATCGACTTGCTCCTGTCCTCTATGAATTATGTATATATAGTTATTGAATTGAATTATGTTATTTTTAAATAATATGCATGAAGGATTGCCTCAGCAATCATTGGATTTGTGTTTGTATCAATTTGGAATTTTTTTTTTGATAATATATATTAAGTAATCTATGGGTTTAAACATTAACAGGTAACCGAGTTTGTTGGGTTAAATGGGTTCTCGTCGGGTTTTGGCGGTGAAAATAGCATTTTTCAAAAAGTAGATTGGTGTTAGATGAAGCTCATACAATCAAGTGTTCAAAAAGCCAATTTGCTCAAGCTGCATTTGCATTATCTTCATACTGTAGGTGGTGTCTTACCGGTACCCCTCTTCAGGTAATCTCACTCTCCAGATTTTTGTCATATTTTCTTGAGATTCCTTTCATTTACATGAACTGAAATTAATTTCTACAGAACAATTTGGAAGACCCATACAGCCTTGTGTGTTTCTTGCATGTTGAGCCATGGTGCAATTAGGCCTCGTAAGTAATCTGGATATGCATGAGCTTACCTTAATTGTTTTTACTATAAAAGAATATTATTCTAGAATAAAAAAGGAAAAAAATAAAAATATTATTCTTGTGCATCTATTGAGAAAATGTGTTATGAAGTCCATAAGAAGGAAGGTGTGTACGCAATCTTCATTCAACTATTTAAGAGATCTAAAGTAAGTTCCATTCATCATTTCAATCAGATTAGTTTATTGTTACAGATCAAGTCTCTCATACATTTTCTTGTTCTAAACAGGTCCAATTTGATCAATTTGTAGCACAAGGCAAAGTTCTTCACAACTATGCTAATATACTTGAGCTCCTACTTAGATTAAGACAATGCTGCAATCACCCATTTCTTGTTATGAGGTCAAGATCCAATTCTCTATAAAGGATCCAAGTTTTTTACCTTTTTATCATATAAACTTCATGGGTTTTTTAAATTTATTGTATACAGCCGAGGTGATTCCCAACATTTTTCTGATATAAACAATCTTGCAAGAAGGTTTCTTGATAATAATCTTGATTCATCAACTCCATATCCAAGTAAAGCCTACATACAAGTGGTCAATGATTTAAAAAAAGGCGAAAACATCGAGTGCCCCATATGTCTAGGATCTGTAGACGACCCTGTGCTTAGACTATGTGCACATAGGATGTGTGGAGAGTGTCACAGAAAAATAGAGAAAAGACTTTGAGGGAGTTTAGTGAAACCTTTTTCACTAGACCTGTTTGTCTATTTTGTAATTAGTACTACATTATTCTTAATGAAAATGCTCTATGAGTGATTTTGGAAACTTTTCTGTGTTATTCTTATTACATTTGATCCAATTGTATGTAACGGGTTAAAACGGGTCGAATTGGGTAACATGCCAAAACTGCTTATCATGGTTAGAATTTGATATAGGCAGCAGCCTAAACATGACAAAACTGCTTATCATTGGATGATGTATGTAATGGGTTAAAACAGGTCGGATTGGGTAACATGCCAAAACTGCTTATCATGGTCAGAATATGATATAGGTAGCACCCTAAACAACAACCTAAACATGATTGACCCTAATTGACCATTGATGATCCTATTTGATCGTTAATAACCTTAATTGAACATTAATGACCATATTGTCAACACCCTAACTGAGCATTAATGACTATCAATGACCCTATTTAACTATAATTGACCATCAATGACCCTATTTGACTATTAGTTACCCCAACTGATCATTAATGACCTTATTTGACCATTAATGACCCTAATTGACCATTAATGGACCTAATTGACCATCAAGACCCTAATTGACTAATGATCCTATTTGACTATTAACTACCCTAATTGACCCTATTTGACTATCAATAACCCAATTTGACCATTAATGACCATAATTGACCATCAATGACCCTATTTGACTATTAATTACCCTAATTGATCATCAATGACTAACCCTATTTCACCATTAAAGACCCTAATTGACCATTAATGGACCTAACTGACCATCAATGACCAAGATTGGCTATTAATGATCATAATTGACCATCAACGACCCTAATTGACTAATGACCCTATTTGACTATTAATTACCCTAATTGACCTTATTTGACCATCAATAACCCAATTTGACCATAATTGACCATCAATGATGTAAGGCCCCCAAACCGGCACCCTATAGTTGGGTCACATCACTGGGTATTCTCTTTAAAACACTTAACTTTCATTTAAAACATACAACGGAAGTCTTACTCAAAAGAGTAATTATCTTTTAAATTCATTAATGTTCTTAACTTTACCTTACGAATTAATGATCATAATTGACCATCAACGACCCTAATTGACTAATGACCCTATTTGACTATTAATTACCCTAATTGACCTTATTTGACCATCAATAACCCAATTTGACCATAATTGACCATCAATGATGTAAGGCCCCCAAACCGGCACCCTATAGTTGGGTCACATCACTGGGTATTCTCTTTAAAACACTTAACTTTCATTTAAAACATACAACGGAAGTCTTACTCAAAAGAGTAATTATCTTTTAAATTCATTAATGTTCTTAACTTTACCTTACGAATGCACGCCCACCAATCCGAGTAGCACCGCTCCCAAGCCAAGATACGTCGTCTACGGAACTCACCTGCAAAACAGTCTAACGTACATAAAAAGTCAGCTACGCTAAGTGAGTTCTAATAGTTAATTTAAGTAGAAACCATCTCGTCACAAATATTATTTATATCAACTCTAGGCACCCCCGTCCTTTATAAAATAGTTTGCTATTTATGCGCATATTGATAACCCATGTTATCTATAATACCCCATAAGAAATTAACAGCTCACGACTCAACCCATACCCATAATCCCGTAAGTTCTCCGACACGGACCGAACTCACCGATCTACTAACTTGCAATTCACCACACGCATTTACGCGATATCTGGTTAAAACAACCAACTCCTAATCATAGACCCGCCTAGCCCTAACAATGACTCTTACAAAGGCTACTACACAGTAGTCGTAATCACGACCTCATTCCCACACCACAGTCAATCTATTGCTTAACATCAAAGCAATAACATCACAACACATTAATTATCAACAAAAACTTGCATGCAATATAAATCAAATATAAATGCACACAACAATTACGTCGTCACGACCACCCTCGTCAGGGTTACTCTCGTCAGGGTTACTCTCGTCAGGGCTTTCATCATACCCCGAGCTCATCACTGCCCCCAAAGGCATTGTCACTCTTGGTGACTTCCCGAAGGACCTCGTCCTTCACATCATTACCCGTCGTGTCACAAGAACAACGACACAATCACACACAACATCAAGCATATAATGCATAACAACATACTAACACTTACATGACTCGTTAACTAAGCATGCACCCCATACATATCCTCATGATAACACATCCTAGATGTACTAATAAAACGTCTAAACCCATTTCCCGACTCACCCTGAATAACTCATGGCACGACACACCCCAAATCACCACAACTCCTATTTCACACATCCTAAGGACACCACATCTGTAACATCCCGGAAATCTAAAGTGTGATGGTTTGGGTTAGCGGATGACCCAAATCTTTATAAATAAGGGAAATTTTTAGGGTTTTCAGTCGGGGTGCGTTTAACTACCGAAAAGAGACAGTTGGTCGTTCAAAGGGGACAGTTTGAGGTCTAAACACGTGAAACGGAAAGTAGGGGGCTATAATGCAAACTCTCAAAGGTTTAAATACCAACACAAGGCAAACCCTAGGCCATTCGGCCTAGGTTGCGCATGACGGCAGAGGAGAAAAGAAAGAGGGACGCCGGAGCTCGGGGAAGGTCGACGACGAGAGTGCATCAGGGGTTTTGAGCAGGGAAACTCCACGCCTCGCCAAGGTAACCCTTTGTTTATGTTTCGGTGCACTTTTACGTTCATATTCTTACATGTACACCGAATTAGGGTTTTGGGTTTAGACCATGGTGATCGAAAAGGTGAAGAGGCCAATGAGGGTAGTCGGAGGGGGGTTGTCGAAAGCGGTGGTGGTTGCAGTGGAGTCCCGCGACGACTCGGTAGAGGGTGTTAGGAGGCGGTAGTCCGATGGCAGCATAGTAGAGGTACCCAACACGAGTTAACAGAAACCATAGGGGTGGCGGTCATGGCGGGGAGGCGTTGGCTCGGGTGAAGACAAGGTGGTGGCTATGGCGACGCATCGGGACTGCAGTGGTGGTGCACCATTGTGGGAGATGGTCAACTAGGATGATGGTGATGCTCGGCGGCTAACACGACGACATTGGAAGTGGTGTACGGCTGCAGCTAGATAGGGAAGACGGGAGGATTGCCCGCTAAGGTTTCCAGACGCGGAAGACGGTGGTGGTGCATAGTGGCGACCGGCTAGAGGTGCACGAGGAAGGGGGATGAGGACGACAGTGGTGACGAGTGGCACGGTGGTGCATGACGTGGAAACCGGAATGACATCGGTTAGGGTTTTACGTTGCATGCCATGCATGCGTATGAGGAGACCGACTTGAGTACGCTTATTCTCGTGAGGCTAGGGTTTGCATGGTCGCGTGTACTTGCATGCATGGGACGAGACCCGGTTCGTGTGATCGGTTTCTAAACGGGTCAAGGACGACCCGATACGTGTATCCGAGGAATTAAGGATTCGGTATGTCGGTGACGAGTAGTCAAGACGAAGGGCGGGGTTTATTTATATTTATGTCCATTCGACACGTGTTTAGCACGTATCCTGATCATGTGATCATATGTTGGTAGGTTCGGGTTTCGTGCGAGGAGACCGTTATAGTACAGGAGTTGGACTCAGCGTAACTGTGAGTTTCTAATCCCCTCTTTAAATTTTTTTAATGTTTTGGGGCTATCGTACATACTTACAAGACGTGTTTTATTACATTAAATATGTAACGAGTTTTGGGGTTTAAACCGATGATTTTTGAATTTAAGTATTCAAATATGGGGCTAAGGGACTGTGTGTTATCCATAGGATGTGTAGGTTAAAGTTGGGTATGTGGTCGTGGGTCATACAGTGACCTAATAGGGGTGAGTCGGGGGACGAGTTTACATGTCGTGCGCGTACGACTAGGGGGTGTTACAGGGTGTGCACGAACATGGTATGTGCTTAGGTAACAGGACATAGCATTTGTATGTGTGTTGCTATAACAATGGTGTATTGTGTTATGAATTAGTCGGGGTGAGTCGGGATATTAGCTAAACGCTTATGATTACGTGTAGGATACGTTATCCTAGCGCTATGTGTGGGGTGCAAGTGTAGTTAATTAGACATGTAAATGAAGGGTGATGTTATGTGTTTTAGATTTGTGTTGTGTTTGCATCGTTGTCTTTATGACACGGCAAACGGGATTTTGAAAGACGAAATCCTTCGGGAAGTCACCAAAGGTGACAATATTGAGCAGGTTAATGATGAGCTTGGGGTGTGCCGAACGCCGTGACGAGGGTAACCCTGACGAGGGTGCGGTGATGAGGTATGTGTTTGTGTGTATATATATGTGTTGAATTGCATGCAAGTGTTGAGTTATATTTATTGTGCATGAGATGATATTAATGTGATGTGTAGATGGTATTAATGTGGTGAGTAGAGTTAGATTGACCGTTGTGTCGGGATTGTGATGTGGTGTTTACAACTGTTGTGTTAGTTGACTGGTGAGAGTCTTGGTCAAGGCTGAGTAAGTCGGTGTCTAGGGATTTGTTGTGTTAACCAGGTTTTCGGGTTAATACGGGTGGTAGATTACAAGTAAATTGTGTAGTAAGATTGAACTATGTCGGTAAGATTTATTGGGTTATATTTGTGGGATGAGTCTGGGGTGGTGAACCTTATGGGATATCATATGGTAACATGGGTTATCTATATAACAATAAATTATTAAAACTATTTTATAAGGACCGGGGTGTCCTGAGTGGAGATAAACAATAAATGTGACGAGGTGACTTTTATTTAAATTAAACTATTAGAACTCACTCAGCGTAGCTGACTTTGTGTGTACGTTAGATTGTTTTGCAGGTGAGCTTCGGGGTCGACGTATCTGGGCTTGTGAGCGGTGTCACTCGGATCGGTGTGCGGACATTCGTGAGGTAAAGTTAATGACGATGATGACTTTAGTGTACAATTTTTTTAGAAAGACTTCCGCTATATGTTTGAGTAATAAAACGAGTACCTTTAAAGAGAATACCTAGTGATGAGAACCAACTGTAGGGTGCCTGGTTTGGAGCCTTACAACATCCACCCTTAGTTTCATTATTACAGAATTATCTCGTAAAACACTTATGGTTTAATCATAACTCGTCAATTAGACACAAACCCCGCACATGTTCCCGTGCTAACACACCCTAGACGTTCCATGTTCGTTACCCGACCATTCCCACACAGGTCATTACCCGACACCCTGACATCATTCTAGTTTCTAGGCCACCCAACCTAAGAATCCCATCTAGACCATTGAGTTCGTTATTTAACGTTTGATCCATAAAACTCTTCGGGTTACCCGCAACTCGTAATATATTTGATTATAATTCCAAAACATGCAAGTACGTACGCTAGCCCCAAAACAGTAAAACAGTAAAAAGGGGAATTAGAAACTCACCGGTTACGAAGATTCCAAGTCTTGCTCTGTGACCGTCCTCTCACTCGAAACCCGAACCTGTCAACGTACGATTTCATGGTCAGATTTCGTACTAATCTCACGCCGAATAATGTAAACAAGTAAAAACTCCGACCCTCGACTTAATAGTTCGAGAATTCTTTCCCACGAACCCTAGCGTCCATGCATGCACGTACGTGCGCCATGCAAACCCTTAGCCGCCCTCATCTCGTAAATGCCGACTCGTATCGGATCGCCCTTGACCCGTTTAGAAACAATAAGCTCCAACCGAGTTTCCATGCACGTACATACACGATGCCATGCATGACCTTGATTTGATAAAACCCTAATCCATAGTTCATCCCCATGCAAACCCTAGCTCAAGAAAACACGAGCGCGCGAGCCGGGTTCTACGTGCGTGTGCACGCCATGCAAACGGATCCTTATCCGAGTCCACCGTCACCGTTGCACCCGACCATCTCGTTACTCAACGTCCCTGTCGTCCTCCCCATCTTGCCGCGGACCATCATCCCACCATCATATTCATCGGCAACCCTAGCCGGCTCACCACCATGCACCACCCCCCGTGCACCACCATTACATCCTTGTGGCTGCCACCAGGGCTGTCGTCACGACCCCTTTCCACCGTCCTCCCTGTCGGCTCCGCCTTCCTTATCGAGCACCGTCCATCACCTCTGCCCCGCCGTCTTCATTATCCTCCTCTCTTCCCATGATCACCACCACAACCGGCCACCCCCATTCCCTTCTTCTTTGCCGCTGGTCGTGACTACAACCCCAAACCCTAATCGGGTTTCCAACTAAAAACGTAAACAAACGTGTAAAGAGAATGTACGAGGGTTTAACTTTGCTAGATCTGAAGTCCCCTGCTCCAAACCACCGCGAACTTCCGCCGTCGGCCTCCCATTCCCGGCGTCTCCCCTTTTCTCTCTCTTCTCTCAGCCGTCGCGAGTTTCCCCTAGCCAAATGGCTTAAGGCTTGTGACATAGGGGGTATTTAAACCTCCCAATGTTCTGTTCGGGTCCCTCTTAATCCGTCTCATACATTTCGATCCCGAACTATCATTTTTATACGACTACCGACTCTATTTTCGTTCTCCAAGACGCACTTTAAATGACTATCCTTATAAATCCTCTTATTAATAAAGAGTCGGGTCGCTTACTAGCCCGAACCACTATTTTACGAGTCTCTGGGATGTTACAAGTCTACCCCCCTTAAAAGAGGATTTGTCCTCGAATCCTGCGTCGGCACAAAACAACCCGACTTATCCTTTCCGTTCTCACTCGTGCACCCAATCCATTCGGTGTCAAGCATTCACCTTCACCCAAATTTGTTTTCATTACTTTACCTTGCAATACGGCCACCCTCTTTGGTGTTCAAAGAAGTCTTCTCCATTGCCCGCTTTCAACTTTGGGACTTGTAGGTTTCACCTACACATTCCCTCATCTCTCGTCTTTCTAGCCATTAGTCAAACGGCTGCATTTCCAACTCTCGCCATCCCGACACTTGCTAGAAGTTGCCTTCCGTGATTGCCTTGATTACTAACCCTTTCACGAAGGTTTCATTGTCATTGTCCTTGACAATACCTCGTCGCTCTTATTGTTCTTAAGAACATCGTACGTATCATCTCTAGTAATACGCAGTAAAAAAAATTTAAAAAAACCGCTTGGTGTTTTTTTATAATTTTTTCACCAAATGTGTTAAAATTGAATGTAGAATCCATCCCAAAAATAATTTTTTTTTGTTTTTTTTAAATCTGACGTTTTTTACATATGTAAATGCTGTTTTTTACATATGTAAGTGCTGACGTAAGCATATGTAATAAAAAAACGCTGATTTTTTACATGTTTTTTATTTTTATATTTATTCGGCGTTTTTTTTTATTTTTTTTGCGAACCTACTTTTTTTTGGGTAAATAATCAATAAAAAAAATTTTGAATTTTTTTCGAAGGGTTTCTTGGGTTTTTTGGGTTTTTCCAACTCAAGAGGGTTTTTATTCTACACTTCCCCTATATATATATATATTAGTATATGAAACATCCTACTTATTTCTTATTATTTTATCAGAGTTTAATGCAGAAAACGGGTCCCGGATTTTTCAAAACCTTATCACTAAAGTAATAAAGGTATATTTTATTATAAATATTGTCTTCACATAAAATATTACATCATGTAACATAGGGATTCTTTAACTCCGACCGGCCACGTCCTCAGGAAGCTTCATTCCACGTGCCTCTTTCCTGCAGTGTTTGGAACAAGTTTTTACGTTTGCTTACGCTAAGTAAGTACACTGTGATGTTCATTTTATTATTCATTTTAGGTCCTTCCATCTCATATACTGGGCACCTCTACCAGGTCCTTCCGTCTATATACTGGCCACCTTTCCATCTATATTCTTAAGGCCCTTCCATCCCGTAGACTTGGCACCTTTTTAATTTCATTCACAGGGCCCTTCCGTCCCATATACTTGGCAACCCTTTTCAACCCCGTAGGTTATTTAATTACAAGGCCATTCCCTCACATAGACTTGGCAACCTTGTTTTCCCATTGGGATCTTGAGTATCATTGACTCACAGCCTCCCAATTTATCAAGCATTTATTTCTATCATGTATGCTTGATTTAATCCCAACCAGTCCTTACCTTAAAATCTCGTAACGGTTTCTCCACGATGTACTAAATAGGTTTATATATAGGAAGTACCAGCGACGTATCCACCACCCCTTTAACACTTCGTGAGTACTCCATTATTCCATTTTTAAGACTTGGACTCGTTTTCATCATACAATCACATTTAACACATATAGCATGATCATTTATCATGCTTTCACATATTCACATTTAGCACATATTGCATGTTTGCATTTCATGCATAGCATGACCTCTTGTCATGTTTTCATATTCACCCTGCTATAATTCCTCGTAAAGGTTTGTCCGTTTTACGTTAAAGAGGTTTATATATAAGAAGTACCAGTGGCGTATCCACCACCCCTTTAACGTCTCATGAATACTGCTTTGCTTAGAATTAAGCACTTCCCATTTTTCCCATTTCTTTAATAGCATGACTTCCTCATGTTGTAGTTCAGTTCTCGCTCTAATTCCTCGTAAAGGCTTCCCCATGATATGTTAAAGAGGTTTATATATAGGATGTACCAGCAGCGTACCCACCACCCCTTTAACATATCCTAGTTATTCCTTTATTTAGAATTAAGCCCTCCGTTATTTATTTTTATTTATTTAGCATGCATTTGTGCCATGCTTATTGATCCTTAGTCTATACCCCTAAACCTTCGTAATGGTTTCATCACGAAGTATCAAAGAGGTTTATATATAGGAAGTTCAAGCGACGTATCCACCACTCCTTTGATATCTCGTGATTACTCCATTATTCCAGTTTATTGTCTAGACTAAATCCCCATTAACCCGTACCTTAGTTCCACACATAACACATAACATATAACCACATAGATCACATAATGATTTCATCTAAGGTACTGGTCAGTGTACTTACTTTAGTCTCGGGTCGTTTCCTACGCTCGTTCCTCGCTTAAAAGTATCTCCGGATCCGAACCGGACTCGCAGCGTACCACACTCGCACTTAAATGCGATGCACCGGGTCTTCTAATTCTACTCAGATTATATGTGTGTGTTGTGGTGTTTGTGTGTGATGTTTCTCTAAGTGAACGGCTTATCCCATCTATTTATAGGCAAAATCCTGAGTTCGTAACAGACCGTTACCGTCGGTGACGGTCCGTTACCGTTTTCTTGGCCTCCAAGCACTTCCTGGCCACGTAACAGACCGTAACTGCCCATGACAGTCCGTCATGGCCTTAGGGTTGGATGATTCAGTAGTACGTGGCGTAAAACGGTGACTATTCACGATTTTACGGCGTGACGGACCGTCACGGACGGTGACGGTCTGTTTTGTCTTCTGGGGATCGTGACGGACCGATACACTAGGTGAGAGTCCGTTATAGCATCATTTTTAAATTCTTCTCGCCGAAGCACCCAAGTTTCATAGATTATGGCTTTCGTAACTCTTTTTCTAGCTCGAGATATGCTTATGCTAAGTTTTGGCCTATTTCCGGTCGAACCGTCTTTCTGTTTTCAGGTCCGGTTACGTTCTAGTGTCGAGTTTCTTAGCCAACACGTGTCCTAACTTATTGTTAGGAGTTTGGGATATTACAAATATGCCCCCCTTAAATTAGGTTTCGTCCTCGAAACCTGTTAATTTTGGAATAAATGAGGGTAATTCTTCCTCATTTTCCAAAGTCATCTCTGATCCTTTTCTATGCCTCCATTGCACCAATACTTGTTTAATCGCTTTGTGACGTAACTACTTCTCTTTGGTGTCTAGAATCTTTACAGGTTCTTCGACATATATTAGTTTCTTTTCAACCTCCATCTCTTCCAAAGGAACATGTGCAGTCTCATCTGCCAAACATTTCCGTGAAACGTGTTGGGTATTTTATTCAATTCTTCAGGTAACTCTAGTTGATAAGCCACTCTTCTGACTCGTTTAATGATCCTAAAAGGACCAATGAATCATGGACTAAGCTTGCTATAACACCTCGAAAATTCCCTAGAAATTAAAGGGTTAAACTTGCTAAGTTTCGAAGTTGAAGGATGGACATGTGAATAAACAAAGATCAAGGACTAAAAATGTAAAATCTGAAAATCGAAGGCATAGCGGACCGCTATCCTTAGCATAACGGTCCGCTATGTGGAGAACAAGCAAAGAACCGGGTGGTGACACGTGTCCTGTGACTCATCAGACGCATGTCTCGATAGCGGACCGACATCCAGACCATAACAGTCCGTTATGTAGGCCCGAAGGCAAAGGGGCGACTAAAGGTCATAGCGGACCGATATCTCCTAAGATAACGGTCCGCTATGGGTGCGCATTTGGCCCTATAAATTGGTGGTCGATCTCAACACTTTACAAACACTCCACACCTCCAATCACACACACAAACACTATGGAGATCCAATCCCGAGACCCGGTTCGCGTACGAGAGTCCGGTTTCCAACGTTTCGACTCCAAATTGCCGTAAATAGTGCCGAGGTAAGGTTCCGACCTTCTATTAAGCTTTGGTTATACACCATTAAGCTAGGATCATGTAATTTAATAATGTCGTGTTATATCTAGGAGCTTTGTCCAAGGTGTTTGCTATATTATTGATTCATTAAGCCGAAATAATGCCGAGGTGAGTTCTTAAACTGTGATGCATGAACCCAATCATGACCTTGTCTGGCATGATTGATTTATGAAAACATTTTGAGTATCTTAAAACGATTGCATCGATTGTTTATATATAACGTATTCTAAGCGCTTATTGTATTTCACTTGCCCGTGGAACGGTATGTTCGACAGGACCGTGGAACGGTCTTTGGTTATATATATATATACTGAATGATTGTTCATAGTTGTCTATGAATTTGGGTGTTGAAGCCCATTGGGTGTTGAAGCCCATGAATGTGTTCAAGATACTTTGGCGGGTCATTTTAATAAACTATTTTAGTTTATGAATTCACCAGCTTTATGCTGACCCATGTTTTATCAAATGTTTTTGAACGCATCACAGGTAGTCATTAGACAAGGCATTTCCATGACTAGAATGAAAAGATGAACGATCCAGATGATGGGCATGCTTATAAGTCCCGAATGATATGTTCCTGGTTAGGAACAAATGATGTAACTTTTGTTTGACATAATGTAAACACTGTTTTGATGTTAATAGAAGTTATGCTTTAGTCTTCCGCTGTGTGTTTTTGGTATCAACGTCACTGTAACTAGAAGGCGACATTCTGACCAGTATGTAGTTATCTGACGAACGGAATGTTCTGTCTAGGAAAGAGCAGTGTATAAATCTCTCCTAGACCCGTCGCTCTTACCTCGGAACACATCTGTTGGAGGTACTACTCTGGTTAGATAACTTTCCTGTGTTACGGGTGTGACAAGTTGGTATCAGAGCCTCAGTTTAAAGGATTTAGATACTACAAAAATAGTATCTAGACTTAAACTAGGACTCTGAGAATAGTCTGGAATGGCTCAGGATAAGTTAGGTGTATACATTCAGTACGACCTATAAAAGGAAATACCTAGAAATCAGATAATTAAAGGCATTTTTGGCCAAGTGTTATTAATTTCTGAATTTCTGGATTATGACCGGTTATACGAATTATGATGCTATACATCTATATGTAGGTACAAATGGCAGGACGTGGTAGAGGACAAGGCAGAGGTAGGGGTAGGACGCCCAATACTAGGTCCCATACCCGTAACACGACAAATACAAAAACTGACCACAATGAAAACGTCAACACAAATACCGAACCTAAACACCACATAGAAGAAGTTATCATGACAGAAGCCTAATTCCCAGGAGCGGTGGCGTCTGAGGTCACCCATGTACTTGAAACAACTCTACCCGGAATTCTTGATGATGCTCTTAGAAGAAGAGAGAATCATAACAATTTGGGAAACCGGAATGAAGGAACAAGTGGTGCTGTTCCCCGAACAGAAGACGCCCTTCATATAACTCCTATAAGAAACAATGTAGGCACCACCCAAACCCATGAAACTGTTAGTATGACAAACCAAAGTACCAGAGTACATGGTCACGGATGTAACTACAAGAATTTCAGCGACTGTCACCCCAAACCCTTTAATGGAAAGAAAGATGCCATTTCAGCCTTGCAGTGGATCACCTCAATGGAAGCTGTTATAAAGATGAGCGAATGTAGAGCCGACCAAGCCGTAAAGTTTGCTGCACACTCATTCGAAGTGGAAGCTCTTGACTGGTGGGAATCAGTCAAACAAACAAAAGGAGAAGCTGTAACGGATAGGATGACTTGGGAAGACCTCAAAGAGTTGACCGTCAAGAGGTACTGTCCACAAAACACTATGGATAAGATTGAAGCTGATTTTTTACCGTTCGAAGCTGGAACCATGACTCATCAGGAGTATACCACCAAGTTCAATGAGATGGCCAAACTAGTGCCACATTTGGTTACTCCCGAGTCAAGAAGAATCAAATGCTATGTCCAAGGTTTACCTTCTAAGGTTCGTACCTTGGTTAAATGTATCGCAACTGAGACGATAGATTTAGCTGTTGAGAAAAGTGTTGTGATGTTTGATGAAATGGCAACCCAAGAGCCACCAAAAGTTGATCACAAGAGGAAGCCTGATGAGGTTGTTTATAAGTTCAAATCGGGAAATAGTAAATTTCCCAGGAGAGGAGGGTTTAACCCTAACCCAGATAGAACCACCCAGGAAATGAAGTGCCAGACTTGCCAAAAGTTTGGTCACTTGGCAATCTAGTGCCCAAATGTTAAATGTTTTAACTATGGAGAGATAGAACACTATAGGACTTCTTGTCCTAAACCACTTAAACCCAGAATGAGTGGTCAGAATAAAGGGACTGGGCGAGTATTCATCTTAGGAAAAGGAGATGAACAGAAAAATAAAGCTAAGGAGGTGGCAGGTACTTTCTTAGTTAATAATATTTACGCCAATATTTTATTTGATACAGGGGCGAATAGAAGTTTTGTATCATGTGCATTCACCCCATATTTGGGCGTAAGATCGATTCCACTTATTCATGCCTATGTCGTTGAAACGGCAAGTGGCAAACAGATTAGGATAACTGAAACATACCCTGTCATAAATTTTGGTGACGATAAGGTATTAGTTATACTAATGCCAATAAACATGAATGAATATGAAGTTATCCTAGGGATGTATTGGTTAAACCAATACCAGGCCCAGATTGATTGTGACCAGAGAACGGTCAAGATTAAGAAACCAGATGAAACTAGTTTAATGATTCAGGGTGATAGCAAGACTAATAAGATTGAAATTATTTCTATAGCGAAAGCTAGGAAAGAATTGATTAAGTGTGATGACATATTCTTACTCTATGCCTTAAACACTAAGTCCGAAGGACAGATTGCGGATATTCCCGTAGTCTGTGATCACCCGGATGTCTTTCCGGAAGAATTACCCGGTCTTCCACCTGATCGTCAGATCGATTTCCGAATCGAACTCATTCCTGGAGCTAAACCTGTTGCAAGATCCCCTTATCGTCTAGCTCCTTCCGAACTGAAATAATTGATGAAACAAATTTAAGAACTCTTAGACAAAGGGTTCATTCGTCCGAGCACTTCACGTTGCGGAGCACCGGTACTATTTGTTAAGAAGAAGGACGAAAGCATGAGGATGTTCATTGATTATCGGGAGTTAAATAAACTGACTGTAAAGAACAGATATCCATTGCCTAGAATAGATGATCTATTCAATCAACTACAAGGAGCCAAGTATTTCTCAAAGATCGATCTTAGATCAGGATATCATCAATTAAAGGTACAAGAAGAAGATGTACCTAAGACTGCTTTCAGGACCAGATATGGTCACTATAAATTCCTGGTCATGTCATTCGGTCTAACGAATGCTCCCGCAGCATTTATGGACCTACCATTCCTTGATAATTTCATCATCGTTTTCATTGATGATATTCTTATCTATTCCTGAAGTCAAGAAGAACATGCGGAGCATCTTAGAATCATTCTGGAACCTATGAAAAGAAAGATTGTACGCTAAGTTTTCCAAATGCGAATTTTGGAAACAAGAAGTACAATTTCTTGGACACGTTGTGAAGAAGCACGGAATAAAAGTGGACCCAAGTAAGATTGAAGCAGTTATGAAATGGGAAGCCCCAAACACTCCAACAGAAATCAGAAGCTTTCTTGGATAAGCCGGTTACTACAGAAGGTTTATTCAGGACTTTTCTAAGATTGTCACACCTTTGACTAATTTAACTCAGAAAGCGGCAAAGTTTGAATGGGGCACGAAACAAGAAGAAGCATTCATTACTCTCAAAGATAAGCTCAGTCATGCACCGATCTTAGCACTACCCGAAGGAAATGATGATTTTGTTATCTATTGTGACGCTTCCCGAACTGGTCTGGGTTGTGTGTTGATGCAGCGAGACTAGGTTATTGCCTACGCATCACGCCAACTTAAAATTCATGAGAAAAACTATACCACGCATGATTTAGAACTTGGTGCCATAGTGTTCGCTCTAAAGATCTGGAGACACTATCTGTATGGTACCAAATGCGTGATATATTCAGACCACAAAAGCCTCCAACATATTTTTAATCAAAAGGATTTAAATATGAGGCAAAGGAGGTGGATGGAACTTATCAATGACTACGATTGTGAAATCAAATACCATCCCGGGAAGGCAAATGTAGTGGCAGATGCTTTGAGTCGGAAGGAACGAAGCCAACCGATTAAAGTAAAAGCACTACGATTAGATCTAAAGTTAGATTTAATGGAACAAATCAAAGAAATCCAACCAAAAGCCTTGGAAGAAGAGAATATCAAGAAAGAACGTATGGTTGGGAAACATAAATTGCTATCCAAAAGAAATGATAGAATCATGAGATTCGATCAAAGAATCTGGATTCCAAGACTTGAAGATATTCAAGAGAAGGTGTTAGATGAAGCACATAAATCAAGATATTCCATGCATCCTGGTGTAAACAAGATATATAAAGATCCGAAGACACATCACTGGTGGCCTAACATGAAATGATCAATTGCCCAGTATATAGACAAATGCTTCACTTGTCTTCAAGTTAAGATTGAGCACCAGAAACCAGCAGGTCAATTACAACAATTAGAATTACCTGTCTGGAAATGGGATCGTATTACAATGGACTTCGTTACTAAACTACCCAGAACTCAGAAAGGGCATAATGCAATATGGGTCGTGGTCGATAGACTGACCAAGTCAGCCCATCTCATACCTATCGATGAAACATACTCAATAGATAAGTTAGCCATAATCTATATCAATTAAATTGTGAGTCACCATGGCATACCATTGTCTATTATTTCTGATAGAGACAGTCGGTTCACATCTAGATTCTGGACAAGTTTTCAGAAAGAATTGGGAACTAGACTTACCATGAGTACTGCATATCATCCCCAGATAGATGGACAGAGTGAACAAACAATTCAAACTCTGGAAGATATGCTAAGAGCTCGTGTTATGGATTTCGGAGGTAATTGGGATCATCACCTACCGTTAATCAAATTCTCCTACAATCACAATTACCATTCAAGTATTAAAGTTGCACCCTTCGAAGCACTGTACGGAAGGAAGTGCAGAACTCCTGTCTGTTGGACTGAAATAAGAGACAGTAAATTATCTGGACCTGAAATTATACAAGAAATAACATATAAGATAGTCCAAATTAAACAATGGTTGAAAGCGGCTCAAGATCGACAAAAGAGTTATGCTGACAGAAGACGACGACCGTTAGAATTCCAAGTCGGAGATTATGTGATGTTAAAAGTTTCACCTTAGAAAGGTGTTGTAAGGTTTAGGAAACGTGGAAAGTTAGGACCAAGATATATCGGACCTTATAAAATCATTAAAAGGGTTGGAGCAGTAGCCTACAAGTTAGATCTACCTGAAGCCTTACAAGGGATTCACAATACGTTTCACGTATCTTGCTTATATAAGTATTTAGCTGATCCAACTCAGGCTATTACATTAGATGATGTACACGTAGATGACAAGCTTCAATTCACTGAACAACCAATCAAGATTTTGGGCACACAGGAACGAAAGTTAAGAAAGAAAGTAATACCAATGGCGTTAGTTTAATGGCAAGGTCGGATGGAAGCCGACAAGACTTGGGAATTAGAAGAATAGATGAGAGCCAAATACCCTTATCTATTCACATCTTAATTTCGAGGACGAAATTTCTTAAAGGAGGGGAGATTTATAACACCTCGAAAATTCCCTAGAAATTAAAGGGTTAAACTTGGTAAGTTTCAAAGTTGAAGGATGGATATGTGAATAAACAAAGATCAAGGACTAAAAATGTAAAATCTGAAAATCGAAGGGATAGCGGTCCGCTATACTTAGCATAACGGTCCTCTATGTGGAGAACAAGCAAAGAACCGGGTGGTGACACATGTCCTGTGACTCATCAGACGCATGTCTCGATAGCGGACCGACATCCAGACCATAACGGTCCGTTATGTAGGCCTGAAGGCAAAGAGGCGGCTAAAGGCCATAGCGGACCGACATCCCCTAAGATAACCGTCCGCTATGGGTGCGCATTTGGCCCTATAAATTGGTGGTCGATCTCAGCACTTTACACACACTCCACACCTCCAATCACACACATAAACACTCTGGAGATCCAATCCCAAGCCCCGGTTCGCATACGAGAGTCCGGTTTCCAACGTTTAGACTCCAAATTGCTGTAAATAGTGCCGAGGTTAGGTTCTGACCTTCTGTTAAGCTTTGGTTATACACCATTAAGCTAGGATCATGTAATTTAATAAAGTCGTGTTATATCTAGGAGATTTGTCCAAGGTGTTTGCTATATTATTGATTCATTAAGCCGAAATACTGCCGAGGTGAGTTCTTAAACTGTGATGCATGAACCCAGTCATGACCTTGTCTGGCATGATTGATTTATGAAAACATTTTGAGTATCTTGAATTGATTGCATCGATTGTTTATATATAACGTATTCTAAGCGCTTATTGTATTTCACTTGCCCGTGGAACGGCATGTTCGACAGGACACGTGGAACGGTCTTTGGTTATATATATATATACTGAATGATTGTTCATAGTTGTCTATGAATTTGGGTGTTGAAGCCCATTGGGTGTTGAAGCCCATGAATGTGTTCAAGATACTTTGGCGGGTCATTTTAATAAACTATTTTAGTTTATGAATTCACCAGCTTTATGCTGGCCCATGTTTTATCAAATGTTTTCGAACGCATCACAGGTAGTCATTAGACAAGGCATTTCCAAGACTAGAATGAAAAGATGAACGATCCAGATGATGGGTATGCTTATAAGTCCCGAATGATATGTTCTTGGTTAGGAACAAATGATGTAACTTTTGTTTGACATAATGTAAACACTGTTTTGATGTTAATAGAAGTTATGCTTTAGTCTTTCGCTGTGTGTTTTTGGTATCAATGTCACTGTAACTAGAAGGCGACCTTCTGACCAGTATGTAGTTATCTGACGAACGGAATGTTCTGTCTTGGAAAGAGCGGTGTATAAATCTCTCCTAGACCCGTCGCTCTTACCAGGGAACACATCTGTTGGAGGTACTACTCTGGTTAGATAACTGTCCTGTGTTACGGGTGTGACACTTACCACTTTTCTTGAATCGAATCAGACCTTTCCTAAGGAGATATCTTTAGTAAAACGTAATCTCCTTCTTGGAATTCTATTGCTCTACTTCTCTTGTCTGTATATTGGCCGTCATACTTTATTTATGAGATCCATAAAAACTGCCAAAATATTAAATTCTTAACATTTATAACGAGTTCTAAATGTTGTCTTAGGCATATCCTCTTCTTGTTTCTTGACTTGGTGATGACCGGATCTCTAGTCGATTTTGAAAAAACCAACTAGATCTTTGTAATTGATTGAACAGATCATCAAATCTAGGTAAAGGATACATATTCTTGATAATCAACTTGTTTAATTCTCGGTAGTCTATATACATTCTCATACTACCTTCCTTCTTCTCCCTGAATAGAATTGGTGCATCCCAAGGGGATACGTTCAGACGTATAAATTCCTTTCCTAACAACTCTCGCAGTTGTGACATCAATTCCTTCCTTCCAATAAGTGCTGATTGGTAAGGAGCCTTAGCTAATGGATTAGCTTCAGGAATTTAATCGATTTTGAATTCGATCTTTCTCTCAGGTGGAGCACCTGGAAGATCGTCTGGAAATACTTCCGGAAATTCATTCACAACTAGAACTCGATCCAGTTCTTTCCCCTTCATTTTAACATTAGTTACATAGGCTAAGAATGCTTGGTGACCTTGCCTGACATTGCTATTTATCTTAGCCATCGTACATAACGTAATCTGGTTTCTTCGTTCCCCAATGACATTAACTTCTTTTCCTGTAGACGTTGTGAATCGCACGATCTTTTGATTACATATAATCGTCACAGCATGCGAAGATAACAAGTCCATTCCAATGATTACATCGAACTCTTGTATCGCCATAGGAATTAAGCCGACAAGATATTCCTTTCCTTTGATCAGTGGTCGGTAATCTCGGCATACTTCGTTTACTACATAATTTCTATCACTCACGATTTCAACCTCTAATGCCTTAGCCAACTTACTTCTATTGAAGTTTCTTGAATTCACATATGTTAATGAAATAAATAATCGACTAGCCTCCGTATCAAATTAAACACAAGCGGGTAGGGAATTCAAGAGTAAGATACCTAATACGATGTGAGGGACATCTTTCGCTTCCTCGGTCATGATCTGGAAAGCCCTACCTCTTGGTTTCAGAGCCTCGATCCTTTTGATTTCATTATCTGCCACTCTTGACCCTTTACCGGTCTTCTCAGTCTGAGATCGTAGCTCAGGACATTCCCTGCTGAAGTGTCCCGACTTGTAACAGTTATAGCATATTTTAACTGGACTCATACACTGGTGTGTCAGATATCCAGTCTTCCCACACCTCATATAACTGAGAGGCCTGAGCCGGCACTCTCCAGGATGTCTCTATCCACAAACTTTACAGTCTCTTATTTCTTTTCCTTGAGAGGAATCACTTCCAGGTTTTCTAAATTTAATTTTCTGAAGAGGCATAAGAGATGGATAATTCTCTCCTTTTCTCTTCCCATCTCCTTCTTCCTGCCTCTTAAGCTCTGTCTCTCATTCTCGAGCCCAATCAATTATCTCCTATAAGTTCACGCACTTGGATGGATGAATAAACTCTCTAATTTCTGTCTTCAGAATGAGATGGTATCGTGTCATCCACATCTCGGGGGTTGTTAACAAAGCCGGACAGAATCTAGCTTGATCGAAGAAAATGCCGGTAATTTCTTCCACAGATTCGTTTGTCTGACAGAGTTGAAGGAACTCCTTAGTGATTCTGTCTATTGTCGCTCGCGGGCAATAATGCTTTAAAAAGATATCCTTGAATTCTTTCCATTTCATCTCTTTGATCTTATCTCTACCTTTCTCTCTCTTCACTACGCCCCACCAATCGTCAGCTCTTTCTTTGAGTTGGTTGGTGGAGAAGGTTACTTCGTCCTCCTTACTGCAATGACAAGTATCGAAGGCTTTTTCCATTGCATTTATCCACCTCTGACTTTCTAAGGGATTAATGTTTCCCTTGAACTCCATTGGTTTACACGTCATAAAATCCTTATACGTACATAGAGTTGATTTAGAATTTCCCTCTTCTCTATTATGGGGTTTCTCTATTTCCTTATGGTTCTCAAACCAGCTTTCCAGCGAATTTTGCAGTTCTGCTTGCATAATTGGGAGGTTCGCATCGAAAGCCTTCCCTATTTCTAACGCAATTTGCCTCCGGATATTCTCCGGGACTTGTTCTACTTCGTTCTCATTGTGAGGTGGAGATGCAGCTCTCATATGACTCCCTTCGTCACGTACTTCTACGTTCTGACGTTCAGCCATCGTTGCTGATACACGAGTTTCATTTTATTCTCTCATTCGTTTTACCCTAATAATAGTCTAGGTTTTTACACTACAGGCCTTGTATTAGTTTAACCCTATTCAAGTATTCTAGGGTTTCATATAAGGCTCATATTCATGCATTTACACATTTGCACATTTATTCATGCATTCTAATCATGCATATTCACATTCCCGGCTTACTATCTGCTGACATAAGTTATCATATGATGTTTGCGATATCATGATGGTCCCATACATTAACTCTCATACTGGCCAGGTATTAGGTAATATATGTCACACGTCATGATACTCCCAACTATCACATAGAGCTTATCACATACAAAATTCAGCCCACATATACACAGTTATGTTTTAGCACTGGAATTTAAACATACCTGCTTCCTTGGATGGCCTCGGATTGAATCCATATTTATATCATGAGCACTTATGGTTTGAGTTTAAGTATCCTTCCGATACTCAAATCCCTCAAATCGTGCTCTGATACCAACTTGAAACATCCTACTTATTTCTATTATTTTATTAGAGTTTAATGCGGAAAACGGGTCCCAGATTTTTCAAAACCTTATCACGAAAGTGATAAAGGTATATTTTATTAGAAATATTGTCTTCACATAAAATATCACATCATGTAACATAGGGATTCTTTAACTCCGACCGGCCACGTCCTCAGGAAGCTTCATTCCACGTGCCTCTTTCCTTCAGTGTTTGGAAAACGTTTTTACGTTAGCTTAGGCTAAGTAAGTACACTGCGTTGTTCATTTTATTATTCATTTTAGGTCCTTCCATCTCATAGACTGGGCACCTCTACCAGGTCCTTCCGTCTATATAGTGGCCACCTTTCCATCTATATTCTTAAGGCCCTTCCATCCCGTAGACTTGGCACCTTTTTAATTTCATTCACAGGGCCCTTCCGTCCCATATACTTGGCAACCCTTTTCAACCCCGTAGGTTATTTAATTACAAGGCCCTTCCGTCCCATAGACTTGGCAACCTTGTTTTCCCATTGGGATCTTGAGTATCATTGACTCACAGCCTCCCAGTTTATCAAGCACTTATTTCTATCATGTATGCTTGATTTAATCCCAACCAGCCTTTACCTTAAAACTTCTTAACGGTTTCTCCACGATGTACTAAAGAGGTTTATATATAGGAAGTACCAGCGGCGTATCCACCACCCCTTTAACACTTCGTGAGTACTCTGTTATTCCATTTTAAGACTTAGACTCGTTTTCATCATACAATCACATTTAACACATATAGCATGATCATTTATCATGCTTTCACATATTCACATTTAGCACATATTGCATGTTTGCATTTCGTGCATAGCATGACCTCTTGTCATGTTTTCATATTCACCCCGCTCTAATTCCTCGTAAAGGTTTCTCCATGTTACGTTAAAGAGGTTTATATATAGGAAGTACCAGCGGCGTATCCACCACCCCTTTAACTGAAACTCCCCAAACAGGGTACATCTCATAGTTGGCACAAAACATAAGAAACATAGTTCTTAAACCGGAAATCAGAATCTATTACAGCGGAAGTCTTTAATTCAAAACATTCATAATCCAAATCAATAAAACATTGTTTGAAACATAAACTATCAGGAATGGAAATGTCAGCCTTCAGCACAGCAACCCGATGTCCATGCTATCCAGGCTTCACGGCTCCTTTACTCATTCCTTCCTCTTACTCTTACTACCTGTCATGCATACTAAAAGTCAGCTAACGCCGGTGAGTTCATCTTTACTTTAAACTGAAAACTTTCCTTTGGTAGCTTAGTTTTATAAAAAAAAAATAAGCTTTTCTTTAATTATCTTTAAACCCTTTAACTTTTCTTTAAAACTTCACTACGTTACAATTATAAAACTGTTACGTTGTTATCTTTCTTTAAAACTTTACTTTGAGGAAACCCGTCAAGGTTTCCTCCTTTACCACTTTCTGACTATCGTTTCACTTGTACAGGACAAGTGACCTTCATATACTTTAACTATCACATATGGATCATTGCCCGGGGACAAGATCCCTTTCTCGCTTACACCTCAGGTTAAGACTTTTACTTTAGTGCTGCCCACACCTCAGGGTGGGACTTTCTTTCTCGCTTGAACTTCAGTGAAAGACGCCTTTAGCACTTCTTATACCTCAGGATAAGACTTTTACTTTAGCATTTCTCACACCGCAGGGTGAGACTTCTACTTTAGCATGCATGCAGGACTTTCTACTATGCAATGCAATTACACTACTACACGTAATAGAATGCAATCACATTAACTTCCACATAAACAAATAACACATATTAACACATAAGCATATAACATGACATTTGTCACTCACTGTCGTGCTGCACTGGGATGCCGTTCCTTTAACTTTCTTTACTTTAACGCTTTACTTTCTTTAAAACTTGTTTCAAAGAATGTACTTTACTCTTTAACGCTTTCTCTTTCTTTATTTTATAAAAATATTCAATCTTTATAAAAATATACTTTATCTTTCAAAACTATCCTTTAACAGTATACATGCCAACCCAAAACCGTTAGGGAAAAAGGGCAATAAGAACTCACTTGTCAAGCTATCCGGTTAATACTAGAACTGGTCCGGTAATCATCACTCTCTATCTGTGAAATCAATTTATGCGGGTTAAGCTAACGGTCCTAACCGAAACTATGTGTGTTCTACTTCTAAACTGGCGAACTTATGACAAGTTTGCCACTTTGACACTTAGCGAACATGTTAAATTCGCCCACTTGATTACAACAAACTTATACAAGAGAACTTATGCAAGCGAACTTGTACCAAGCGAGCTTACTAAGAGAACTTACACCAAGTTCACCCTATCTGGCTTAGGCGAACTTGACCCAGCGAACTTATCAAGTTCACCATATTAGCTCTTGGAGAACTTAGCAAGTTCGCCTGCGTGAGCTGTCTTCTTCCCAAAAACCCTAAGTTGCATGTTCACGGCGGCTGTTAACATCAGGGATCAAGCTTACGACTTTTTATGTTAGAAAGGTTCCTTTTATATCCATGAAGCTAGATCTATGATCAGCTTTGCAAACCATACGTAAAAACTTGACCTTTACGTGAAAATGAACCCGAAACCCGCAAAAAACGAAAAACTCAGATTTAGAGGAAACTGTTACCTGTTTGAGCTCCAAATCGGGTCAGTAGCCACCACTGATGAAGATGAACGAGCCTTGAGCTTCTCAAACCGATTCCCGAATTTCTCTCTCTAATCTCTCTCTAGCTTTCTCTCTCTAGAACTTGCAAATGGGTGGAATGAGGGACAAGGGCGGGTGGCGGCTAGGGTTTAACCTTCCCCTTCCCCTTTTTTCTTACATTTGTTGACACAATGACCCCTTCTCATCTTCCTCGTTATTCGTTTAATTACCCGAGCCTCCTTTAATTTATAAATTATTATTTTGATGATTTTCGGGATGTTACATTAACGTCTCATGAATACTCCTTTGCTTAGAATTACGCACTTCTCATTATTCCCATTTATTTAATAGCATGACTTCCTCATGCTTTGGTTCAGTTCTCGCTCTAATTCCTCGTAAAGGCTTCCCCATTATATGTTAAAGGGTTTATATATAGGGTGTTGCAACAGCGTACCCACCACCCCTTTAACATATCTTGGTTATTCCTTTATTTAGAATTAATCCCTCCATTATTTATTCTTATTTATTTAGCATGCATTCGTGTCATGCTTATTGATCCTTAGTCTATACCCCTAAACCTTCATAATGGTTTCACCACGAAGTATCAAAGAAATTTATATATAGGAAGTACCAGCGGCGTATCCACCACCCCTTTGATATCTCTCATGATTACTCCATTATTCCAGTTTAGTGTCTAGACTAAATCCACATTATCCCGTACATTAGTTCCACACATATCACATAACAAATAATCACATAATGATTTCATCCAAGGTACGAGTCCAGTGTACTTACTTTAGTCTCGGGTCGTTTCCTACGCTCGTTCCTCGCTTAAACGTCGCTCCGGATCCGAACCGCACTCACAGCGTACCGCACTCTCACTTAAACGAGCCGTACCGGGTCTTCTAATTCACCTCAGATTGTATGTGTGTGTTGTGGTGTTTGTGTGTGATGTTTCTCCAAGTGAACAGCTTATCCCATCTATTTATAGGCAAAATCCTGAGTCCGTTACCGTTTTCTTGGCCTCCAAGCACTTCCTGGCCACGTAACAGACCGGCACAGCCCATGACGGTCCGTCATGGCCTTAGGGTTAGATGAGTCAGTGATACGTGGTGTAAAACGACAAATTTTCACGATTTTGCTGCATGAAGGACCGTCACGGACGGTGACAGTCCGTTATGGCTTCCGGGGGTCGTGACGGACCGTTACACCGGGTGGCGTTCCGTTATAGCATCATTTTTAAATTATTTTCCCCGAAGCACCCAAGTTTCATATATTATGGCTTTCGTAACTCTTTTTCTAGCTCGAGATATGCTTATGCTAAGTTTTGGGCTATTACCGATCGAACAGTCTTTCTGTTTTCGGGTTCGGTTACGTTCTAATGTCGAGTTTCTTAGCCGAAACGTGTCCTAACTTATTGTTAGGATTTTGGGATGTTAAAATATACTGATAACTGCCTGCAATTTTAGTTTATTTTTTCATATATTTTTACAATTATGTTTGTTTATATATTTTATATAATTTTTTTTATTTTTAATTATTGTTATTTTTATTTTTTTAATAAATGAAATTAGTTTTAAATATATATTTGTTTTAATTTAAAAAATGAAATAATAAAATTTCTTTTGGGTACTTAGGGTTGTGCCTCCAACACTTAGAGTACTTGGGGTTGGATTTGGGTAAAAATGAGATGACACTCCCTCATTGTGTAAGGCCTCTTTCTCGGGAGACCTCACTTGTTGGATTTATTCATAAACATAGTCATCAAAATGCTGGATTTATATTAAATCGTTCAAAAGTAGCGGAAGCATACATCATTCAATTACAAACAGCGGAAGTCTTAAACATAACATAGCATAGTCTTAACATCAAATTCAAATATGTTGGATGTCAGTTGTGCCAGGTAACCTTTACACCTTTGCTCGCCCCTTCTTCTTGTTACCTGTAGTGCATAGTAAAAGGCAGCTAACGCTAGTGAGTTATAGTTTATAAGCAAGCAGACATTAACATTATCTTTTGAACATAAATATATATATATATATATATATATATATGTGTGTGTGTGTGTGTATTTACTTGTACATCTTTAATTTCCAGATTTCTTATACAATTCATAATGGGTACGTATATAAATACATACATGCTTAGTTCTTAGTGCACATTCATTTGTCTTACACATACGGGTGATCAACCCGTCATTTTGATTGCGTAGGTCACAAAGACAAACTCTCTCGAACTACCATCGTAGCCCATTTCGTAAACCGTCCGGCACTCCAAACCGTCCGTCTTCATTAACCGCCCGGCAAACCTTCGGCCGTCCGTCTTAACCATCCTACCGTCTGTGACATCCCGGTTTTTCATAGAACCAATGGGATTAATGTATATATGTGTATATGTTGTAACATGATGGACGGATTGCTACGAGATAGTAACAAAACCTAACAAAAGTGTAGTATCGGGTTTCTTTTTATATAAATAAACCAAGAAGGGGCGGCGAGTAAATAACGAGGCTTAGAGGGGTTCTTATAAAAACTCAAGTCGGGCCACATGCGCACAACGGCCGGAGACAGATCCACGGATGGTGAACCCTTTAGGTTCACGGTGCAAGGGGGAGACCCGATTCTTGTTCTTGCGGCTGGCGAGAGGAAGGAAGGAGGGGAGCGAGCTGTTCTTCGCGTCTCGATATCGATCTAAGGTAGTTTCGTAATCCCCAATCCTTTGGTTGTGTGTTTTGATCCTCGGATAGTCGTGGTAAACGTTTTTGTGATTCTAGGGTTTCGTAAAGAATGAGAGAAGGAAGGAGACGAGTTCTCTAGTGATTCGGTTCGCACGAATCACTCGTACTAAAGGTATAATCACTAACTGGACTTGTTGTTGTAATAGTTTTCAATCTAGGTGTGTTTCGAGTTGTGGGGTGTTCGGCCGAACCCATCATGGGTGGCCGGCGGTCGCTAGCGAGATCGGGTAGGGACCGGCTAGAGCCGGGGTGGTGAACCACGAATCAGAAAGGGGCCGAGCAGGGCTGAGGTGGCTCGAAAGTGTTCGTGATGGCGTGGTGGTGTGTGTTGCCGAACAGGAACACGACGAGGAAGGCCCGACGGCCTTGTCGGACTTCTGTGGTGGCGAGGGAAGGCCGTAGGTGGGTTGTGGTGGCATCGGGAAACCATGGCAGCCCTGCAAGGGGTCGTCCACGGCTGTGAAGGGTAGCGGGGGTTGCTCGAAGCCGTTGGGAACTCGGTATAGGGTTGGGTTGGGTTCATTCGTGCTTGGTGGAGCCGAGTATGAGAACCGAGATGCCGGAAGTGATATTTCGTGTGTACGATGGCTAGGTGAGACGCACGGGAAGCGTTGGAAAGTCGGGAATGTGAACATGGGATTCACGTAGAGCATGGAGGCCATGCACGTGCATGCGCCCTTACGTGAAGTATGGATAGTGTTGTAGGGACGGGTTTAATGTCGGGTCGTATATTGACTCGTGATTTGTGTCAAATATAGGTGCAAGGTCGATAGGCAAGCCCGAAGCGTTAGCAAGTTTTAAAGATCGTAGTGTGTCGAGCAAAGGTGAGTTTCTATCGCCCGCTTTTAAATGTTTTATTATTTTGGGCATGAATACATGTGAAACGTGTTTTAGTAAGTTGCATGCATAGACGACGCTTTTGGTAAAGAAATATATATTTTAAATAATCGTTATGTTTGCACGTGTGGATGAGTTTGTGTCACGTACTTAAACGTCGTGGCGGGAGATCAGGCATAAGCTTGATGTTGTGTTGACGTTAGTCAACGGGATATTGAGTCTGGCATTAGCCAGGCGGGAGATCAAGCATAAGCTTGATGTTGTGTTGATGTTAGTCAACGAGATATTGTGTCTGACGAAAGTCAGGCGGGAGATCGTGTTGCTAGTGTGTTCGGACCAGACGACATGGTATATATGTTTGTCGATAAAATATATCTGTTTAAATTGTTGAGAAAGTATTATGAATAAACCTTTGAGATGGAAGCCATTTCATAACGTTTTGGGATTTAATATTCCCTAAAGAATTACTATAGAACTCACTCAGCGTAACTGACTTTTTAGCGTGTATTTCAGGTAAAGAGAAGGTGTAAGCTGGCGACTTCTGGAGGGCATTTGGTTACCGTGGACGTTTGTGATGACATTATTTATTAGTGTTTCGTTGAGACATTTTGATATTAGTACTTGGTTTGATTTATGTTTGGGTCGAGTCGTTGACCTTTGTTGACTATTTGATTTCCGTTGCAATGAATTGAGTTTAGTTTGATGTCTATGACTACTTAGCTTATGTTTGAGCCAACAAGTAGGGTTCCCGGTTTTGGGGCCTTACAAGTTGGTTTTAGAGCGGTGGTTTAAATAATCTGGGTATCCTCGATGCCTAGACTTAGACTGAGAATGGGACCAATGAGTGGGAAAGCCATAACGTGTAACCAAAAGCCAGAAGCTCCAGGTATGAGTTTGTTAGTGTGTCGTGTTAGTGTGCCATGTTAATGTGTTGCGTTAGTAGGCTAAGACAGGGGCGTTATGCCATGATGCAGTACAGGGAGGGTTTAAAACCTGAAAAGCAAGGCAAGAGGGTAATGGCGATTGGCCACCATCATTAACTAATTGCACTGCTCGTAATGTTTTAAACTGTACCTGAATATTGCTCTGTTTGTTATAATTTCAGTAAGTAGATGGCACCGAAAAGACAAGTTGCTGCTAATGCTAACGCCGAAAGGCGTCGTAGGAATGTTCAGAACGAGGCTGTTAATGGAGATGAGGTGTCGGTTCACACTGAACCATCTATGCATACTGAACCTTCAGTGCACTCTGAGCACAATGAAGAGTTCCAGTTTGAACCAGCAGTTCGTGATGCGATGAAGAAAGAAGTGGTGGAGATGATCCACGAGTACTTGCCGGACATTGTGAAAGCGGCATTTGAAGAGTTAGAGAAGAGAGTTCTGGATGAGGTGAAGGAGAAGAAGAAACCGTCTGGGAACGGCGGTAACTGTGATTATGGGCACTTCAAGAAGTGCGATCCGCCTCAGTTTGATGGGCGTAAGGATGCGGTGGCTACGTACCACTGGCTTACTGAGATGGAGTCCACCATCTCAATCTGTGAGTGTAGACCGAACCAGATTGTGAAATTCGTTTCACACTCTTTTGCTGGGGAGGCTCTACAGTGGTGGAACTCGGTTAAAGAAAGGAAGATTGTTCAAGAATTGGGCGATATGACTTGGGATGATCTGAAGGGGCTAGTGAGGAAGAAGATCTGTGCTCCAGGGGAGCTAGAGAGGGTTGAGCGAGAGTTTTTGACTCTCAAGGCGGGTAAACTAACACACCGCGAGTATACTTCAAAGTTCATTGAGATGGTACGTCTGGTGCCACACTTAGCCGGTAATGATGAGCATTGGAAGAAACTGTATGTAGAGGGTTTGCCTGATAAGGTGAGGCATTTGGTCAAGGCATAGCAACCGCCGAGCTTCGACGAAGCTGTTGAATTAAGCGGGACGTTATATGATGATGTCATGAGTACCGAGGTGCAAGAAAAGAAGCCAGAAGAAAAGAAATGGACCATACCGAGCAAGAGATTTATTAGAGACCAGAAGGTTCCATTTGGCAAGAAGGCAAGGACCGAGGGTCCAGATCCATGTCGCAAGTGTGGAAGGTTGCACTCGGGCGAGTGTAAGGCTGATTCTGTTCTATGCTACAGATGTGGCAAAGCGGGACACTTCTCTAGAGATTGCCCGCGTGATCCTAAGTGTTATCAGTGTGGAGGCGTCGGCCATAGGGCAAAAGATTGTAAAGCAGGTCAGGGTGTGGGACCAAGCAAGGAAACGGTTCCAGTGAAGAAAGAGGATGAGAAGCCTAAGGCGAAGGCGAGAGCCTTCACTATGACTGCAGCTGAGGTAAAGAATGACCCCGACGTGGTCTCAGGTACTTTTCTTATTAACAATGTACCAGCTTCTGTTTTGTTTGATTATTGGGCAAGTAAAAGTTTTGTGGCCCCATCCTTCTGTATGAATTTATGTAGAACTGCTAGAATGATAGAGAAGCCGTTCAGTGTTGAGACTGCGGTGGGATCACTCACCAGGGTAATGGAAGCATTAGATGATTGTTATATTGATCTAGAGGGCCATAGGTTTCCCGCTAGATTATTTATAATCGCTTTGGGAGGTTTTGACGTAGTATTGGATATGGATTGGTTGGCCGCATTCAATGCGGATATAGTTTGTCGAAAGAAGATGATAAAGTTGAGATCCTTGGAAGGTACGGTAGTAACAGTGTATGGAGACAGAGAGAGCTCTCTACCGAGAGTGATTTCGATGATGAAGGCAGAAAAGTCCTTGAGGCGGGGATGCGGGGCATACCTAGCCTATATCACTAATACTGAAGCAAAGAGCATAGACTTGTCAGAAGTTCCGGTGGTGCAAGACTTTCCTGATGTCTTCCCTGGTGACTTGACGGGAGTACCACCAGAGAGAGATCGAATTCCAGATTGACTTACAGCAAGGAGCACAGCCGGTCGCTAAAGCGCCGTATCGTTTAGCACCGACAGAGATGAAGGAGCTCATGGAGCAACTTCAAGATTTGTTGGATAAGGGGTTCATAAGACCAAGCATCTCACCGTGGGGTGCACCGGTCTTATTTGTGAAGAAGAAGGATGGTAGCATGCGTATGTGCATCGACTACCGAGAGCTTAAGAACAAGTATCCTCTACCACGTATTGATGAATTGTTCAATCAACTGCAAGGAGCGAAGTGGTTTTCGCGTATAGATCTGAGGTCGGGGTATCACCAGTTGAAGGTTAGAGAGGAGGATATTCCAAAGACTGCATTTCAGACACGTTATGGGCATTACGAATTCTTAGTTATGTCCTTTGGGTTAACGAATGCTCCTGCAGCATTCATGGACTTAATGAATCGTGTGTGTAGACCGATGCTGGATAGATCGGTGATCGTATTTATTGACGATATTCTAATCTACCCTAAGAGCGAGGAGGAGCATGGAGAGCATCTGCGAGAAATGTTGGAGACGTTGAGGCGAGAAAAGCTTTACGCTAAATTCTCGAAGTGTGCGTTTTAGCTACGGGAGGTACAGTTTCTGGGACATGTTATTAACCCAGAAGGGATAATGGTGGATCCAACGAAGATTGAAGCGGCGGTGAAGTGGAACGCTCCTAAGACTCCAACGGAAGTGCGTAGTTTCTTGGGGTTGGCAGGCTATTATAGGAAGTTCATTAAGGACTTCTCCAAGCTGGCAACGCCATTAACCAAATTGACCCAAAAGGGAATGAAGTTCACTTGGGGAGCAGATCAAGATGGTGCATTTCAAGAGCTAAAGAAACGATTGACTGAAGCGCCAGTGTTAACGTTACCAGAAGGGACGGAAGATTTAGTGGTGTATTCGGATGCATCTTATTTGGGTCTGGGTTGCGTGTTGATGCAACGAGGTAAAGTAATTGCTTATGCGTCAAGACAATTAAAGACGCACGAGGTGAATTACCCTACCCATGATTTAGAGCTAGCAGCAGTGGTGTTTGCACTTAAGTTATGGAGGCATTATTTATATGGGATCAAGTGCACCATCTACACGGATCACAAGAGCTTAAAGTACTTCTTCGAGCAGAAAGAATTAAATATGAGGCAAAGGAGGTGGTTAGAGCTAATTAAAGACTATGATTGTGAAATCCTTTACCACCCTGGTAAAGCAAATGTGGTTGCGGACGCATTGAGTCACAAGGAGGAACACGCCCCGATTAGGGTTAAAGCGTGTCAACTGATAGTAACACCAGATTTTCTGACGTTACTAAAGGATGTGCAAACGGAGGCCTTGCATGAGGAGAAGTTAAAGGAAGAAAGAATATTTGGGCAGCGTGAATTGTTGACTGAGAATAGTCAAGGATTGTGGGTAAGGAACAACCGTATTTGGATACCAAAGTTTGGTGGGTTTAGAGAACAGGTGCTCGACGAAGCACACAAGTCAAGGTACTCGATACACCTGGGTACGAAAAAGTTGTACCAGGACATGAAGGGTAGCTATTGGTGGCCAGGAATGAAGCATGATGTGATCAAGTACGTAAGTAAATGTTTGACATGCTTGCAGGTTAAGGCTGAACATCAGAAGCCTTACGGCAAGATCCAACCGTTAGAGATTCCAAAGTGGAAATGGGAGCACATTACATAGGATTTTATTACAAAGTTGCCTAAGACGGTAAAGGGGCACGATACTATTTGGGTAGTAGTAGATCGGTTAACGAAAAGTGCTCATTTTCTACCGATTAGAGAGACCTTCTCTTCTGAGAGGTTATCTGAGGTGTTCGTGAATGAGATTGTTGCACGGTATGGAGTGCCGATTTCTATTGTATCTGACCGAGATACGAGGTTTACGTCAAAGTTTTGGAAGAGATTTAATGAAGCTATGGGAACGAGATTACATATTAGCACAGCGTATCACCCTCAGACTGATGGACAGTCTGAGCGGACGATACTAACATTGGAGGACATGCTTCGTGCGTGTGTTATAGATTTTGGTGGTTCATGGGATGGTCACCTACCATTGGCGGAATTCTCTTATAACAATAGTTATCATACGACTATTGGAATGCCGCCATACGAAATGCTTTATGGGAGAAGGTGTAGAACCCCAGTGTGCTGGGGAGAGATCGGACAGAAAGAGTTAGGAAGTTTAGACGTTGTGAAAGCAACATCCGAGAAGTTCGAAATGGTGAAACTGAGAATGAAGGCCGCACAGGATCGACAAAAGTCTTATGCTGATAAGAGGCGACGACCTATAGAGTTTAATGCAGGGGATTATGTGATGCTTAAGGTGTCGCCCCAGAAGGGCATCATTCGTTTCCAGAAACGGGGAAAGCTTAGTCCATGGTATATCAGACCATTTATGATTGAGGAGCGTGTTGGTAGTGTCTCCTACCGACTGTTTTTGCCTGACGAACTGGCAGGGATACACCCAACTTTTCATGTGTCCCATTTACGAAAGTGTTTGGCTGACGCTACGGAACACGTGCCGTTACACGACATTGTGGTGGACGATAAGCTAAATTATGTAGAGGAACCGGTAGCTATACTGGACAGAAAGGAAAAGAGATTGAGAAGGAAAGTAATCCCGATTGTTAAGGTGCAGTGGAAGCATCATAAAGGATCAGAGGCTACTTGGGAGCCAGAAGTAGAAATGCGCGAACGTTATCCGCATTTATTTCCAGATGACGCAGGTTTCGAGGACGAAACCTCTTTTAGGGGGAAGACTTGTAACATCCCGGTTTTTCATAGAACCAATGGGATTAATGTATATATGTGTATATGTTGTAACATGAAGGACGGATTGCTACGAGATAGTAACAAGACCTAACAAAAGTGTAGTATCGGGTTTCTTTTTATATAAATAAACCGAGAAGGGGCGGCGAGTAAATAACGAGGCTTAGAGGGGTTCTTATTAAAAACTCAAGTCGGGCCACATGCGAACAAGGGCCGAAGCCCGATCCACGGATGGTGAACCCTTTAGGTTCACGGCGCAAGGGGGAGACCCCATTCTTGTTCTTGCGGCTGCCGAGAGGAAGGAAGGAGGGGAGCGAGCCATTCTTCGCGTCTCGAGATCGATCTAAAGTAGTTTCGTAATCCTCAATCCTTAGTTTGCGTGTTTTGATCCTCGGATAGTCGTGGTAAACGTTTTTGTGATTCTAGGGTTTCGTAAAGAACGAGAGAAGGAAGGAGACAAGTTCTCTAGTGATTCGGTTCGCACGAATCACTCGTACTAAAGGTATAATCATTAACTGGACTTGTTGTTGTAATAGTTTTCAATCTACGTGTGTTTCGAGTTATGGGGTGTTCGGCCGAACCCATCATGGGTGGCCTGCGGTCGCTAGCGCGATCGGATAGGGATCGGCTAGAGCTGGGGATGAACCACGAATCAGAAAGGGGCCGAGCAGGGCTGAGGTGGATCGACAGTGGTCGTGATGGGGTGGTGGTGTGTGTTGCCGAATGGGAACACGACGAGGAAGGCCCGACGGCCTTGTCAGACTTCTGCGGTGGCGAGAGAAGGCCGTTGGTGGTTTGTGGTGGCATCGGGAAACCATGGCAGCCCTGCAAGTGGTAGTCCACGGCTGTGAAGGGTAGCGGGGGTTGCTCGAAGCCGTTGGGAACTCGGTATAGGGTTGGGTTGTGTTCGTTCGTGCTTGGTGGAGCCGAGTATGAGAACCGAGATACCGGAAGTGATATTTCGTGTGTACGATGGCTAGAGGAGACGCACGGGAAGTGTTGGAAAGTCGGGAACGTGAACATGGGATTCACGTAGAGCATGGAGGCCATGCATGGTGCCATGCACGTGCATGCTGCCTTACGAAAAGTATGGATAGTCTTGTAGGGGCGGGTTTAATGTCGGGTCGTATATTGACTCGTGATTTTTGTGAAATATAGGTGCAAGGTCGATAGGCAAGCCCGAAGCGTTAGCAAGTTTTAAAGATCGTAGTGTGTCGAGCAAAAGTGAGTTTCTATCGCCCGCTTTTAAATGTTTTATTGTTTTGGGCATGAATACATGTGAAACGTGTTTTAGTAAGTTGCATGCATAGACTACGCTTTTGGTGAAATATATATTTTAAATAATCGTTATGCTTGCACGTGTGGATAAGTTTGTGTCACGTACTTAAACGTCGTGGCGGGAGATCAGGCATAAGCTTGATGTTGTGTTGACATTAGTCAACGGGATATTGAGTCTGGCATTAGTCAGGCGGGAGATCAACTGTAAGCTTGATGTTGTGTTGACGTTAGTCAACGGGATATTGTGTCTGACGAAAGTCAGGCGGGAGATCGTGTTGCTAGTGTCTTCGGACCAGACGACATGGTATATATGTTTGTCGATAAAATATATCTGTTTAAATTGTTGAGAAAGTATTATGAATAAACCTTTGAGATGGAAGCCATTTCATAACGTTTTGGGATTTAATATTCCCTAAAGAATTACTATAGAACTCACTCAGCGTAGCTGACTTTTTAGCGTGTATTTCAGGTAAAGAGAAGGTGTGAGCTGGCGGCTTCTGGAGGGCATTTGGTTACCGTGGACGTTTGTGATGACATTATTTATTAGTGTTTCGTTGAGACATTTTGATATTAGTACTTGGTTTGATTTATGTTTGGGTCGGGTCGTTGACCTTTGTTGACTATTTGATTTCCGCTGCAATGAATTGAGTTTAGTTTGATGTCTATGACTACTTCGCTTGTTTTTGAGCCAACAAGTAGGGTTCGCGGGTTTGGGGCCTTACACCGTCGTAGTCCGTCTTCGCCCATCTGCCCTAAGGCATCCGTTTCCTAATCGAACTATATATACAGTCGTTCATCGATTCAGCGACTGATTCTACCGAAGTAGCCTTAGTTTAGTCTACCTTTCTATACTTTCATTTCGGGCTGCATAATAGTGGAGTGGTCTTCCGTCTACCGAAGTTGCCGTTGTCATCGTTTCCGTCTATAACGTTTACATTCATTCAAAACATGCAATATATATAAATATAAAGCACGATTTCATTCATTTACGTTATGCCATTCACTCATTTCAATCTTTGTATATATACGTTTCATTCTTTGTCATTTATTTGTTTTCATATATCACGTATGATCACATTATCATTCATTTATATATCACGTATGATCATATTGGCATTCATAACGTTCATTCCATTAATGTATACACTTCAACCCCAAAACATTTAAAATGATTTGCACATAACATATAGGGGGCACATAGAACTCACTTGTCTACTGGTATTCTACTCGAAGGGGATGTTTTTAACTATTGCTAATGCGTATGCTGATCTGCACATAAGTCAAAGTACAAATTCCATTATTGCATGCAAGAGTCGGCTAAGACATGAGAGAGTCGGCCGCGAGTGTCGGTCGAGAGTGTCGTCTGGGATAGTCGCCAAACACACTCGAGTGTCGGCAAGGAGAGTCGCCATGCATTCATGAGGGTCGCCTGAACTTGGTTTCAGGACTTGGTGTTGTGCTAGGGTGCCGATTCTCAGCGTGTTCATCAGAGGGTCGATTCTCAGAGGGCCGGCCCTTAAGAGCCGATTCTCTGAGGGTCGATTCTCTCAAATGGCCGATTCTCATCATCTTCTTCCTCGCCGAGTGTTGGCTCAAGAACATCAAGTGTTTCCAGGTAGGATGTTTGATCCAAAACCTTAACTTTTTACGTTCAAATCGTTTATCTAGCTTCCCTGAAGCTAGATCTGAGCTTTTAATCATTTTTCATGTGTAAAAATCCAACCTTTATGTTGAAAACCCCATAAACCCTAAAAACCCATTTTGAAACAGAAACTCTGATATGAGGACGATCTTTACCTCAAAACCCGTGGTTCTTCGTGTAGAATCGATTCGGGATGATGGAGAGACAAGATGAGAGCAGATTCCAAGCTTGAAGGTGTCTTTTTGAGCTTTCTCTCTCTAGAATTCTCTCTCTCTCTCTCTAGGGTTTCATTGTTGAAAATGATGAATGAGGGTTTCCCTTTTATATGCATGGGCTATATCGGCCCATTGGAGCCGAGCCCAAGCCCGCTCCCTTTATTTTCATTTAATCCATGATTAAATCCCGATCTTGTTATTATCCGTTCGTTTATTATTTCAGGATGTTACAAGTCTACCCTCCTTACAGATGTTTCGTCCTCGAAACCTGCTACAAGTTAAACAGTTGAGGGTACCGTTCTTTCATCTCATGCTCTTTTTCCCATGTCGCTTCTGACCCCTTTCTGTGTTTCCATTGTATCTTGACTAAAGGAATTGACTTGTTGCGTATTCGTTTCTCGGCTCGGTCAAGAATAGCTATTGGTTCTTCTACATAATTTAAGTTGTTTTCTACTTCGATCTCGTCATATGGTATGTGAGCCGTGTCGTCAGCTAAGCACTTGCGTAAGTGCGACACGTGGAATGGAGGGTGAATCCCATTAAGCTCGTCGGGCAGGTCGAGTCGGTAAGCTACGTGACTAACTTTTGCTAGGATTTTGTAAGGTCCAACAAACCTCAGACTTAGTTTGCCACGCTTCCTGAATCGGATGATTCCTTTCCAGGGTGACACTTTTAACAGTACCATGTCCCCTACTTGAAATTCTATGTCTCTTCTTCTCTTATCTGCATATGATTTCTGTCTGTCCTTAGTGGCATTCATGCGAGCTTTGATTTGTTCAAATTTCTCGGAAGTAGCTTTGACCACTTTGAGGCTCGCAAAGTCTTTCTGTCCAATTTCTCCCCAACATATCGGGGTTCTACATCTCCTTCCATACAACATCTCAAATGGCGGCATGCCGATGGTTAAGTGATAGCTGTTATTATATGAAAACTCTGCCAATGGCAGGTGACTATCCCAGCTCCCACCGAAATCAATGATACAGGCCCGAAGCATGTCCTCCAATGTCTGAATGGTCCTTTTAGATTGACCATCGGTTTGAGGGTGGTAAGCGGTGCTAATATTCAGTCTAGTGCCCATTGCTTCATTGAATTTCTTCCAAAACCTTGATGTGAATCGAGTGTCCCTGTCGGATACGATTGATACTGGCATACCATGTCTGCTTACAATTTCGTTGATGAATAATTCTGGTAGCTTCTCAGACGAAAAAGCCTCACGTATTGGTAAGAAGTGAGCACTTTTCATCAAGCGGTCAACGATTACCCAAATGGTATCATTGCCCTTAGCTGTTCGTGGTAGCTTGGTAATGAAGTCCATCGTGATCTCCTCCCACTTCCATTCTGGTATTGGTAAGGGCTGCATTTAACCACGTGGCTTCTGGTGCTCGGCCTTAACCAGTGAACAAGATAGGCACTTGCTCACATATTCAGTCACATCGTTCTTCATGCCTGGCCACCAGTATTCTTTCTTCAAGTCCTGAATAGAGTAGCGAGACTTATGGGCCTCGTTAAGGATTTTGGCCTTAAGTTCACCGATCTTGGGTATCCACATCCGGCCAAACCGAGTTCGTACACCGTACACATTTGTTTCCATATTTTCTTGTTGTCCCGTTATTCTTTCTTGTTTAACATTTCTCTCCAACAGGGCTTCCACTTATACCTTTGCTATTTCAGTCATCATATCCGGTGTGATAATTAGTTGGCATGCTTTGATCTGGATAGGTGTTGACTCTTCTTTTCTACTTAAGGCGTCAGCTACTACGTTCTCCTTGCCTGGGTGGTATAGTATTTCGCAGTCCTAATCTTTTAGTAGTTCCAACCACCTTCTTTGTCTCATGTTTAATTCCTTTTTCTCGAAGAAGTACTTCAGGCTCTTGTGGTCGGAGTAAATGGTGCATTTAACCACGTACAGCTAGTGTCTCCAAATCTTTAATGCGAAAACTACCGCCGCCAACTCTAGGTCGTGAGTCGGGTAGTTAACCTTGTGAATCTTTAACTGTCGCGAGGCATAAGCAATTACTTTTCCTCGTTGCATAAGTACACAACCCAATCCCTGACCCGAAGCGTCAGAGTAGACTACCAAGTCTTCGTTTCCCTCAGGTAAGGTCAAGACTGGAGCTTGGGTTAATCGTGTCTTCAATTCTTCAAATGTGTTGTTTTGGGTTGGACCCCATTCATGCTTCACTTCTTTACGCGTTAGCTTTGTAAGTGGTGAGGCTATCCTCGAGAAATCCTGAATGAATCTCTGATAGTAACCTCCTAATCCTAGAAAACTTCATATCTCCGTTAGCGTTTTTGGGACGTTCCATTCTTTCACTGTTATGATCTTTGCAGGATCTACCATCATGCCGTCTGGGTTTATAACATGACCTAGGAATTGGACTTCCCTAAGCCAGAACGAGCATTTGGAGAATTTTGCATACAACTTCTCCTGCTTCAGAACCTCCAAGACTTCCCTTAGGTGAAAGTGGTGATCACCTTCGTTCTTTGAATAGATGAAAATGTCGTCTATGAAAACTGTCACTGACCGATCCAGCATTGGTCGGCATTCTCTGTTCAATAAATCCATAAACACTGTAGGGGCGTTTGTTAGTCCGAAGGACGTCACGAGGAATTCATAATGTCCATAACGTCTGCGAAACGCGGTTTTCAATTGATGGTAACCCTTACTTTCAATTAATGGTAACCCCTAAGATCGACCTTTGAGAACCAACTCACGCCTTATAGTTGATCAAAAAGATCATCTATCCTGGGTAGTGGGTATTTGTTCTTAACTGTTCGTTTATTCAGCTCACGGTAGTCAATGCACATGCGCATGCTGCCGTCTTTCTTCTTCACAGATAATACCGGAGCGCCCCTTGGTGAGATGCTCGGTCTGATAAATCCTTTTTTCTGTTAGTTCTTCTAGTTGAGACATTAATTCTTTCATTTTAGACGGAGCCAATCGGTAGGGTGCTTTGGCAACGGGCTCAGCTCCTGGCGTTAAGTCGATTTGAAATTCTATTTCATGATTGGGTGGCAAGCCGGGTAGGTCCTCTGGGAACACTTCTGGGAAGTTGCACACCACGGGTACATCTTTGAGTTCCTTCGTTTTCATTCTATCGTCAATAACATACGCCAGATAAGCTTCGCAACCGTGCCTCATGTAACTTTCGGCCTTGATCATTGATATGACATAAATTATACATGTTTTGCATGCATAATTATCCCCGAATTCATCACAATTAGAGATAATATGGTAATAATTGATACTTAATCCATCCATTTATGTTCCGATAGGATAATTGACTTGGATATGCAAAAACATGAAGAAATCACTCAAAATCAAGGTGAAATCAGCATTCAGAAGAAAATTGAACGAAACCGGACGCAGAAGGTCAAACCTAGAAGTCAAAAAGTCAACAGGAACCAAAATAAGGCAATGCAAGGCCGTGCATTACCTTGCACGGTCGTGCAAACCCTATTTTGGGTCCATGTACTCTCCTGTACTGCCAGATTCCGCACGTGAAAGAAAAGAGTACTTTGCACGCCCGTGCAATCCAATGCACGGTCTTTCATTGCAAAAATCTTAGCCTATAAATAGCAAGCTCATTCTAGTGATTTAGGTGTCCAAGATCAAGAGTAGGGAAGGCCTTAGTGCTCTGCTAAGAGCCGGAACTCTCTCGGCTTTGGTCCGTTTAGCTTTTCTTTTTTTATTTCCTTTTTAAAGTCTTGTAATATGAAGCTATTCTTCCCGTTCGAGTAAAACAAGAGGCATTCTATACCCACTCTCCCTTGGTGTTGGAATACTTCCACAGATTATCTAAGGGTTAGTGGAGTCACTTGTATGGTCGTTCATGGCTAGTTATCTTGTGTTGCTCGAGTTGGTTGAACTTTAATTAATTAATGAAGTATTTTTAGTATGTTATGCTATTAAAGTCTTTACTATGAGTTATCTTAAAAATACAAGAATAAGTGATCTTTAAACCAATCTTATAATCTTAAATCTTGTGAGTTACTTAAGCAAGACTTCATGTTTGGGAAGCTTATTCGAGTTTGTACGGTCTATATAAAAATCTTGGTGCTAGCAACGGCCGGTTAGTATAGATTTAATATTATGGGTTGATTGGAGGTTTGGGTATTCAGCAAGTCGTTTGAGCCCTAACCAGACCGGGCGGTTTGTGTCGGTATTTCTTTACTTCTCTCGTGTCGGCTTACAGAGGACTTCTAGCGGGAGCCATGTGGTTTGATCTTGGGAATGAAAGTCTTATTTATTTAAAATAATATTATAAGTAAAGACAACTATTTAAGAACATAATTTGTTAGGTCCGAGCGTTCATAAAGTAGCTCTGGAGGGAGTTGCACATTCCGACTTTCCAAAGGAAGTGACAAGACATGACGTACGTCAGTCATTGGATAATCTTAGTCCGAATAATGAATCACGGATAACCGGCGGACTTGAGACCCCGTTCAGGGTCCGGAGATTCATTAAGGAACAGTTGGCCGACCTTATCCACTGTTCTGTTATGAAATACTGACTCCCCTATCGAAAGGGTTAGTACTAGTAATTATGACCAACCTTACTTTAAATATAACTTTAATTAACAAGGGATAACAACTAGAGTAACGTCTTAAACGAGATAACATTTCGAATTACATTTCTTACCCTTTTATTTTCCTTTTAAAACAAAACCCATTTTCTAACTTATTATCCTAGTAAGACAATAGCGAGGGTTGAGTATGGGATCCGTGTCCATGGTTCGATACTTGGTTCTTACCCATACTATACTACGCTGTGATAGGTACACTTGCCTATTGTGTGTGTATTTAGTTGATGTAATTATCATTTTAATTTATTTATTTAAAACCTGATTTTGTGTAGCTCTAAATAGAATATATTTATTACTACTAAAAACATGCCATCATGTTTTTGGCGTCGTTTCCTGAAATATATATTTATATTTTTATCTACAAATAAAACACACATCAATCATCGAGATGATGTGCGTAATTCCAATCCCCATAAACCGTAATCGGACTGCCGTCAGTAGCTTTCAGATGTATCATCTTTCGTTTACATATGATTTGAGCTTCATTGGCAGCTAACCAATCCATGCCCAATACGATATCGAATCCTCCTAAGGTCAGAAGGAACAATCTAGAAGGAAACTTATGGCCCTCTATTTCTATTATGCAATCATCAGTTACTTGGAATACCGGCGAGTTTCTACCCACGGCTGTTTCTACGCTGAAGGCTTTTACTATAGTATTGACTGTGCAATCTAGTTTGCGACTAAAGTTATTCGATATAAAGCTTTTGCTAGCACCAGAATCAAATAAAACAGTAGCATGTTCATCATTAACTAGGAACGTACCTGACACGACATTAGGGTTCCCCCTAGCTTCTTCCTCAGTTAAGGCGTAGGCCCAAGCCTTAGCCTTTGCCTGTTCCTGTTCCTTTTCCTTTTCTCTTTCTTTTCTCATACCAGATAGTCTGGTCCCTGCAGTTCTTTTTTATATGGCCAAATGCTCCACACCCTTGGCATTTGACGTCTCTCAAACAATCCTTGGAGTAGTGCCCTACCCTTCCACACTTATAGCACATGGTGGAGCCAGCGCGGCACTCACCGCGATGTTTTTTCCCCCATTTCGTGCAAGTTTCATACTCTTCTGTTCTTGGCTTCTTAGCCTCAGCCGTAAAATTTCCATTTCCAGTCCCCCTAGACGGGTTCTCCCATTTCCTCTTCGGTGCTTCCGGTGTCGGGTCCTCGTTAGCATAATCGTCGTAGACAATTCCAGACAGATTTACTACCGACTCGAAGGTCGAGGGCAGATTAGCTTTCACATGGACACGGACCCTTTGGGGCAGGCCCTTGACATAGTACTTTATCATTCTCTTTTCAGTCTCTACCAGATGAGGTACCAGCTGAGCTAGCTCTTTGTACCTAGAAGTGTACTGGCGATGAGTCATGTTGCCAGGCTTAAAGCTCAAGAACTCATTCTCCACCCCGTCGATCTCGTTCTGGGGGAAAAACTTTTGGTTCATCCGTTTCTTTAGATCTTCCCAGGTCATCCTCCTCAGAGCGTTCGACGATTTAGACCTCTGAATGTTTCTCCACCAACTCAGTGCCTCGTTGGTGAAGGAATGAGCAACGAACTTAACAGCTTGGTCGGGTCGGCACTCACTTATGTTGATTACGCCGTTCACCCTTTCAATCCATTCAAATGTAGCTACTGAATCCTTGTTCCCATTAAACTTGGGCGGGTCACCGTCCTTAAACCCTTTGTAGGTACATTCTCGGGTGGTTAGTCCCATATTCACTTCATCTCCTTCACTGTCATACACTTTCCCTTCCTGGTTTCCTTCTTCTCCCTCTTTGCTTTTCTTCAGTGCCTCAGATAACAAGTATGGCAGTATGTCCTTCAGAGTTAATACGACCTCACGGGCAATGGCATCCCTAACTTCGGGTTCGAGTCGTAGTGATCCTTCATTGTCATCCCCTGGTGGAGTCACATTAGTTTAATGCACACTCTCCGTACGTCCCTCGTGCACACTCTCCTCACGTTCCACATGCACACTTTCTTCTTTATTACGTCTTCGGTTCAAAAGTGGCCTACCGCGTCGATCGGTACGACTGCCATGGCATCCAGCTCCTCCTCTACCAGACATAATTTCCTAAATTCCTGATAAGTAAAAGGGAATACACCAATGTCATTCCTTTAGATCATAGTTTAGAACAGTACGAGCAAGGTAAATTCTTAATTACAGTGACCGGTTTGTGATTAATAATTTTCTTTGCTTTTCGGGTTCAAAAATCTTCATATCAGTAGTGACATTGACATCTATGCATTCTAAGTTAAGGAATCTATCCTAAGTTATAGGCATTAACCTTACTACTTACTTACTGAGCTGCCATTGGCGTTGGCTACCCATACTGACATCCGTGCATCGGTCCCATTATCAGATTGAGTACAGACATTTAGGGATGTCTGAATCTCTCAAACTATTACTCTGATACCAACTTGTAAGGCCTCTTTCCCGGGATACCTCGCTCGTTGGATTTACTCATAAACATAGTCATCAAAATGCTTGATTTATATTAAATCGTTCAAAAGTAGCGGAAGCATACATTATTCAGTTACAAACAACGGAAGTCCTAAACATAACATAGCATAGTCTTACCAACAAATTCAAATATATGGGATGTCAGTTATGCCAGGTAGCCTTTACGCCTTTGCTCGCCCCTTCTTTTTATTAGTTGAAGTGCATACTAAAAGTCAGCTAACGCTGGTGAGTTCTAGTTTATAAGCAAGCAGACATTAACATTATCTTTTGAACAAAAATATATATATGTGTGTATTTACTTGTACTTCTTTAATTTCCAGCTTTCTTATATCATTCATAATGGGTACGTACATAAATACATACATGCTTAGTTCTTAGTGCACATTCATTGGTCTTACACATATGGGTGATCAACCCGTCATTTTGATTGCGTAGGTCACAAAGACAAACGCCCTCGAACTACCGTCGTAGCCCATTTCGTTAACCATCCGTCTTCATCAACCGTCCGACAAACCTTCGGCCGTCCGTCTTAGCCATCCGTCCTACCGTCGTAGTCCGTCTTCGTCCGTCTGCCCTAAGGCATCTGTTTACCATTCGAACTATATATACAGCCGTGCATCGATTGAGCGACTGATTCTACCAAAGTAGCCTTAGTTTAGTCTACCTTTCTAGACTTTCATTTCTGGCTGCATAATAGTCTAGTGGTCATCCGTCTACCGAAGTAGCCATTGTCATCGTTTCCGTCCATAACGTTTACATTCATTCATAACATGAAATATATATAAATATAAAGCAAGATTTCATTCATTTATGTTATGCCATTCACTCATTTCATTCTTTGTATACATACGTTTCATTCTTTGTCCTCTATTTTTTTTTTCATATATCGCGTATGATCACATTATCATTCATATATATATATCACGTATGATCATATTGGCATTCATAAAGTTCATTCAATTAATGTATACACTTCAACCCCAAACATTTAAAATGATCTGCACATAACATATAGGGGCACATAGAACTCACATGTCTACTAGTATTCTACCCGAAGGTGATGTTTTTAACTATTGCTAATGCATATGTTGATCTGCACATAAGTCAAAGTACAAATTCCATTATTGCATGCAAGAGTCGGCTCATGAGAGAGTCGACCCGGAGTGTCGGCTGGGACAGTCTCCAGCCACACTCGAGTGTCGGCCAGGAGAGTCGCCATGCACTCATGAGTGTCGCACTTGCGTTCAGGACTTGGTGTTGTGCTAGGTGCCAATTCTCAACGTGTTCATCAGAGGGTCGATTCTCAGAGAGCCGACCCTTAAGAGCCGATTCTCTGAGGGTCGATTCTCTCATTTGGCCGATTCTCCTCATCTTCTTCCTCGCCGAGTGTCGGCACTTGCAGGTGGCCGACACTCGAGAAAGTGCCGACACTCGAGAGTCGGCTCAAGAACATCAAGTGTTTCCAGGTCGGATTTTTGATCCAAAACCTTAACTTTTTACATTCAAATCGTTTATCTAGCTTCCCTGAAGCTAGATCTGAGCTTTAAATCGTTTTTCATGCGTAAAAATCCAACCTTTATGTTGAAACCCCATAAACCCTAAAAACCCATTTTGATACAGAAACTCAGGTCTGAGGACGATCTTTACCTCAAAACCCGTGGTTCTTCGTGTAGAATAGATTAGGGATGATGGAGAGACAAGATAAGAGAAGATTCCAAGCTTGAAGGTGTCTTTTTGAGCTTTCTCTCTCTCTCTCTCTTGGGTTTCAATGTTGAAGATGATGAATGAGGGACTTGAGCTGATTTCCCTTTTATATGCATGGGCTATATCGGCCCATTGGAACCGAGCCCAAGCCCGCTCCCTTTCTTTTCATTTAATCCATGATTAAATTCCGATCTCGTTATTATCCGTTCGTTTATTATTTCGGGATGTTACACATTGGGTATTTTCTTAGGGTACTTTTTTATTTAGGGTAGTGCCCCCAATACCCTAAATTCATAAACACTGATCGTAGTGCCCAAGGAAAAACCAAAGCCCGAGGTTAAGGAGCAATCGGATAGCCTACGAAGATATATGAGATCTAAGATACGATCCACAATGAGAGTCTTAATTGCATAAATTAATAATCAAGTAACATGATACAACCTTCAAAATCATCACGATCAATGCATATATCTTATTGAAATTCAAATTGCAATAACCTAAGAAAACAACGAACACAAATAAGGTACATAAAAACATATTTTGGAAGTTTGACCAAGATATTAAATATACTACTTTGGAGCCTTCAATAAAACACCGATGCTATCAATATAATATCCACAAAGGCCGTAAAATCCAGCAAATGCACCATCATCCCATGGCACTGTAAAAGGTGTCCCTCTTACATCACCAAATGGCCCATGGGTTTTTTTGTTCGTCACGAATGATATTGATGAAATGATTGTGTAGCCAGCATAAGGTCCCCTTGACAATGCAACTGTTCCACTAATAGCAACAATCTCTTCGTTCCAATCGAACGTAACCTAAGCAATTATGTAAGATTAGATTCAGACAATCGCGTCAATGAAAGTTTATGATATATATATATATATATATATGGGACGGTTCCACTAAAAAGTGGTTTTTCGCTAAAAAATCCTAAGAAGTGGTTCAAACGAACTCCGATTGAGCTCATTCCAGCGACGTTGGAACCGTCTCATCGAACCCTAAACACCCCTCCACCCGCACCCCCAAAAACTTAAACCCCCCCTCCAACCCTACCCCGAAAAGCCTAAAACCACCACCCCTAAAAACCTAAACCCCCCACCCCCACAAAAAAAAAAAAAACCTTAAACCATAAAATCTAAACCCTAAGGCTAAACCATAAGGCTAAAACCCTAAAATTCAAACGTAAAATCTAAACCTTAAAAGCTAAACCCTAAAAGCTAAGATGGTAGAGTTTGACGAGACGGTTCCAACGCCGCTGAAATTAGCTCAATCGGGGTTCGTTTGATATCGTTTCTTAAGGGTTTTGTCATTTCTTTGATTTTTTTGCGAAAAACTACTTATTATTTGATACTCTCAAATATATATATATATATATATATATATATATATATATATATATATATATATATATATATATATATATATATATATATATATATATATATATATGGGAGGGCTATGGTGGAAACCCTCTAAAATGTATGTAACATACGTAACAGTTTAAAACATATGTAATTTTTTATTTTTTTATTTTTGGAATAGCTTCTATATTTAATTTCATCACTTTTGAAAAAAAAAACAAAAAAAGCGTCGAGTGAATTTTTTTTTAAAATTATTTACGAAAAATTTACATATGTAACATCATTTGTTGCGTATGTAACATGCTGACGTCACGTTGACATACGATACAAAAAACGTGAATTTTTGATATTTTTTCAAGATTTTTTTTTAAAGTACTCGACGTTTTTTTGATTTTTTTTTGTTTTTTGGTGACGAAAATATGTATAAAAACAGGCTAAAAAACAAACAAAGTTACATAGGGTTTTCTCAACTCAAGTGAGTTTCATTATATATATATATATATATATATATATATATATATATATATATGGTTAACTTGTTTGAGTCAAGAACTCCTCACCTCTGAAAGAGTTTCTCCACCATTCCAACCACCGGACTTTCGAGAAGTGGACGTTAACCCTCTATATTGTGTAGTGAACATTAGAGAGTATATGAGATCTCCATGATCAATGATTATCTTTTTCAAGTGATGATTTCTCTCAAGTTGGAAAGACCAGATATTCTGCGGACCTCCGGGATTAGTTGTTCCCCATGTTCCAACCCTAAGGATTTCATCGTCCGGTTTCACATAGATACCAACTCCGTCAAGATAATGGCTAGCTGTGCCGTAAAATCCGACTATTGAGCCTTTGTCCAATGGTATGGAAAACACAGAATTGGATTCTCGACCAAAAGGTCCAAAGGTCCTCTTGTTCGTTTTAAAAGATAATGATGAAATTATTGTATCACCACCTCGAGTACTCATGCTTCCATTAACACTGACTATTTCGTCATCGAAATTAAACGTTATCTACATATATGAAAATTATGTTTGAAAAAATATGTTTGTATGCATTTATTAGTAGAGTACGTAAAGATATATAGTGTCACCTCAGAAATTGTGCATCCACTGGCTGAACCACCAGCCCTGTTAGATGTATGCAAAACACCTCTACATTCAGTGGTGAACATGAGAGAGTGTATCACATCATCACCATAACCAATAATTATCTTTTGCAACTTATGACCTTGCTCAATTTCAAAAACCCAGTTATTTTGAGGATCTCCACTTTGTTTTCCCCAAATTCCTACCCGAATAAATCCAAATACTTTGCTATTGACCTTGAAACAATGGTTATAAATCATTGAAGCTAAAGGTTAGTAATAGTTTTCAAAGGATTTGATAGTGTTATTTTTTAAATGCTACTTACTTGAAGTTCTAACGCTTTTTCGAGTTTCTCCACGATCCAGGCCATCGTTGGGCGCTCAATGCGTTTTTCTTTCAAGCATTGAAATGCAACCATAGAGAAAACATTCAATGAATCTACTTTGCTTTCATTCTTGATACAGGGAAGGATGATCTCATATAATCTGTTTTGTTCACAAGATCGTTGGGCAAGTAAAGCAAGAGACCGTTGATCATCATGATGTGTCTTAATTAGAGCAGGCCTTCCACACAATATTTCAAATAGCAGCACCCCAAATGAGTACACATCTGATTCCTTGGTTAGAATGTAGGTTTTTACATAATCGGGATCAACATAGCCAGGGGTGCCACATGCATTAGTCGCAAGAAATGTAAACTCAACATTCGAGGGGCCTATTTTTGACAATCCAAAATCAGATACTTTTGCTTCCCAGTTTTCATCTAGGAGAATGTTTGCGCTCTTTATGTCGCGATGCAATATCCTATGTTGGGGTCCTGCATCATTATGTAGGTAGCTAAAACCACGAGCTGCACCGAGGCTTATTTTGAGACGTTGAATCCACGAGAGCTTATCATCACTTAGATGTCTGTCAAGGCTTCCATTTTTTGCATGCTTATAAACAAGGATATTTTCTCCATTTTCTTGACAAAAACCAACAAGAGAGATGAGGTTTCTGTGCTTATAACACGAAAGCAGTTGAATTTCCATCATAAACTCACGTTCCCCTTGTCCGTATGTACGATCTAGCCTCTTCACAGCGACAACATTTTGCTTCTCAGATGTAGTGAGATTGCCTCTATAGACCGTACCAAATCCACCTCTTGCAATGAAGTTTTCTTTACTAAAGTTTTTCGTTGCCAACTTTATCTCTTCAAGTGTAATTCTTAAGTGTTGTACTCTTTCCATGAAAATCGAACTAAGAGCGAACTCTTACGACCTGTGTAGAACAGTGCAATCTTTAATTTTGAAATTCAAAGACATGAATAGTGTGTAAACAAAACACGAACCTCATGTTTAACCTTTTTCACATCTTAATTTGAACACCAACAAACATACCTCTTTTTATTAAACACTACAACAAAAACGACACTATCATCGAAGGCAATTTTCCAACGGGTAATGCCGTCGAAAAGTTTTCGACGGAATTTCGACGGTTACTGTCGCAAAACAATTTTTATTTAAAAAAATAAGACCCGTCTGTAATCCGTCACAAATTTACCGATGCCTACAAATTCGTCGGTAATCCTTTGTAACAGATGTCCCGTCATAGAGTCAATTTAGGTTTGATTCGTGGGAGTTGTGCGGTAGTGGTTTCCGATGGAATCCAAAAAATAATAAAAAAATATTTTTAAATGTTTCTCAGAAAATATACTGACGGAGTGGAAGAAGAAGGCGAAGGCTGCTTGCAATAACTAGAACAAGAAGCACGGGTGGACGTCCTCCCAACACACGAGGGGTCGTTACCGTTTTCAAAGCCTCGAAAGAGAATGAAACGCGTTTATTTTTAATTCAACTCACATACGTATTGTGTCTGTTTAATTACTTATATTAATTAACTAATATAATGTTCTAGTTTGAGGAGACAAAAGTGCCCTAGTTGAGTGGCCTATATGTGAGGACTCGCTCCAGAATAGATCCGAAGACGGGTGAGTGGGTCTAATCTTATTTGAAGGCATGTGAGTCTCTGATAATTTTTCCCCTGATAAAAAACCATTATTTTATATAATTGTGCGTTTCTTTTTTATAAACTAATACTTCTATTTTGTTTCGTTAAACTTCAGGGTGTGTATAACACAAAAGGAGGAGGCGTCATTTTTCGACACACAGGACAGGATAATCCAACCATCCTATGGTTGGAGAGTATCAGAGGCGTCCGTAAGGGCCGTATATTTGGGGTCGGGACCACCACCGATCCCCATTATACTATTTCGGGATCGCGCAGGACGCCCAACACTGGGAGATCATACATCCCCACTACACGCTCGGTATGTAACTATCGTTATTAATTTGTTGTATTTATAACTAGATATATACTAATTAATAACGTGCCATTAATTTGTTTAACGTGTGTAGGATTCTGTCGTAGAAGCCCAGTTAGATGAGATCTGTTAGATCATCACTAATTTGTCGGTAGAGGTACAAGAGCTTCATGGAGCTCGCTGGAACAATGACGCGTTTGATCCCAACCACGATCCTCACGATTAGCTTTTTTTTTAGAAAAAAAAACAAATATTGTGGTATTTGTATTACTTGCAATATAATATGAATTTTTGGTTTTTGTATTGCTGGAAATAAAAATATAAGTTTTTAGAATAAAAATAAAAATTTTATTTTTTATAAAAAAAAAATTTTAATCAGCGACTGAAGTTTGTCTGAATTTAAATATAATAAAATTGAAGGCGGATTAGCATGTTGGCACAGGCCCTTAATCACCACCACCAACAGAAAAATAGATGAAAAGGAATGCTCGGTTGTTTTTGACCAACACAACTGATCGACTCTTTTTATTAAGAATAATGTACTCAATTATAATAAACCAAAGACCTCTATTTATAACTAAGCATACTTAGGGACCAAGTAACCTAATTAGACTCAACTTAGGAAAGTAAATCAAACAAAATCAGAATAAATCAAACTCAATATTCTTCTTAAAACCCCAAATAATAAACCAAAATTATTTTATTAACCCAATAATCACCCCTTTAATATTGATTTAACCACTTCTGATCTTCACAGCAATGGTAGACCATCATCTTGAACCAAATTTGTCATGTATTCATTCTCCTTCCACTTTGGACACTCCCCCACAAAATGCCCAAGCTCGTTACACTTGAAACACCGCACCCCGCTTTTGTCTCGCTCCCTTTGACCTCTGTTTTGTTGGAGTTTACCGTCTTTCCCTTGATCAGCCCCGCGACCTTCACCCCGACCACGTCCATGATCTTCACGGCTCGAACCTCCTTGACCACCTCGACCACAGTGCTCACAAAACAAGTCATTCCCTTTTTCCTTTCCAACATCCTTTGTAAGAAACAACTGTCGAGATGGATCTCCCCCTTGATCCAGTTCTTTGACTCGTTCTTCGTAGACTTTAAGCCAACCCACGACATCTTCGAAACCGATAGTCTTCAGATCTAGCACTTGTTCGATCGAAGCCACAATATGAATAAAACGTCTAGGGAGGCTAGTGAGGAACTTCTTGACGAGCTTAGATTCCTCGATTATCTCACCAAGGGAGGTTGATTTTGACGCTATACCCCGATAACTTGCCTGCAAAGTCATCGATGGTGGTGGTGTCATTCATCTTCAATCCGTCAAACTCAGTCATTAGAGTTTGAAGTCTAGCCTCCTTCACCCGATCTGCACCTAGGTGTCGGGTCTTGATCGCATCCCACGTCTCCTTTGCAGTTTTTATATTGCCAATTTGCAAAATCAATTCTTTGGGTATTGATTGAAACAAGAGAGCGATCGCCACATTGTTTTTCTTAGCATCCACCCCTGTTCCCGGTTCAATGGCATCCCATACGCCATGAACGTTGAAAATCGCCCGGATGCGCATCACCCAAATCGTGTAGTTTGTAGTAGTTAAAACAGGACACATATAACTCATGGAACCCACCTCCCGGACTGGTACGGCCGCCACTTGTTTGTCACCTATATTTTCTTTTGTAAACAACAGAAACGTCTAACTTTGACTGGATTATACCAAGAAACTCCCTGATCGATCTGCACCCGCTGCTATCGACCACCAACACGACGAGCCCCTGCTGTACTGTCTTCCTTGGATGCTAAACGATCTTCTTCAGCCCCCTGCTGATATCGTTTTTTTTGCACCAATTCTGCTGGCTTGTTACATGCCGAGAAAACCGCCCCCGCAGTTGATTTCCGACTAAGAAATCCTTGTAACCCAAGTCTGAGTCGAGACCTCCTGCTGCTGCCGCCTACTGTCTCAAAAGAAAAAAAACTAACAATCCTTTATTTCTGTCACAGACCCTTAATCGAGAGCTCTGATACCAATTGTTGGCACATGCCCTTAATCACCAACACCAACAGAAAAATAGATGAAAAGGAATGCTTGGTTGTTTTTTACCAACACAATTGATCGACTCTTTTTATTAAGAATAATGTACTCAATTACAATAAACTAAAGACCTCTATTTATAACTAACCAAACTTAGGGACCAAGCAACCCAATTAAACTCAACTTAGGAAAGTAAATCAAACAAAATTAGAATAAATCAAACTCAATATTCTACCTAAAACCCCATATAATAAACCAAAATTAATAAAATAATTCTAATCAATATTAACCCAATATAGCGATGGTGCTTCGTTGGAAACTTATAAAAAATCCGTCGCTAATCTATCAGAAATTGGAAAATTGGCCGGGATTTCGTCAAAAAACAAATTACCCACTAGAAATTTCCCAGAGGAGCATAACCGACAGAAGCCCGTAGGTAACGGCCATCACCGATTGATTTCTGGCAGAAACAGAGGTCGGTGAAAGTCCAGTTTTCTAGTAGTGAAAATGTCTGTGAAAAGCAGACGAAGAGATATAATGAGATTTCTGTCTGCTTTTCTTTTTTGTTGGTAGGAGGGAGTATTAAGCAGATCTGTTTAAACTGCATCTTACGATCTAAATCTAGTATTAATGCTTATAATAGAACGTGATTATTTTTGGATTTAGATTCCGAATTTCACAGAACACAAAAATACAACTCGAATTTGGATTTATTAAATGATTCCTTCATCTTTCTTATATGTTAAAAACCAAGTTTGTACACAAAGTCTGGCAAACTTCATCCTGAATGAACTCAAGCTGAGTTTTTGAAACGAGTTTCTTGAGTTCAGAATTTGGTTGGAAAAATTTCGTTTCATGATTCACGATATAAGTACGCTATGTCAAATTTGTTCGAAACTATACCATTTTGTGCAGTGGTGAGTCTTGGATCCCCTACTGAATAATGAAATATAGAATATTATCAAACGACAAATTATTTCTTATAAGAGCAAGATTCACAGTCAAGAAAGTGATAGAGTACAGGATCTAAAACAAAGTATCAAAAGAATTCAAACCTTGTCTGTTTTTTTAGCTTTTTTAGATCGAAACTCGGACTGCAGGAACTCTTGAATATAGACTAAGGGCTTAGGCCTTGAAGGTGCATTGGATCTTTAAATATAAAAACATCGTACATGCATGTGACGCCCGTATATATCGTTTGGTCTTTTTTTAGTCAGTAATTGACTTTTGAGAGATGAGCAAACTCTTTTCTTAATTTAAATCAACAAATAAGGCTCGAATATAATGTTTGTTACAATTTCAAACTTTTCCTTTTGTTCCCTTCTATTTCAGAGATTCTCGTTTGTTTGTTTTATTACGCAAGTTGGAGATTTATTTTCACCTCTCGAATCTAACTGGACTTCATGCGGAAAAAAAAATACCATGATAAATAATTAACCAAAGATATTTATCAAATAAACATTTGAGTTTTACTTTTTGGTATAATTTGACCACACTTTTCATACCACGATCACTTTTGCGCCATAAGGCGTAGAACTCGGTTACTTTTATGTATAGAGCAGAAACCTCTTTTGCTCCAGTTAGATTTGCTGCCCTACCAAGATGCGTACACTACTTTTGAATGTGGTGTGGTACATAAATATATTTTTTTTATAACATACAGATACTTGAGATGACAAGTCCCCATGACGTTGAGATAGTGGAAAAATAAGGTTTTAAACAATAATTTGGTTACTGTTGGGATATGACCCGGCACGAGGACGGACATATCCCAAAAGCCAATCCCGGATAACCGTCTACAGAAATACAATGACCAGCGGCCGGGCCAACAGGTCCAAAAGCTGGACCTTAACCAAGTCCCGGCAAGCGGAATAAGGCCCGGACACATTGAAGAGAAAGAGAAAAATAAGCAATTGTAAAGAGGAAACAAAAATCAGCATGTCAGAGTACGAACCAATAAGCAGGAAATGCCCGACAATGCGCAAACCATTACTAACAACCTTAAAATGGTCTAAGCATTATGTATCTAAGCCAATAGGCAAAGACCAATCCCAGGCTAAAGACAAAATACACCTTAGTATAAATACCCCAGAAATCCCAAGGTAACATTCACGTTCTCATTCATTCACCCCTGTTATTCATACTTATCATCCTCAAACCTATAGTTATTTTCACGCCGGAGGCTGGTCACGGCGAAACCCCCCGGGGTCCTCACTGTGACGAGACTAACGGTGTTTCTATTTTTGCTAGGTCAAGCTCAGCATAACCATTCTAGAAATTCCTTGATAACCTGATCCTGATCCGGAGATCTTGAAGTTTGCAGTGACGCCATCCAAATTGGATCAACCCTAAAACCAACTCAGCTAGAAAACCAAAACGAAATTACCCTATTTGCATACCTTCACAAAGATCGGTAGTAATGTCGAATCAACAACAAAACCCGCTTACAAACACCACATTGCCACATAACCCCTCTCCTAAGCCCACTCCGGGAGTGCCCTTAACGGGAATGACGTCCAAGGGAGGGGAAGAGAACAAAGGAAAAGTAACCAAGTCAACAGAATCATTGGAGAACTATGTTCTGCTCGAAGATGTACTAGAGGACTCAGACCAAGAAGCATCGGGGACAATAGCTATTATTACTCCGGAGTTCATCCAGAACAACCGTAATAGGCTCCGAGCGGAGTTGGCAGCCCTGGACAGGGCAGAAAGGCTTGATGATGTAAGAGCGAAGCTAGTATTTGATACAGCCGGGGGAACGAAAGGAAAAAACCAAACACTAGAAGGCCTGGCTGATGCCAGAATAGCCCGGCAAAGCAAGCAACCAGATAACAACATGCATACGCCAACAACAGGCGCATCCGACCTCTTGGGTCAGCTACTGGCGGTGCTGACACCACACTTAACAGCAAGTAAAGTTGTAGACACGGGTGCCTCGAATGACAAGCCTCAAAATGGTCTGGAGGTACAGAAGGCGAAAAATGACCTAACCAAACCTTACAGGCCGGACCACTTAACAGAGCAATCCAAGTTCACTGCCCGGCTGACAGGAGCACCACTCCCGGCTAAGCTCAAAATGCCAATGTGCATTAGCAAGTATGATGGTAGTCAAGACCCGGAAGATTACTTGCACACCTTTGATGGCACGGCTCATGTTGAGCAGTGGTCTCTGCCGGTCTGGTGTCACATGTTTGCACAAACATTAACAGGTCCAGCAAGAGTATGGTTTGACTCTTTGCCTTCACAAAGCATAGACAGTTTTGTGCAACTAAAGGAAAAGTTCCTCCGCAATTTCGGACAACAGAAAAAGAGATTCAAAAATGCCAACGAGATTATGCATATCCGTAGAAGGGAAAACGAAAGCGTGAAGCAGTACATGGAACGATTCATCAATGAAAGCCTGTTGATAGAGGATGTGCCAGAGCAAATGAAGGTGAGCAGTTTCATCAATGGAGTGCGGCACACACAACTACAAGAGAAATTGGGAGAAGACTATCCCAAGAGCTTCGATGTGTTGATGGACAGGGTACGAGCATTCATCTGGGGCAAAGACACGTCCGACCGAGCCGGAGAATGGGACAGCCAAACCCACAGGCAGTCAAGCAAGCAAACCGATGGTAGGGGGAGCAGATATGCCCCTGCGAGCGGATCCGCTCACAGACCCAGACCGCCAATGCCAGAGAGACCAGGTACTCATCCCATCCTACTGCATCATTTAGTCTGTACTCAAAGCAAGGCTAACTTAGTGAAACAAGAAGATACATAGGGGATAGGTCCGAGTGGCCATTCGATTTCACAACCCTCAGAAAGACACCAAGTCAAGCTTTCAGGGGAGTAGTCTCCACCAACCATGGAATCATGAAGTTCCCAACCCCGAAGGGCATAACATCAGTAAGCACAGCTGAAGAGATAGTGGACGGACTAGATAGAACCAAAGAAAGCCAAAACACAGAACAAGAAGCCTATATGATCCATGGCAACTTCATATAGCAAACCGTTAAGGTGGGGGCACAACTATCTAAGAAAGGGAAAGTAGATTTGAAGGAGCTACCCATCTGCAACATGGATGTGTTTGCGTGGAAGGAGGTAGATATGGAAGGTATCCTACGACACTTGGTGGATCACAAGCTAAACATATACCCTACAACAGCCCCAATCCGGCAGAAGCGAAGAAGTATGGGCCCGGAGCATCGTAAGGCCGCATGTACAGAAACCAGGAAACTACTACAAGCAGGAATAGTGAGAGAAGTCAAATACCCATCCTGGGTGGCAAACCCGGGAATGGTGCCTAAAGGGGACGGCTCATGGAGGATGTGTATAGAATTCAAAGATCTCTATAAGGCCACCCCAAAAGACTGTTACCCCCACCTGAGATGGAGATGAAGGTAGAATCCCTAGCGGATTTCCCAGTCAGATGTTTCTTGGATGCGTACAAGGGGTACCACCAAATACAGATGGCATCGGAAGACGAGGAAAAGACGGAATTCTACACAGACGAGGGAGTATTTTGTTATACCAAAATGCCCTTCGGTCTAAAGAACGCAGGAGCTACATACCAAAGGTTTATGGATCAGAATTTTTCCAAACAGATCAGAAAAAACCTTGAGATTTATATGGATGATCTAGTGATTAAAACTAAACTGAAGCGGGAATGATCAAGGATATAGAAGAAACTTTCAGAACACTCCGTGAAGCAGGTATGAAGCTCAACCCAAAGAAATGTTCATTCGGGGTAGCTGAAGGAAATGTTTTGGGAGTGATGGTGAAAAAAGACGGGATACGCCCAAATCCGGAGAAAGTAGAAGCAATAACCAAGATTCCCTCCCCGAAGACGTTGAAAGAAGTACAACGACTGAATGGTCGGTTAGTAGCGCTGGACAGATTTTTTTCCCGGATGGTAGAGAGATCACTTCCATTTATGGCAACACTAAAAAACTGCCTCAAAAAGAAATACTTTGCATGGACGACAGAGGAGGAAACGACATTTCAAGAAATGAAGGCTCACCTGTGTAACCTATCGGCACTAACAGCACCAAAGCCGGGGGAGACACTGATCATGTACGTGGCCGCATCTGCAAATTTTTTTAGTGCAATACTCATGATAGAAAGAGGAGAGGTCCAAAACCCGATCTACTTTGTCAGTAGAACACTCAAAGACCCTGAGACCCAATTGGCCCTACACTGGTGTATGTGTCACGACGTCTCCGGCGACACTTCCAAGCTCAACCAATCAAGGTACTAACTGACCAACCCATTCAAAGAGTGCTAAAGAAGCCCGAATACTCAAGGAGACTAGCCACATGGGTAATTGAATTTGGGGGCCATCAAATCACTTATTATCCACGAACGGCATTTAAAGGGCAAGTGATAGCAGATTTTTTAGTTGAATTACCAGGCGTACAGGGTGACAAAATGGAAACATCTAAAGAAGGAAACAAGGAGGCTGTAGTACAAGAACCATGGAAGCTGTTCACGGATGGAGATTCCAACGATGAAGGGTGTGGAGCGGTCTTAATACTGATTAGCCCTGAGGGTATAGAGCTCACCAACGACCTCCAGCTAAATTTTAAGAGCACCAATAACGAGGCAGAGTATGAAGCCCTTCTAGCAGGGCTACGGACGACAAAAGTAATGAAAGTAACCCAATTTATGGAGGCATATGTTGATTCTATGTTAGTAGCGAACCAAGTCAACAAAATTTATGAAGTAAACGGTGAAGCAATGAAGCAATATAGAGCAAAGGTGGAAGAATTAATGGCTAATTTTGAGCACTGCAAGATAACACACATTCCCCGGAGCCAGAACAAGAAAGCTGATGCCCAGAGTAAATTAGCCTCTGTTGCATTTAGTCACTTAGCCAAAGAAACCAGGGTGGAGATACTAGCCGAGCCATCCACCATAGAGAAAAATATTGAATCTGTGGAGGCAGAAAGAGACAGGACATGGATGTCCCCTTTAATGGACTATTTGATCGAAGGAGTTCTCCCGATAGATAAAAGTGAAGCCCGGAAGATACAATACAAATCTCTTAATTACGCAGTAGAGGAGAACCAGTTATACCGCAAGTCTTATCTTGGCCCCATGTTGAAATGTGTAGACCCGGACGAAGCTAACTATGTAATCAGGGAAATGCAAGAAGGCATTTGTGGCATGAATTTAGGGCCAAAAACAATTGTAGCAAAAGCAATGAGGGCTGGGTACTACTGGCCTGGAATTAATAAAGCAGCAGTGGATGAGATCCAGAAATGCAACAATTGCCAACGACACGCCCCGGTAAGCCGTCGTCCTTGCATGAACTTGATTCCAGTTACTTCTGCTTAACCTTTTTGCAAATGGGCGATCGATATTGTGGGACCTTTCCCAGAAGCAGCAGGAATGGTAAAATTCCTTATTGTAGCAATAGACTACTTCACTAAGTGGATTGAAGCAAAGCCACTAGCAACAATAACAGGCCAACAAGTGCGGCGCTTCGTGTGGGAAAGCATTGTCTGTAGATCCGGGATACCAAGAGAATTGGTAAGCGATAATGGGAAACAATTTGCTGATAACCCATTCAAGCATTGGTGCGCAGAGCTACAGGTAAAACAAGTATTTTCTTCTGTTAAACATCCCCAGTCTAATGGGCAGGTGGAGCGGGCCAACAGAAGCATAATTGAGGGAATTAAAATCCGTCTGGAGCCCAGAGCCAAGCCTGGTTGGAAGAAGTCCCACACGTACTATGGGCCCATCGCACCACACCAATGACCAGTCATGGAGAAACACCGTTTAGCCTAACTTACGGCGCTGAAGCAATGATCCTAACAGAAATAGGGTCGCCAAGCCAGCGAACCCGAATAATGGATGAAGAAAATGAGGAAAATCTGAGGCTCAACCTGAACCTGCCGGAAGAACGCAGAGAAATGGCCATAACCAGGGAGACAAAATACAAAAAACAAGGTGGAAAGGTACTATAATAACCGCGTTAAAGACATGAGCTTTAGGCACGGCGAATGGGTGTTACGGTATAATGAGGCTAGTCTTTAAGAAGACACCGTCAAACTGGGACCCAAGTGGGAAGGTCCATACCAGGTGATTGAAGCCAACACCAGAGGGTCATACAAGCTGGCCAAACCGGATGGCACACCCATTCCCCGCACTTGGCATGGAATGCAGCTAAAGAAGTACTTCATGTGAAACTAAGTGTTACGACCTATATTATCTTTCATTTACTTATGCTGGCTTTATGCCTTATCAATACAGATTATGTTCTTCGAAAACAACACTTGCCAAAGACTAACAAAAAACCTAAGGCTATTCAGCCGCACTACCCCCGGATAAGTCACAAACTTTTACCCATTGCCAAGGGTATAAAGACCAACAAAAAACCTAAGGCTATTCAGCCGGATCACCCCCAGATAAGTCGCAAACTTTTACCCATTGCCAACGGTATAAAGACCAACAAAAAACCTAAGGCTATCCGGCCTGATCACCCCCGGATAAGTCGCAAACTTTTACCCCTTGCCAAGGGTATAAAGACCAACAAAAAAAACTAAGGATATCTGGCCGGAGTACCCCCGGATAAGTGTAACATCCCAAAAACCTACGCCTTTATTATTTGAGTTAACGGGTAACTTAAACCTCTTGTAAATGAGATGGTTGACGGAAGTTTCACGTAAAACCCTACTCTTGAATTGCGAGGGACCTGAGTAGCCAAAAGAGAAACAGTGTGGATCGAAAGTCCCCAAAACGGAAACCCGAGGACTAGAGTGTAAAACCCGAAAGTTTAAATACCACTTAAACTCTAACCCTAGGGCCATTTTTGGACCCTAGGTGCGCACGACGGCAGGTAGCGAGAGGGAGAGGAGGAGACACCGGAAAAGGGGAGGCCGGCGATGGTTCTATGATGGAAACGATCAAGGGGAGAGCTTCAGACGTAAGGTAAACTCTAAACCTATCCGTTTCTTTTCTTTTAGTCTTGTATCCGTTGAATAGGAGAACCCGACTAGGGTTTTAGATGCGGATGTGGTGATCGGTGGGAGAGAGAGTCGAGAGAGGGTGGCCGACTGTGGTGGAGTGCATGGAGGGGGCTGCGGACGCCGTGCAAGCGGGGCTGGTGCGTGGTGGAGACAGGCTAGGAGAGGATGACGGAGAAAGGCGGTGTTGTGGGCTAGCCGTGCGCGACGAGGGTGACCGGACGACGGGAGTAGGGCTGAGTGGTGGTGCTCGGCGTCTACCACGTCAACGGTGAGAAGGTGAGGCACGGCTACAGTAGCGTGAGGTCGGGTGCATGATGGTGGCGGGTATGGGGCCCGACGGTGGCCGGTTTGTGGTACCCGGTAGGGAGAGCTAAGCCGGGATTACATGGTGGTTTACGCACGTGCATGGAAGCCCGCTTTAAGATAACATGTCGGTGAAATTAGGGTTTTGAGAACTCAAGTTATACATGTTGAATTTACGACGTGCATGGGGACCTCGGCTCGGGTACATGTGACCTACGAGACTAAGGCATTGCATGGCACATAGACGTGCATGCATGCGAGCTCTTAACGGGTTCGGGATAACCCAGATTGAGTGGATATGTGGATTAGGGTCTTGCGGGGACGAAGGGCAAGCAGATAAGAAGAATGCCAGGGATCATTGATATTTATACGTAACTGACGCATGTTTAGGATGTACTCTGACCATGAGATCATGCGTTGACAGGTTCGGGTTTCGTGCGAGGAGACCGTTGCAATGCCGAAGTTAGATCTTCATAACCTGTGAGTTTCTAATCCCCCTCTTTAATTGGTTTAATGATTTGGGGCTATAGTACATACTTTCAAGACGTGTTTTATTACATTGAATGTATACCGAGCTTCGAGGTCTAACCCGATGAGTTTACGAAGTTAAATAGTTAAATGTGGGGCTAAGGGACTGGGTGTGTCCATAGGACGTGCGGGTTATAGGTGGGGATATGGTCACGGGTCGTATAGTGACCTAACAGGGGTGAGTCGGGATTGTAATTAACGGTCATACGGGTATGACTAGAAGGTATCACAGGGTGTGCATGTACGTAGTATGTGCTTAGATAATGAGACATACTATTAGTATGTGTGTTGCTACATTAGCATTGTATTGTGTTATGAGTTAGTCGAGTCGGGATATAAGCTAAACGCTTATGAACACGTGTAGGATATGTTATCCTAGTGCTATGTGTGGGGTGCAGGTGCAGTTAATGAGTAAAGTAAATAGAGTATGATGTTATGTGTTATATGTGTTGCTTTATGTGCTTGCATTGTTGTCTATGTGTTGGGTCAACAATGGTGTGGAGGACGGAGTCCTTCGGGGTCATCATTATACGTGTGCTCTGGCAGTCACCGTATGGTAGATGATATAGTCACCATATGGGTGGCTGGGTAGTCATCGTAGATGACGAGTGTGTCGCTATTTTTAGTGGCGGGGCCCTGTAACAAGGGTGGAGTTGAGCTTATGAAGAGTATCCCGACGGGGATAACCCTGACGAGGATGCAGTAATGAGGTATGTGTTGCGTGCTTATATAATTGTTTTAAATTGCATGCAAGTGATGAGTTATATTTATTGTGCATAAGATGATACTATTATGATGTGTAGATGATATTAATGACGAGAGTAGAGTTAGATTGGTCGTGGTGCCAGGATTGTGATGTGGTGCTTACAACTGTAATGTCAGTTAATTTGTAAGGGCCTTGGTCAAGGCTGAGTAAGTTGAGGTCTAGGGTTTTGTTGTGTTAACCAAGGGTCGAGTTAATACGTGTACTTGACTATGAGAATTAATGTAGTAGGTTCGACCTATGTTGAGGAGACTGCGAGATTATTATTATTATGGGATGAGTCTGGGGGAATGAACTATTATGGGGTATCGGGTGATAACAAGGGTTATCTAATGGTTAATGAATTGTGGATCTATTTTATAAGGATCGTGGGTCCTGAGTGAAGTTTAAATAACTTTTGAGACGAGTTGGCTTTTAATTAAACTAAACTATTAGAACTCACTCAGCGTAGTTGACTTTGTGTGCACGTTAGATTGTTTTGTAGGTGAGTTTACTAGATGAGGTATCTTGGCTTGGGAGCGGTGCTACTCGGATTGGTATGCAAGCATTCGTGAGTTAACTTAATGACATTAAAGACTAATTAATGTTTTTAGAAAGACTTCCGCTGTAGTTTAATATATCAAAAATGAGTATTTTCAAGGGAATAACCCGTTATGAGAACCAACTGTAGGGTGCCCGGTTTGGGGCCTTACAATAAGTCACAAACTTTTACCCCTTGCCAAGGGTATAAAGACCAACAAAAAACCTAAGGTTATCCGGCCGGACTACCCCCGGATAAGTCAAAAACTTTTACCCCTTTCCAAGGGTATAAAGACCAACAAAAAACCTAAGGCTATCCGACCGGATCACCCCCGGATAAGTCGCAAACTTTTATCCCTTGCCAAGGGTATAAAGACCAACAAAAAACATAAGGCTATCTGGTCGGATCACCCCCGGATAAGTCGCAAACTTTTACCCCTTACCAAGGGTATAAAGACCAACAAAAAACCTTAGGCTATCCGACCGGATCACCCCCGGATAAGTCCCAAACTTTTACCCCTTGCCAAGGGTATAAAGACCAACAAAAAACCTAAGGCTATCCGACCGGACAACCACTGGATAAGTCACAAAGATAAACTTTTACCCCATGTCAAGGTTATAAAGAATAATGAAATAGTTAAAGCTGGCCGGTAGGGTTTCCCCCGGATTAGTTAAAAAGAAAAGTCGTAACATCAACTAAAACCAACCAGAAAAGAGGATTACCAATTCTAAAGAAGACCAATATATTACAATCAAGGGGGATTACAGTAAATTGTTCAAAAGAAACACATAAACAAGCTGTGTAAAGAAACTAAGGAGGCGCGGTGCTGGTGGAGGAAGCTGGCGCACCGGTAAAAACATATTTCAAAACGTGGAGAGAGGCTTGGGTCAAACCAGCTAACCGGGATACCAAGGAGTGGTTGGAAGACTGCAGCACTGTTGTGCTATCACGGAGCCTTTGCAGGGCATCTGGATTATAGCCTTCCACAGATTCCAGGGGAATCTGCTTCTCACTCCCTGCATATCCAGCGGCTAAGCCCTCTTGAAAACCCATTGCATTGGCCGCTTTATTCACTGCACCTACCAACATAAGCCACTCCCGACTACCCCTCAGACGCTCATAAAAGGGCCTAAAGCCAGTACCTATGATCCAATCATTCTCACAGGAAAGACGATGGTTTTCTAAAACCAAAGTTTCCTTCTGAGCTGACACGGTAGCAAGGTCAGCTTTCAGGCTTTCTCTCTCTGTTTCCCAGGCATCTTCTCTATCGGGCATCACAGTCTCCAGATGATGCTTGTCCTCGTCCGATCGGGCTAACTAAGCTTTCAGCTCCCTCTCACACTCCTGCCAAGGCATAAAGTAAGCAAGAAATAAGTTCAAGATAAGAAAGCCAAGGCAAAATACAAGAAAATAAAGTAAGGTACCTCCGGCGCCCGAACCTCACCGCGTGAATTGTCCAGGTCTACATGAAGGAGATTCATCTCCGATGAGACCTGGACACACTCCGCTTCTTTATCTGAAGCAAGCTTGGAGAGGCGGGCTATCTCTTGGCCACCATCATGGACCTCACTCCTAAGACGCGCTATCTCATCTTCCTGAAACTTGAATCCCTGAGATAACGTTTCCATCTTCCGGAGCTCGGCCTTAGCCTCCTGGAACCGCCGGCCCAATTCTTCCAACTCTTTCAATAGCCCAAGCCTCTCCGTCATGGCCTTCTCCAACTGTGCCCGACCTCATCATGCCTCGCCATAAGGGCATGGTACCTATTATCAAAGTATAACATCCGGTGATGCATATCCACCGTTTGAGATATCTGATCCGCCATAAAAAAGCTATGCTCACGGCTAAGTTGGGAGGTACTAATGCTCCTTGTAAAGATCCTCTCCCCGTGAAGCACGGCGTGATCCATGACTTCATGGCTAACCTCCGACGAATCAAAGAGGGCCCCATTAGCCAGGGACCACCCAGGAAAAAAGGGAGAGACCCGCTCGTCCTCCGACAGGGGTGGTATCTCGTCCCCGTGTCCTAGCTTGTTGGAAAAGTCATCAGTATGGGGTTGAGAACCAGAAGCCCCACCATCAAGGATGTGGGGTGAGGCAGAAGGAGGTTCTCCAACAGATGATGCAGAAGCATGGGGCCGGGGAGAAGGGATGTCGACAATCCTATCCGGAGGAGAATCCACTTAAGAGCCTGCCGGCGTTGGAATGGACCGGAGGGGAATGACTGTCGCTAGGTCAGAAGGAGTAATGGGATAAGGGAAAGGAGGAGGATTGAAGATCACCTGTATGTTGGGGCGTTTGGGAGAAGAACTACCCGAAACCTCCCCCGCCTTCCTCTTTCCCTGGCGGGTAAGTTCTACCTCGTCACTCTTATTCTCTGACTATATCAGGATGATGGTAATCCCATGAGCAGTAGAAGCACTTTGAGTATATGTAGCAGGGACAGGGCTACTTATGCCAGCAGTGGAAGGAACGACATTCACAGCCTTCGAAGTCACCCCCATGTCACCTCCCATCACAATGTCCAACAGGTCCACTTCTGCAAAAAAGAAAGAAGCAGAGTCAATAATGATAAGTCCGACAAAAGGAAGACCAAGCAGTTATAACCTTCTCCTCACTCACCAACACCATTATGAACGAGAACATGGCAGAGAAGGGGAGTATCCCAATTTTGGCTAACACCAGCCATAACCAGAGCCGGCTCATCATACACGACGATGGACGAGGGCGGAGAGGTCAACAAGGTCAACAGTCCATCCTCATATGTACCCACATCAGGGGGGAAGGTCCTCAATGGGGGCATTAATGTCTCGGCGGGGTAGGACAACGGAAAGAAAGGCAGAGGAAATAAAGAAGAAATGATCTTTCCAATTCTCCAGGGAATTAGGAATCTTAAGAGTCATTGTCGGGCCTTTCCTTCTTTTAATAAAGGTAAACCAATGGTAAACCAATCACTGGCAGTTCCAAGGTGATAGAATGTGACAACCGGTAATCTTACCACATAGCTATTTAAATATAATTATACGAAACTGTACATATTAGACTAATTTTAAATAATTAGGTCTAACCCGGTCTAGCAAAGTCCACCCACTATACAACTTATGAAGGAAATTTTAGAAGTTTCCGAGACACAACGATACTCATACGCGTTAGTGACAATTGGGTCCAAACTATTTGGAAAACCGACTAAAAGACTTATAATATGTAAATACTATTTAAAACTAAATAATTGCGGATATTAACGCTGAGACGAGATAAATATTTTTAGACTAAAAAATTTGTATTAAACTATTAAAGAGTCGCAACTGCTTAGATATAAGCGTTAATTCATATACCCGATACCTTTTAATTATAACTAGATGGCTTAAAATTTTATATTTAAAACCGGGTACCTTGCGGGTATTATACCGGACTTTAACTAACGGGCATCACACCACTAACCACCCTACCCCCCCCCCCCCTCCACCTTGTTTTTCCTTTCCCTCTCAACCGAACTAGTCCCAAAGGAAAATCCCTTTTCTTGTGAGCTTCTTCCCACAACCAACATACACCAAATATTAATTTGATGATTTGACCTTGCAATAAACCAATTCCCAATGCTAGAAGCAGGATATGACCATTGCAACTCCACGTTCTTTCCTTTCGACGCCTACCACCCCATTCCCATGCCATGTCTCCCATGTAAGCCTTGTCAACTCATGTTTTGTTCCCACTTTTCAATTACACAAGAGTTAATATACACCATTAGTCTCTATAAATGCAGGTCAAATCTCACTAGCTTGAAGCCACCACATAACCTCTTCCACTCTTTCTCTGATCAAGGCAATTCACACACATTTTGAGTTTTATTTTCAAACTTAACATTCAAAAAAAAATCAAACAATCCCATTCCCTTTTTGGTTCTTCTGTCCAACGACCCAACAAAACAATATATTTGTTTTGTTTGTTTTCTTTCTTTGATACAAGCTTAAGAACACAAGGGAGGAACCTAGTGTTACCAAGTGCATCTCAAAGAGGTCTCATGTCTCCAATCACCACCATTCCTTCTCCTTGCTTGTCTACGTGAGTTTTCGTGTCACCAAAACTTACATTTTTACTAGTAGGTTATGTTGTAACAAGCACCCAAGAGACCGTAGACTTGCCTTAAAATCTCAAAAATTATTCCACTAACATATTATAATCTCGTTTTGTCATAAGACTCAAAAAAATGACTAACTTATAATATGGGCTTGAAAAAAAATCACTAGTTGGGTAACATATGTGATAACTTAATATTTTTATAAAGATTTCCCTTGAATACATAAACCGTATGTATTCAAGTAAAAATATATATATATATATACACACATTTATGTATATTTGTCAGGAGACGAAACCAATACTTATTTTGAGTGTATCATTTTCAAGACTATAGACGAAAAATAATATAATAATTATTTTTATGTTATATGACGAGAACTCTATATTTTATGTGTTAAGAGACATCGAAGCACTAAGTAAGCCTGTAAATTCGGTCCATGTAATAGTTTGAAATATATTTTCTTTTCAACTTTTATTTTCATAAACAATCTTAAGTCAACCTCTAAATTCGATTCCATATAAAACGTTGAAAACTACTTTTCAACTTTATTTTCATAAAATAATTAAATATATATTAAATATATATATATTTAATAGTAGCGTCAAGACGTATACTCGAGTTTAAACAAAATTATATAATGTGACTCTAGACTTATAAAGACACAACGAACCTAAGGGTTTAAGACCGCCTTTTAATAGAAACATATTAACATTTATAACAAATATAAATATATGTTTGGAGAAAACGATTCGTATCACCAACGGTTATTGAGTCTGACTTTGTAACATTACAAGGTTTCATGTCGAGACTTATTGGGTGTTGCTTACACGACCAACATGCATATTGAAACTATACTTAGGCCTTAGGGTGTCTTAAATATTTTAGGACACAAGTAGGTCGGGACATCACTAGACTTTGCTACTTATATCATCACCTTGCTGCTAAGGTGAGTCTCACGGCCCCACTTTTACTTGTTTTAAATTGATTTTTAAACACATGGGGGAGAAAACTTGCTCAACTTACAACTGGACACAAGTACCTACATTGTTACATGAGTCAACACGTTTAACGCATCAAAGTCCCCTCTTATTCTGTAACTGTTAATTATGGTATGAACGTGGAATGCATGGTAATATTAATAGACATACATTATTGTTTTAATTAATGATAGTGGGACATCATTGTTCGGGAGAAACAATACACATCATTGTTCGGAGAAACAATACTCAACTAGAAATCTTGTGCTCTAAACATCAAACATATCAACTAAACCTGTGAACTCACCAACTTTATGTTGACCTTTTTAAGCTTGTTTTCTCAGGTAACTAATCATGGAAGGAAAGGCATGCATGCATGTAGAATCACTTTTGAAGTTTTATGGTTATAACCTAGGGCATCTAGGTCATAGCTAACAAACTTGTTATTTAAACCGTCAACTTGGTTAAGTGCGGTATTTTGGCATGTATTGTCTTGAAACAATTTATCGTTTTGTGTAATGAATTAAACCTTTGATAATAAATACATTTAGATGTCGTTTGTTGTAATCAAAGGCTATGGACACCATGAACCATCGCGCCCTGTGTTTCTGCCCTAGGCGGGGTGTGACAGACTGGTATCAGAGCCTTGGTTATAGCGAACTAGGTTGCATTAGTGAACCTAGACTATAGCCCTAGAAACAGGACAAGAACATCTACATTGCACAACTTATATATATATTTTTTCTTTTCGTCATACTAGGAAGAAAAACATGGCATCTAGAGGAGAAAACCGACGTAACACCCGACAGAACACCGAAAATGCCGAGGCAACTCAACCCATGACAGCTGCCGACATAGCCCAACTAGTGGTTCAGGAAGTAGCCGCCGCTGTAGCTCAAAGCGAGGCGAACCGGAACGCTAGATCCGGAAGCGGATCAGGAAATCGGAGGAACGGCAACAGTGGAGCCGGCAGAGGAAATGGAAACGGATCCGGAAACACAAATATCGGTAGCAACACTAATGGAAATGGAGACGGGTCTGGAACACAAACACCGGTAGCGGCACTAATGGAGAGGGATCTGGAGCCGCCATGGGAAACAACAATGCTCCAAGAGGTTGCATCTACAAGGAATTCATGAACTGCAAACCTCACCATTTTAATGATTCTGAAGGAGCAATTGGTCTCATGCGCTGGACTGAGAAAATGGAGTCGGTTATCAACATCAGCAACTGCGCCAATGACTGCAAGGTCAAGTATGCTACTTGCACTTTCCAAGACCAAGCACTTACCTGGTGGAACACCCAAGTTCAGACATTGGGTATGGATGTTGCTTACCAGATGTCATGGGATGACTTCAAGCATTTAGTGAAAGAGGAATACTTCCCCCGAAATGAGGTTCAGAAATTGGAGAGCGAATTCTGGAATTTGGCCATGGTTGGAGCTGAAGTGGCAACCTACACCACTCGGTTTCATGAACTAGCCCGACTTGTTCCACACATGGTTACCCCGGAGATCAAACGGATTGAGAGGTACATTTGGGGCCTTGCAACCCAGATTCAGAGTATGGTGACTTCGTCTAAACCAACCACCATTGAGAGTGCCATAAGGTTGGCATATTATTTGACTGATCAAGCTGTTCGCTCTGGAGTGCTGGGAAAGAAAAGTTCAGTTTCTACTAAGAAGAGTTTCAGTGGAAAAAGGAAATGGGATGGAAAGAACTCTAGGCATCAGACTCACAAAAAGCCCGAGACTGTGAAAGCTTATGTTGCAGCACCAACTGCAAAGAATCAGTACGCAGGAAAGCAGCCTAAGTGCAACAAATGCAGTCTCCATCATCTGGGTACTTGTAAGAGTTTCACCTGTACCAAATGTAAGAAGCTGGGCCACACGGCCAAATACTGTAGAGCCCCTGATCAAGCAGTCAACATCGGGGCAAATCGAGCTTGTTATGAGTGTGGCAATACTGGGCACTTCAGGAAGGACTGCCCAAATTTGAGGAACCAAGGAAACAACCAAGCCCGTGGCAGAGCATTTGTGATTGGAGCCGGAGACGCCCGTCAAGACCCCAACATTTTTACAGGTACGTTCCCTCTGACGACTTCAGTCCTTTACTTGGTATAGCACCCACTGCACTAAATGAGTCTTATGTGATAGAATTAGCTGACGGTAAATTAATCGAAACAAGAGAGATAATCAAAGGATGCTCCCTAAGTCTGGGAGACCACACGTTTAGCTTAGACGCAATGCCTGTGAGACTTGGAAGTTTTGACTTCTTCATCGGCATGGATCGGCTATTCAAGAACCATGCGGAAATTTTTTTGTCACAAGAAGATAGTTTGCATTCCACTCCTCAACGGTGAAACCCTGGCCATTCAGGTAGAGAAGAGTGGAGCCACCTTAAGAATTATCACATGCATGAAGGCCCGGAAGTACTAAAGGAAGGGATATCATGCTATTCTAGCTCATGGGACAGAAAAGAAGCCAAAGGAGAAACAACATCACTGACATACCAGTCGTACGAGACTACCTAGAAGTCTTCCCCGAAGACTTGCCTGGACTTCCACCACCGAGACAAGTTGAGTTTCGTATCGATCTGGTACCCGGAGCGGCTCCGATTGCATGATCACCATACCGACTTGCACCGTCCGAGATGCAAGAACTATCCGGTCAACTACAAGAACTCTTGGATAAAGGGTTTATCCGACCGAGTTTCTCACCATGGGCAGCTCCGGTCTTTTTCGTAAAGAAGAAGGATGGAACTTTTAGGATGTGTATCGACTACCGAGAGTTAAACAAATTAACCGTAAAGAATCGGTATCCACTTCCAAGGATAGATGACTTGTTCGATCAATTCCAAAGTTCTAGTTTCTATTCTAAGATCTACTTACGGTCAGGATATCATCAGCTAAGAATCCAAGAAGAAGACATCCCCAAGACAGCATTTAGGACTCGTTACGGCCACTACGAGTTCCTAGTTATACCTTTTGGCTTAACCAACGCACCAGCAGTATTCATGGATCTCATGAATAGGGTCTCCAAACCCTATTTAGACAAGTTCGTGATTGCATTTATCGATGACATTCTGATATACTCACAAAGCAAAGGGGTACATGAACATCACTTAAAACTTGTCTTAGAACTACTCAGAAACGAGAAACTGTATGCCAAATTCTCGAAATGCGAATTCTGGATTCGAGAAGTGCATTTCCTCAGTCATGTGATCAATGACAAGGGCATACATGTGGATCCATCTAAAATTGAAGCCATCAAGAATTGGGAAGCACCAAGGACTCCAACCGAGGTGCGACAATTCTTAGGTCTGGCCGGCTATTACAGACGTTTTATCAAAAATTTCTCAAAAATAGCCCAGCCCCTAACGACCTTGACTCAGAAAGATAAGAAGTTTGATTGGAACGACAAACAAGAAGCGGCATTCCAACTGTTGAAGTAGAAACTATGTTGTGCACCTACTCTATCTCTCCCAAAAGGAGCAGATGATTTTGTAGTATATTGCGATGCATCACACCAAGGACTTGGATGTGTCTTGATGCAGAAGGAGAAAGTCATCGCATACGCATCCCATCAACTCAAGGTACATGAGAAGAACTACACTACCCATGACCTAGAATTAGGAGCAGTCGTTTTTGCTCTTAAAATCTGGAGGCATTACCTATATGGTACAAAATGCACTATTTTTACCGATCATAAGAGCCTCCAGCACATTTTCGATTAGAAAGAATTTAACATGAGAAAACGAAGAAGGGTAGAGTTACTGAACGACTATGACTGTGACATCCGTTACCACCCTGGTAAGGCAAACGTCGTAGCCGATGCTTTAAGCACGAAAGAAAGAAACAAGACTCTTCGAGTACGAGCATTAGGAATGACAATTCATACGAGCCTTACCGCTCAGATACGTAATGCTCAACAAGAAGCACTTAAGGAAGAGAACTTGAAAAATGAATCCTTACGAGGTATGGATCAACAACTAGAAACCAAATCCGATGAAGCCCGTTACTTCATGAACTGAATTTGGGTACCACATTTTGGGAATCTAAGGGATTTGGTGTTAGACGAAGCACACAAATCCAGGTATTCCATCTACCCAGGATCCGACAAGATGTACAAAGATCTCAAGGAGTTATACTGGTGGCCCAACATAAAGGCAGAAATTGCCACCTACGTAAGTAAATGCTTGACTTGTTCCAAGGTCAAGGCAGAACACCAAAAGCCATCGGGACTTCTACAACAACCCGAGATACCACAATGGAAATGGGAGCAAATTTCCAATGGATTTCATCACAAAATTGCCCAGGACGTCTAGCGGTTATGATACTATTTGGGTAATTGTTGATCGGTTGACAAAATCTACACATTTCCTACCTATCAAAGAAACGGATAAGATGGAGAGATTAACGCAAATCTATCTAAAGGAAGTTGTCTCAAGGCACGGAGTGCCAATCTCTATCATCTCAGATAGGGATAGTCATTTCACCTTAAGATTTTGGCAATCACTTTAGAAAGCGTTGGGTACACGCTTAGACATGAGCACCGCCTATCATCCACAGACGGATGGTCAAAGCGAGAGAACCATCCAACCCTAGAGGACATGCTTAGGGCATGTGCCACAGACTTCAGAAAGAATTGGGATACTCATCTACCCTTAGCGGAGTTTTCTTACAACAACAGCTACCACACCGGTATCCAGGCCGCACCATTCGAAGCACTTTATGGTCGAAAGTGTCGATCACCATTATGCTGGGCAGAAGTTGGTGACAGCCAACTCACTGGCCCTGAGATTATCCAAGAAAACGACTGACAAGATCTTTAAGATCAGAGAAAGAATCAAAGCGGCTAGAGATCGTCAAAAGAGCTATGCTGACATAAGACGCAAACCCTTGGAATTCCAAGTGGGAGACAACATCCTATTGAAAGTCTCGCCTTGGAAAGGAGTTGTTAGATTCGAGAAACGAGGTAAACTCAATCCCCGATACATCGGACCTTTTGAGATCCTAGCAAGAGTATGCCCGATGGCTTACAAACTTAAACTACCTCAAGAACTCAGTGGTGTACACGACACGTTCGTGTCAAATCTAAAGAAATGTCTGTCAGACGAAAAACTCGTTATACCATTTGAGGAAATTCAAATCGACGACAAACTCCACTTCGTGGAACAACATGTTGAAATCATGGATCGAGAGATCAAGAAACTAAAACGGAGTCGTATCCCTATAGTGAAGGTCAGATGGAACTCTAAGCGAGGACCAGAATTTACTTGGGAACGCGAGGATCAAATGAAACTTAAGTATCCCCAGTTGTTCAATAATGCACCAGTTGCAGACAACACCAACTTAATTTCGGGACGAAATTCTTCTAACTGGGGGAGGGTGTGACAACCGGTAATTTTACCACATAGCTATTTAAATATAATTATACGAAAGTGTGCATATTAGACTAATTTTAAATAATTAGGTTTAACCCGGTCTAGCAAAGTCCACCAACTATACAACTTATGAAGGAAATTTTAGAAGTTTCCGAGACACAACGATACTCGTACGCGTTGGTGATAATTGGGTCCAAACTATTTGGAAAACCAACTAAAAGACTTATAATACGTAAATACTATTTAAAACTAAATAATTGCGGATATTAACACTGAGACGAGACAAATATTTTTAGACTAAAAAATTTGTATTAAACTGTTAAAGAGTCGCAACTGCTTAGATATAAGCGTTAATTCATATACCCGATACCTTTTAATTATAACTAGACGGCTTAAAATTTTATATTTAAATCCGGGTACCTCGCGGGTATTATACTGGACTTTAACTAATGGGTATCACACCACTAACCACCCTACCCCCACTGTTTTTCCTTTCCCTCTCGACCGAACTAGTCTCAAAGGAAAATCCCTTTTCTTGTGAGCTTCTTCCCACAACCAACATACACCAAATATTAATTTGATAATTTGACCTTGCAATAAACCAAGTCCCAATGCTAGAAGCAGGATATGACCATTGCAACTCCACGTTCTTCCCTTTCGGCGCCTACCACCCCATTCCCATGCCATGTCTCCCATGTAAGCCTTGTCAACTCATGTTTTGTTCCCACTTTTCAATTACACAAGAGTTAATACACACCATTAGTCTTTATAAATGCTGGTCAAATCTCACTAGCTTGAAGCCACCACACAACCTCTTCCACTCTTTCTCTGATCACGGCAATTCACACACATTTTGAGTTTTATTTTCAAACTTAACAATAAAAAAAAATCAAACAATCCCATTCCATTTTTGGTTCTTCTGTCCAACGACCCAACAAAACAATATATTTGTTTTGTTAGTTTTCTTTCTTCGATAGAAGCTTAAGAACACAAGGGAGGAACCTAGTGTTACCAAGTGCATCTCAAAGGGGTCTCAAGTCTCCAATCACCGCCATTCCTTCTCCTTGCTTGTCTACGTGACTTTTCGTGTCACCAAAACTTACATTTTTACTAGTAGGTTATGTTATAACAAGCACCCAAGAGACCGTAGACTTGCCTTAATTTGACTAACATATTATAATCTCGTTTTGTCATAAGACTCAAAAAAATGACTAACTTATAATATGGGCATGAAAAAAAATCACTAGTTAGGTAACATATGTGATAACTTAATATTTCTATAAAGATTTCCCTTGAATACATAAACTGTATGTATTCAAGTAAAAATATATATATATATATATACACACATTTATGTATATTTGTCGGGAGACGAAACCAACACTTATTTTGAGTGTATCATTTTCAAGACTATAGACGAAAAATAATATAATAATTATTTTTATGTTATATGAGGAGAACTCTATATTTTATGTGTTAAAAGACATCGAACCACTAGGTAAGCCTGCAAATTCGGTCCATGTAATAGTTTGAAATATATTTTCTTTTCAACTTTTATTTTCTTAAACAATCTTAAGTCAACCTCTAAATTCGATTCCATATAAAACGTTGAAAACTACTTTTCAACTTTATTTTCATAAAATAATTAAATATATATTAAATATATATATATATATATATATATATATATATATATATTTAACATTAGCGTCAAGACGTATACTCGAGTTTAAACAAAATTATATAATGTGACTCTAGACTTATAAAGACACAACGAACCTAAGGGTTCAAGACCGCCTTTTAACATAAACATATTAACATTTATAACAAATATAAATATATGTTTGGGGAAAACGATTCGTATCACCAACGGTTGTTGAGTCTGACTTTGTAACATTACAAGGTTTCATGTCGAGACTTATTGGGTGTTGGTTACACGACCAACATGCACATTGAAACTATACTTAGGCCTTAGGGTGTCTTAAATATTTTAGGACACAAGTAGGTCGGGACATCACTGGACTTTGCTACTTATATCATCACCTTGCTGCTAAGGTGAGTCTCACGGCCCCACTTTTACTTGTTTTAAATTGATTTTTAAACATACGGGGGAGAAAACTTGCTTGACTTACAACTGGACACAAATACCTACATTGTTACATGAGTAAACACGTTTAACGCATCAAAGTCCCCTCTTATTGTATAACTGTTAATTATGGTATGAACGTGGAATGCATGAATAGATCTATTTGGGTTGACACCCCCATCCGTGGTTAGTCGCGCTAACCTTGACTGGAGGTCAAAGCGGGTGCATAATTTTCATCAACTATTATAATGTTTGGCTTTAAGAACATTGGGTTAGGGGCACAACTACAACGTCGAGTTCGGTTACGGGAGCTCATGGTAATAATAACAGACATACACTATTGTTTTAATTAATGATAGTGGGACATCATTGTTCGGGAGAAATAATACACATCATTGTTCGGACAAACAATACTCAACTAGAAATCTTGTGGTCCAAACATCAAACATATCAACTAAACCTGTGAACTTACCAACTTTATGTTGACCTTTATAAGTTTGTTTTCTCAGGTAACTAATCATGGAAGGAAAGGCATGCATGCACGTAGAATCACTTTCGAAGTTTTCTGGTTATAACCTAGGGCATCTAGGTCATAGCTAACAACTTGTTATTTAAACCGCCAACTTGGTTAAGTGCGGTATTTTGGCATGTATTGTCTTGAAACAATTTATCGTTTTGTGTAATGACTTAAACCTTTGATAATAAATGCATTTAGATGTCGTTTGTTGTAATCAAAGGCTATGGACACCATGAACCGTCGCGCCCCGTGTTTCCGCACTAGGCCGAGTGTGACATAGAATACACGAAACAGATTCACGTAAGGCCATCCCCCGCAGGCACGACATACAACTTTAAAGTGGGATACTTTGCAACGACCTAGGGGGCTAATCTAGTCAAAACGCACGCCGTAAAAAAGTAACAATTCCACTAAGAAATAAGCAAGGGGATAACGGAAATTGGCAAACTCGAAACTCTTGGTATACAGAGTCATCATCCCGTCTGGATCAAGGGCAGTCTGGACGCGAGTAGGTAAGGTTGGGTTCAACTCTGGAGGAATATTATACTTATCACAAAAAACCCTAAGATCTCGTAAGGACAAAACGGAAGAGATGACGTCAAGTTGTGACACTCCTGGCTCCATAAGATGGGAAGGATGACGAAAGTTAAATGAAAGGATGAGGGGAAGGGGGAAAGTAAAAAGAAAGAATAGAGGGAAAAGGACGCACCTGGCTCCATAAGATGGGAAGGATGACGAAAGTTAAATGAAAGGATGGCCGGAGGAAGGAAGAAGAGACAGAGCAAATTTCAGGAAAAAGGGAAGTAAAAGGAAAAACAAAAGGCTTATGATGGTTATAAAGGGAAAAAAGTGAGCCGGTTAAAAGATTTTTGAATTTCAAACGTTAGAGAACAACATATAACTGACACGTAGCATGTGCTTCCCATAAAGACCGTCCGATGACTGTCCCTAAGAAAGGACGCTTAAGAACCTATAGTAACAGTTGTCCCACACTCACACTCAACAATACTTAAAATTCTCGCAAAACAAAAAATACAAAGAGAATTAGTCTATCACATGCTCCGCCGGAGCCGGAACAACTAATAGACTAAGGGGGACTTGTTGGGATATGACCCGGCACAAGGACCGGACATATCCCAAAAGCCAATCCCGGATAACCGTCTACAGAAATACAATGACCAACAGCCGGGCCAACAGGCCCAAAAGGTGGACCTTAACCAAGTCCCGGCAAGCAGAATAAGGCCCGGACACATTGAAGAGAAAGAGACAAATAAGCAACTGTAAAGAGGAAACAAGAATCAGCATGTCGGAGTACGAACCAATAAGCAGGAAAGGCCCGACAATGTGCAAACCATTACTAACAACCTTAAAAATGGCCTAATCATTATGTATATAAGCCAATAGGCAAACACCAATCCCAAGCTAAAGAAAAAAATACTCCTTAGTATAAATACCCCAGAAATCCCAAGGTAACATTCACGTTCTCATTCATTCACCCATTCTATTCATACTTATCATCCTCAAACCTATAGTTATTCTCATGCCGGAGACTAGTCACAGCGAAACCCCTCGGGGTTCTTACTGTGATGAGACTAACGGTGTTTCTGTTTTGCTAGGTCAAGCTCAGCAAAACCATTCTGGAAATTCCTTGATAAGCTGATCCTGATTTAGAGATCTTGGAGTTTACAGTTACTGGTTTAAAATTATTTCTACATAGGTACTTGAGACGAATAGATATTCTATAGAGGGAAGAAGTTTGGAAATAATATATTTAATCGTGTAATTGTAGCTAACTGTTTTAAATATTTTTTATTTAAATCAATTATTATTAATTTATTTCTGTTATAAAGTCAGGTTATCAAGTTTTATAAAAATCCTTGACACGAATATAATAGATTGATTAATTATAAAGTTATGTTACCGAGTTTAATAAATAAAAGAGAAAAAAAGAAATGAATTTAAAGAGAGAAAAAAAAGGAGAGAATGAAATATATTATGTAATTTTATATTCCAAAGTTTGAATAAAATGAGAAAAAATAAATAAATATTTTATGGGTTAGACATCTACACATTAGTGTATTTAATTACTTTTTAATAGGATAACGGGGTTAGTAGGCATCTACAAATAAATATTTTATGGATGGTGGCGGCGTGTAACATCCCGGTTTTAATAGGATAACGGGGTTAGTGTAAGAGTACATTTTTGTATATAGTTAACGGAGATTTAACGGAAACTTAACTAGATTTATCCTAAAATGCAAAAAGGGCGAACGCGAGGGACCGGTTACGCGCATGGGCCAAATCCGGCCCATAGGGGGATGCGCTATATCGTGCGACGCAAGTGGGGCTCCCCACTTGCTAGTTACGGCCGACGAGAGCAAGAGGAGGAGGGAGTCAAGACGTTCTTCGCGAATCAGAGTCCGGTTTGAGGTAACTTTCGTAATCTTTGATCCTCCGTTACGCGTTTTGATCAACAGATCATTGCTTTAACACGTTGTTAATCCTAGGGTTTTGCAAGGGTTGAGTTTTTGAGGAAGACGGGTTCAATCGGGTATGCGATTGGCACGAGTTCTCCTATATAAAGGTATAATCACGAAACCTTTTCGTTTAAATGTTTTGTTTATTCTTTGGAACACTCCATGCATGTGCATGGGCTTGGCCGAGACCCAAGGGTAGTCAGTTGGATCGTAGGGTGGCCAAAGGCGGGGTACGAAGGACCCGGCACTGCGTGCGACGGTTGGACTGGCATGGACGGCAAACAGAAACGGCTGCCCGGGTGCAGCGAGAGGCTGTGGTGGCGAGGTAAGGTTGACCGGAGTCAGTAGGAGGGCAACGGGGCCAGCTAGCGGCTGGCGGTGGCTGGCGGGAGTCGGTGGGAGTCCGAAATGGGAGCCGTAGGTAACCGGTAACGTACAATTCCGATTATAAGTGAACGCGGGGGTGAGTTGGTCATAAAGGTGACAAGCATGAGGGTGGGATTGGTCATGCATAACGACTAGCTAACCGTATGAGTAGGGTTTGAATCTCGAGTCGTGTATTGACTCGCGAATGTCGAATTGTAGGTGTGAAGTCGAAAGACGGGAGTGGAGTGCTAACGAGTTCTAGGAAGCGTACCGTTTCGTATAAAGGTGAGTTTCTATCGCCTAACCCTTTTTAAATGTTTTATTATTTTGGGCATGAAATGCATGTGGTGTGACATTTTAAATGAACGCTAAGCATACGTGATGTGGTATGTTATATTGATTGTTTTAAATAAATTATATGCTTGCGTGTGTTTTACTGTTTTTGTGTTACGTGTATGTACTAGTGTAACGGGTATATTGTTGAGATGCGTGTTGTGACGAAAGTCATGAGTGGATATGGTTTGACGTGGTCAAACGAGACTATTGTGTCTAACGACGGTTAGGCGGGAACTTGGGTTTGCCAGTATTTGTGATACGGCAAACAAGAAATAATATCGATTAATTCTTATTTAATGAATGATTTCGGAAGAGTTTTTAAAGAGAAACGAGGTGAACCTTTTTGAAATGTGAAACGTGTTGATAACGATTTATGAAACAAATAATGATTTTTAGGACGAATTATCCCTATTAACTCACTATAGAACTCACTCAGCGTAGCTGACTTTTTAGCATGTATTTCAGCTAAGGAAAAGGAATAGACTAGCGGCTCTTAGAATGGCAAGCAGTTACCCGGGTCGTGATGGATTATTGGCATTTCCGTATTATTTATGTTTCGTTGGATTTTAGTAATTGAATAATTGTTTATGTTGAGGCAATGGGACGCCGGATATGTGTTGACTTTTATTTTCCGCTGCATTTGTGAGACTATTTAATGTCTAAAACTATTGTGCTTGTCGAGTATGCCAACAAGTAGGGTTCTCGGGATTGGGGCCTTACAAGTTGGTATCAAAGCCAGGTTTAAGAGATCTAGGCATCCCCGATGCCTAGACTTAGACTAAGAATGCGACCATGAGTGGGAATGCCATCACGGGTAACCAAAAGCCACGAGCGCCAAGTATGAGTGTGTGTTTGTGTTAGTGGGTTAAGACAGGGGCGTAATGCCAATGATGCAGTACATGGAAAGTTTAAAACCTGAAAGGTAAGGCGAAAGGGTAATGGAGATTGGCCACCCTCATTAACTAACTACACTGCTCGTAATGTTCTAAATTGCACCTGAATTGCTCTGTTTGGTTTTGTTTCAGTAACGTAGATGACACCTTAGAAGCAGATTGCTAACGATACTAACGCTAGGAGGGGTCGCAAAAATGTGAGTACTGAGGACGCTAATAGGGATGAAGTGTCGGTTCATACTGAACCGTCGGTGCACACTGAACCATCAGTGCATTCCGTGCATACTGAAAAGTTTGGGCTTGAACCAGCAGTTCGTGATGCTGTCAAGAGAGAGGTGATGGATATGATTTAGGAGTTTCTACCTGATATTGTGGAGAGTGCTTACAAGGAACTGAAAAAGGGAGTACCGAAGGACATCCGAACGAAGAAGTCATCAGGGGATGATGGGTTTGGGAAGAGAGCTTGCGATTATGGTCACTTCAAAAAATGTGATCCACCTCGATTTGATGGTCGCAAGGTTACGGTGACTACTTATCACTGGCTCACCGAAATGGAATCCACTATTTCCATTAGTGAGTGTAAGGCGAATCAAGTTGTGAAGTTCGCTTCACATTCGTTTTCTGCTGAGGCTTTGCATTGGTGGAACTCGGTGAAGGAAAGAAACACTATACAAGAGATAGAAGCTATGACTTGGGATGAGTTGAAGGAGATGGTTAGGAAGAAGTTTTGTGCTCCGGTTGAACTCGAGAAGGTGGAGCAGGAGTTTTTGACATTCAAGGCGGGTACGTTGACGCATCGTTCATATATATCTAAATTTATTGAAATGGAACGTCTAGTGCCACATTTAACAGGAAATGATGAGAGATGGATGAAGCTGTACACAGCTGGTCTGCCAGATCGGGTTAGGCATGTGGTGAAAGCTCTGAAACCACCAAGCTTTGATGAGGCAGTCGAGTTAAGTGGGACGCTGTATGACGATGTTATGGGAACTGAAGTGCGAGAGACTAAACATGAGGAAAAGAAATGGATCGGACCGAACAAGAGGTTCGGGAAGGACCAAAAGGTTCTGTTCGGTAAAAATATGAACACGGAAGGCATGAATACCTACCACAAGTGTGGAAAGATGCACTCAAGTGAGTGTAGGGTTGATACGCTATTATGTTATTGCTGTGGCAAGTTGGGTCACTTTTCAAGGGATTGCCCTCTCGACCCTAAGTGGTACAAGTGTGGGGAACTTGGCCACATCTCGAGGGATTGCAGGGCTGGCCAGAATGTGGGATCGAGTAAGGGGACGACTTCGGTAAAGAAAGAAGATGAAAAGCCCAAGGCCAAAGCAAGAGCCTTTACTATGACTGCTGCAGAAGCCAAGACTGACCCAGATGTTGTTTCAGGAACTTTTGTCGTTGATGATGTACCTGCTTCTGTATTATTTGATTAAAAGGCTAGTAAGAGTTTTGTGGCCCCATCTTTCTGTAAGAACTTGTGTAGGACGGCAAGGAGAATCGAGAAGTCGTTTAGTGTCGAAATCGCAGTGGGTTTACTCACTAGTGTGACCGAGTCTTTAGATGACTATTACATAGATCTAGACGGTCACAGGTTCCTGCTAGACTTTTCACAATTACCATGGGTGTTTTTGATATGGTTTTGGGAATGGATTGGTTGGCCGCGTTTGATGCGGATATTGTTTATCGAAAGAAGATGATATGGTTGACGTCTTTGGAGGGAATTGTGTGACGGTGTGTGACGACAGAGTGAGCTCTTGTAAGGCCTCTTTCCCGGGGGACCTCACTTGTTGGATTTACTCATAAACATAGTCATCAAAGTGCTGGATTTAAATTAAATCATTCAAAAGTAGCGGAAGCATACATCATTCAATTACAAACAGTGAAAGTATTAAACATAGCATAACATAGTCTTAACATAAAATTCAAATATATGGGATGTCAGTTGTGCCAGGTAGCCTTCACGCCTTTGCTCGCCCCTTCTCCTTGTTACCTGAAATGCATACTAAAAGGTCAGCTAACGCTGGTGAGTTCTAGTTTATAAGCAAGCAAACATTAACATTATCTTTTGAACATATATATATATATATATATATATGTGTGTGTGTGTGTGTGTGTGTATACTTGTACTTCTTTACTTTACTGCTTTCTAATATCATTCATAATGGATATGTATATAAATACATACATGCTTATTTTTTAGTGCACATTTATTGGTCTTACACATATGGGTGATCTACCTGTCATTTTGATTGCGTAAGTCACAAAGACAAACGTCCTAGAACTACCGTTGTAGCACATTCATTAACCGTCCGGCAGTAGAAACCGTCCGTCTTCATTAACCATCCGGTAAAACTTCGGCCGTTCGTCTTAACCGTCCTACCGTCGTAGGCCGTCTTCGCCCATGTGTCCTAAGGCATCCGTTTCCCACTCGAACTAAATATATAGCCGTGCATCGATTGAGCGACTGATTCTACGGAAGTAGCCTTAGTTTAGTCTACCTTTCTAGACTTTCATTTCTGGCCGCATAATAGTCGAGTGGTCGTCCGTCTACCGAAGTAGCTGTTGTCATCGTTTCCATCCTTAACGTTTACATACATTCATAACATGCAATATATATAAATATAAAGCAAGATTTCATTCATTTACGTTATGCCATTCATTCATTTCATTCTTTGAATACATACGTTTCATTCTTTGTCCTTCATTCGTTTTCATATATCACGTATGATCATATTAGCATTCATATATATATATATATATATATATATATATATATATATATATATATATATATCATGTATGATCATATTGGCATTCATAACATTTATTCATTTAATGTACACATTTCCGCCCCAAAACATTTAAAATGATTTGCACGTAACATATAGGGGGCACATAGAACTCACCTGTTTACCGGTATTCAACCCGAAGATGATGTTTTAACTATTGCTAATGCGTATACTGATATGCACATAAGTCAAAGTACGAATTCTATTATTTAAGGCTAAAGTCGGCTAAGACAGGAGAATGTCAGCCAGGAGTGTCAGCTGTCACACATGAGAGTCGACTAGGAGAGTCGCTAGCCACACTTGAGTGTCGGCTAGGTGAGTCGCTAGCCTCACTCATAAGTGTCGCCTGAACTTGCGTTCAGGACTTTGTGCTTGTGCAAGGAGCCGATACTTAACGTGTTTGTCTTGAGGGCCAACTCTCAGGAGCTGATTCTCTGAGGGCCGATTCTCTCTTATGGCCAATTCTCATCGTCTTCTTCCTCGCCGAGTGTCGGTACATGAAGATGGCCGACACTCAAGAGTCAGCTCATGAACATCAACTATTTCCAGGTTTGATTTTGATCCAAAACCTTAACTTTTTAAGTTCAAAACATTTATCTAGCTTCCATGAAACTAGATCTGAGCTTTAATTCACTTTTCATATGTAAAAATCAAACCTTTATGTTTGAAAACCCCATAAACCCATTTTGAAGAAAAAATCAGATCTGAGGTCGATCTTTACCTCAAAACTCGTGGTTCTTCGTGTAGAATCGATCAAGGAAGTTGGAGAAGCAAGATGGAAACAGAAATCAGAGCTTGTATGTTGTTCCTTAAGCTTTCTCTCTCTAGAATCTTAAGCTTTCTATCTCTAGGGTTTGTGTGAAGAAGATGGTGAAAATGAGGGTAATGAGCTGATTATCCCTTTATATACATGGGCTACATCGGCCCATTGGAGCCGAGCCCAAGCCCGCTCCCTTACTTTTCATCTAATCCTTGAGTAACTCCCGATCTCGTTATTATTCATTCGTTTTATTATTTTAGGATGTTACAAGTCTACCCTCCTTATAGAAATGTTACATTCATTTTATACTGGTAGACAGGTGAGTTCTATGTGCTCCCTATATGTTACGTGCAAACGATTTTAAATGTTTTGGGGCTGAAGTGTATACACGAATTGAATGAAAGACATAAATGCTATATGTAGTCTTATGTGTAATGTGACAATACATTATGAATTCAATAATCACAAGTATGTATATAAGCTATGAAATGAAAGTATGACATAACGTATAAGAATGGAATCTTGCTTTATATCCATGTAAATATTGCTTGCCAGGTATGAAAAGTATGACATAACGTACAAGAATGAAATCTTGCTTTATATCCATGTATATATTGCTTGTCAAGTATGAAAAGTATGACATAACGTATAAGAATGAAATCTTGCTATATATCCACGTATATATTGCTTGCCAAGTATGAATGAACGTTATGGACGGAAATGATGATAAATGCTACTTCGGTAGACGGACGACTACTCGACTAATATGCAGCCAGAATTAAAAGTCTAGAAAGGTAGACTAAACTAAGGCCACTACGGTGGAGTAAGTCCCTCAATCGATGCACAGTTGTATAATTAGTTAGGGAGGAAACAAATGCCTTAGGGCAGACGAGCGAATATGACGGACTACGACGGTTGGACGGTCTAGACGGACGGCCGACGGTTTGCCCGACGGTTTTATGATATGACGAACGGTTTCTAGTGCCGGACGGTTAAGTATATGGGCTACGACGGTAATTTGAGGACCTTTGCCTTTATAACTTACGTAAGCAAAATAACGGGTTGATCACCCTTATATGTATGACCAATTGTGCACCAAGAAATAAGCATGTATGTATCTATATACGTACTCATTATGAATGATATATGAAAGCAATAAAGTAAAGAAAGTACAAATATATATATATATATATATATATATATATATATACATATATATTATTTCTCATTAAATAATGTTAATGTCTGATTGCTTTTAAACTAGAACTCACCAACGTTAGCTGACTTTTAGTATACACTTCAGGTAGCAAGAAGAAGGGGGGGTGCTAAGGCGTGATGGCTACTCGACACATCTGACATCCCATTTATTTAGTTTTATGTTAAGACAATGTTATGTTAAGACTTCCGTTGTTTATGTAATCAAATGATAAATGCTTCCGCTGTGTTTGAATGTTTCTAATTAAAAGTTCAGTATTGATGACTATGTTTATGAGTAAATCCAACAAGTGAGGTCAGCCGGGAAAGGGGCCTTACAAGTTGGTATTAGAGAAATAGTTTGAGTGATTCAGACATCCCAAAATGTCTGGACTGAAGCTGATAATGGGACCAACGCACAGATGTCAGTGTGGGTAGCCAACACCTGCGCCAACACAGTAAGTGAGTAGAAAAGTTTATGCTTGTAGTTAGGAATAGATGCCTTAACTTAGAAGACATAGATGTCTTTGTCACCACTGATGTGAAGAGTTTTGAACCCGAAAAGTAAAGAAAATTATTAATCACAAACCGGTCACTATAATTAAGAATTTACCTTGCTCGTACTGTTCTAAACTATGATCTAAAGGAATGACATTGATGTATTCCCTTTCTTATCAGAAAATCTAGAATACTATGGCTGGTAGAGGAGGAATTGGACGGTGAGGCGGTCGTATTGGCCGAGTCGGTAGGCCACCATTGAACCGAAGACGTAACGATGAAGAAAATGTGCATGTGGAACGTGAGGAGAGCGTGCACGAGGAACGCATAGAGAGTGTGCATGAAACTAATGTGACCCCACCGGGAGAAGGCAACGAAGGATCGCTATGGCTGGAACCCAAAGTTAGGGATGCTATCGCCTGTGAGGTTGTACTAACTCTGAAAAGCATACTGCCTGATCTGTTATCTGAGACACTGAAGAAAAGCAAGGAGGAAGAAGAAGAGAACCCTGAAGAGAAGGTATATGATAGTAATGGAGATGAGGTGAATGTGGGACTAACCACTCGGGGATGTACCTACAAGGGATCTAAGGACGGTGACCCGCCCAAGTTTGATGGAAACAAGGATTCGGTTGTTACCTTTGAATGGATTGAGAGGATGAACGACGTAATCAACATAAGCGAGTGTTGACCCGACCAGCCCGTTAATTATGTTACTCACTCTTTCACCAACGAAGCACTTAGTTGTTGGAGGAACATTCAGAGGACTAAGTCGCCAAATGCTCAGAATGACGACCTGGGAAGACCTGAAAAAGCTAATAATCTATAAGTTTTGTCCACAGAACGAGATTGATCGGGTGGAGAACGAGTTCCTAAACTTCAAAAGCTGGCAACAAGACTCATCGCTAGTACACTTCCAGATTCAACGAGCTGGCTCAACTGGTACCTCATCTAGTAGAGACTGAAGAGCGACTGATCAAGTACTATGTTAAGGGCTTGCCTAAAAGGGTCCGTGTTCATGTGAAAGCTAATCTTCCCTCGACCTGCGAGTCGGTAGTAAATCTGTCTCGAATCGTCTATGACGATTATGCTAACGAGGACCTGGTGCTGGAAGCACCAAAGAGGAATGGGAGAACCCGTCTAAGGGGAATAGAAAGGGAACCATAGCAACTAAAGCTAAGAAGCCAAGGACAGATGAGTATGAAACATGCACGAAGTTCGGAAGGCAACGCCGTGGCGAGTGCAAAGCTGGCTCTACAATATGTTATAAGTGCGGGAGGGCAGGGCACTACTCCAAAGATTGTCTGAGGGATGTCAAGTGCCAAGGATGTGGACTGTTTAGCCACCTGACGAAGAACTACAGGAAAACCGGACAGTCTAGTTCGGGAAAGGAGAAGGAACAAGAACAGCTAAAGGCTAGGACTCGGGCCTACGCCTTAACTGAGGAAGAAGAAGAGGAAACCCTGATTTTGTGTCAGGTACGTTCCTAGTTAACAATGAACATGTTGCTATTATATTTGATTCTGGTGCTACCAAAAGCTTTATATCGAATAATTTTAGTCGCAAACTAAACTGCACAATCGACACTATAGTAAAGGCCTTTAGCGTAGAAACCGTTGTTGGTAGAAACTCCGTAGTATTTCAAGTAACTGAAGATTTCATGATAGAAATAGAAGGCCATAAGTTTCCTTCTAGATTATTCATTCTCACCTTAGGAGGATTCGATATAGTATTGGGCATGGATTGGTTAACTGCCAACGAAGCTCAAATCATATGTAAGAGAAAGATGATACATCTCAAAGCTACTGACGGCAGTCCGATTACGGTTTACGGGGATTGGAATTGCACAATGCCGAACGTCATCTCGATGTTCAAGGCCAAAAGTTACATGAGGTGCGGTTGCGAAGCTTATATGGCTTATGTTATTGATGATAGAATGAAAACGAAAGAGCTCAAAGATGTACCCGTGGTGTGCAACTTTACAGAAGTGTTCCCAGAGGACCTACCTGGCTTGCCACCCGATCGGGAAATAGAATTTTGAATTGACCTACTACCAGGAGCTCAGCCCATTGCCAAAGCACCCTACCGATTGGCTCCGTCAGAAATGAAAGAATTAATGTCTCAATTAGAAGAACTAACAGAGAAAGGAATCATCAGACCGAGCATCTCACCATGGGGCGCTCCGTTTTTATTTGTAAAGAAGAAATATGGCAGCATGCGCATGTGCATCGACTACCGTGAATTGAACAAACGAACAGTAAAGAAAAAATACCCACTGCCTAGAATAGACGATCTCTTTGATCAACTACAAGGCGTGATTTGGTTCTCAAAGATAGATCTTAGGTCGGGTTACCATCAATTAAAAGTAAGGGAGGAAGATGTACCGAAGACCGCGTTTCGTATGCGTTATGGACATTATGAATTCCTCGTGATGTCCTCCGGACTAACCAACGCACCAGCAGCGTTTATGGATTTAATGAATAGAGTATGCCGACCAATGTTGGATCGGTCAGTAATAGTTTCCATAGATGACATTCTCATCTACTCAAAGAACGAGGGAGATCACCACTGTCACCTAAGGGAGGTATTAGAAGTTCTGAAGCTGGAAAAGTTGTATGCAAAATTCTCCAAATGCGTGTTCTGGCTTAGGGAAGTCCAATTCCTAGGTCTTGTTATAAACCCAAATGGCATTATGGTAGATCCTGCAAAGATCGAAACAGTAAAAGAATGGAACGTCCCAAAAACACCAATAGAGATACGAAGTTTTCTGGGATTGGCAGGCTACTATCAAAGATTCATCCAGGGTTTCTCGAAGATAGCCTCGCCGCTGACAAAGCTGACGTGTAAGGAAGTAAAGTATGAGTGGGGTCCAACCCAAAACAATGCGTTCAAAGAATTGAAGACACGAGTCTTGACCTTACCTGAGGGAAACGAAGACTTGGTAGTCTACTCTGATGCTTCGGGTCAGGGTTTGGCTTATGTGCTTATGCAACGAGGAAAAGGAATTGCTTATGCCTCACAACAGTTAAAGATTCATGAGGTTAACTATACTAATTTATCAGAGTTTTATAGCGGAAAACGGTCCCAGATTTTTCAAAACCTTGTCACTATAATGACAAAGGAATATTTTATTATAATATTGTTTTTACATAAAATATTACATCATGTAACATAGGGATCCTTCAACTCCGATCAACCACATCCTCCGGAAGCTTCATTCCACGTGCTTCTTTCCTGCAGTGTTTGGAAAACGTTTTTGAATTAGCTTTCGCTAAGTAAGTACACTGCATCGTTCATTTTATTATGAACCCTTTAGGTTCTTATTATCGTTCAAGTTTCCCGGGCTCTCGGCGCCCCCATGACCATCTCCGGACGTACCTCCGGTCACGTCATTCGTATATTTTATTATCATTCATTTTAGGTCCTTCCACCTTATAGCCTAGGCACCTCTACCGGGTCCTTCTGCCTATAGACTGGGCACCTTTCCATTCTCATATTTAAGGCCCTTCCGTCTCGTAAACTCGGCACCTTTTTTCCATTCATTCTAGAGATCTGCCCCGTAGGCGGGACATCTCTTTTTATTGGGATCTTGAGTATTATAGACTCACAGCCTCTCAATTTATTCCCAACCAGTCCTCACCTTAAAACTTCGTAACGGTTTCCCCATGACGCATTAAAGAGGCTTATATATAGGAAGTACCAGCGGCGTATCCACCCACCCTTTAACATTTCGTGAGTACTCTGTTATTCCATTTTAAGACTTAGACTCGTTTCCATCATACATTTATATTTACACATATGGCATGATCATCTATCATGCATTCACATATTCACGTTTAACACACATTGCATATTTGCACATATAGCATGATCTCTTGTCATACTTTCATATTTATCCCTGCTCTAATTCCTTATAAAGGTTTCTCCATGTTACATTAAAGAGGTTTATATATAGGAAGTACCAGCGGCGTATCCACCACCCATTTAACGTTCCATGAATACTCCTTTAATTAGAATTAAGCATTCTCGTCTAATTCTCATTTAGTAGCCTGATCTCTTTATGCTTTTATCTTAACTCTTGCTCTAATCCCTTACAAAGGTTTCGTCATGTTATGTTAAAGGGGTTTATATATAGGAAGTACCAGCGGCGTATCCACCACCCCTTTAACATCTCATGAATACTCATTTGCTTAAGATTAAGCGTTTCTCATCATTTATTTAATAGCATGACTCACTCATGCTTTTATCTTATTCTTGTCCTAATTCCTCGTAAAGGCGTCTCTATGATGTATTAAAGAGGTTTATATATAGGGTGTACGGCGGCGTACCCACCACCCCTATAATACGTCCCAGATATTCCTTTATTTGGAATTAAGCCTTCCCTTATTCATATTTATCATATATTGTAAACTGGGGTGATTATCATTCCAGAGTAGTACCTCCAACAGAGATGTTCCCAGGAAAGAGTGACGGGTCTAGGAGAGATTTATACACCACTCTTTCCTTTGACAGAACATTCTGTTTGTCAGATAACTACATACCGGTTGGAAGTTCTCCCGTACGTTTACTATATTTTCATTACTGTCTTTTAGTCTATACCCCTAAACATTCATAATAGTTTCACCATGAAGTACCAAGAGATTTATATATAGGAAGTACCAGCGGCGTATCCAACACCCCTTGAATACGTCATGGCTACTCCATTATTTCCGTTTAGTGTTTAGACTAATCCCCATTACCTTTTTTATTTCCTCCGTACCTTAGTTCCACCTATAGCACATAACACATAATCACATAATTCACATAAATATTTATCTAAGGTACGGGTCCAGTGTACTTACTATAGTCTCGGGTCGTTTCCTACGCTCGTTCCTAGCTTAAACGTCTCTCCGGATCCGAACCGCACTCGTAGTGTACCGCTCTCGCACTTAAACGCGCCGCACCGGGTCTTCTAATCCTTCTCAGAGTGTTTGTGTGTGTTATGGGGTTTGTGTGTGTGATGTTTAAAGACTTACGGCTCATGACATTTATTTATAGGTTGAAATGGGACCCATGTCGGACCGACATGTCAATCCAAGTCGGTCTGACTTCGGCTGAAGTCGGTGACACGCGTCAAAACCTCTTTTTTTGCTTTTGCAGCACATATCGGACCAACGTGTAATCCTTATCGGTCCGACGTCTCCATATCGAACCGACGTGTAAATCATATCGGTCCGACGTCTCCATGTCGGACCGACGTGTAAAGCATATCGGTCCGACGTGGGTGCTGAGTCATCAAAACACCTGTCAAAGCTTCTCGAAATGCTTCAGCAACACATGTCGGACCGTTATGCTTAGGATATCAGTCCAACATACCTTATTTTCATATGCTCCTCGTCGAAACACCCCATTTTCATATATTATGGCTCCCGTAACTCTTTTTCCTGCTCGAGATATGCTTATGCGAAGTTTTGGGCTATTTTTGGGCGAATAGCCTTCCCGTTTCACAGTCGGTTAGGTTCTTTGGCCACGTTTCTCAACCGACACATGTCCCATTTTATATTTAGGAGTTTTTGGATGTTACACCGACTCACGATCTAGAGTTGGCGGCGGTAGTTTTCGCATTAAAGATTTGGAGGCACTACCAGTACGGAGTTAAATGCACCATTTACCCTTATCACAAAAGCCAAAAGTACTTATTCGAGCAAGAGGAATTGAACATGAGACAAAGGATGTGGTTGGAGCTACTAAAGGATTACGACTATGAAATTTTGTACCATCAAGGCAAGGACAACGTTGTGGCTGACGCCTTAAGCAGAACGAAAGAATGACACCTATCTTGATCAAAGCATGTCAGTTGATTATAACACCGGATCTGATGAATGAGATAGCAAGGGCATAAGATGAAGCACTGTTTAAAAGGAATGTAAAACGAGAAAGAATAGTAGGCCAACAAGCAAATCTGGGAACTAATGCATACGATGTATGAACTCGGTTTGACCGGATGTCGATACCTAAGATTGGTGAACTTAGGGCCAAAATCCTTGATGAGGCCCATAAGATTCGCTACTCAATCCACCCCGGGACGAACAAAATGTAGCAAGACTTAAAGAAAGAATAATGGTGGCCGGGCATGAAGAACAATGTGACCGAGTATGTGAACAAGTGCCTAACTTGTTCCCTGGTTAAGGCCGAGCATCACAAACCATGTGGTAAAATGCAACCTCTGCCAATACCGGAATGGAAATGGGAAGAGATCACGATGGACTTCATTACCAAGCTACCGCGAACAGCTAAAGGAAATGATACCATTTGGGTGATCTTTGACAGCTTGACGAAAAGTGCTCATTTCTTACCAATACGTGAGGCTTTTTCGTCCGAGAAGCTAGCATAGTTATTCATCAATGAAATTTTGAGCAGACATGGCATGCCATTGTCGATCGTGTCCGACAGGGACTAGATTAACATCAACGTTTTGGAAGAAACACAACGAAGCAATGCGCACTAGACTGAACATTATCACCGCTTACCATCCTCAAACCGATGGTCAATCTGAAAGGACCATTCAGACTCTGGAGGACATGCTCCGAGCCTATATAATTGATTTCGGTGGGAGATGGGATAGTCACCTACCATTGGCAGAATTTTCATATAATAACAGCTATCACTCGACCATCGGCATTCCGCCATTTGAGATGTTGTATGGAAGAAGATGTAGAACCCCGGTTTGTTGGGGGAAATTGGACAGAAGGACTTTGCAAGTCTCGAAGTGGTCAAATCTACTTCAGAGAAATTTGAAAAGATCAAAGCTCGCATGAAAGCCACTAAAGACAGACAAAAATCATATACGGATAAGAGAATAAGAGATTTAGAATTTCAAGTAGGGGATATGGTACTATTGAAAGTCTCACCCTGGAAAGGAATCATCCAATTCAGGAAACGTGGCAAACTAAGTCCAAGATTTGTCGGGCCTTTCAAAATCTTAGCAAGAGTTGGTCAGGTTGCGTACAGGCTCGAACTACCCGATGAGCTTAGTGGAATTCACCCAACATTCCACGTGTCACACTTATGTAAATTCCTTGCTGACGACACGGCTCACATACCATATGATGAGATCGAAGTAGCTAACAATTTAAACTACGTAAAGGAACCGATAGCTATTCTTGACCAAGCCGAAAAACGACTTCGCAATAAGTCAATTCCTTTAGTCAATGTGCAATGGAAACATAGAAAAGGGTCAGAAGCGACTTGGGAAAAAGAGGACGAAATGAAAGAACTGTACCCTTAACTGTTTAGCGTGTAACAGGTTTCGAGGACGAAATCTCTATAAGGAGGGTAGACTAGTAACCTCCCGAAAATAATAAACGAATAAATAATAACACGAGCGGGGGTTGAATCGAGGATTTAAAACGAAAAGAATGAAAGAAAAGGGAACGGGCTTGGGCTCGACTCCAATGGGCCGAGGGGAGCCCATGTATATAAGTCCAAGGCAGCCCCTCCTTCCCATTCCACCCTCATTTGCGCAAACTTAGAGAGAGAAAGGAGAACACGGGTTAGAGAGAGAAAGTTCGGGAATCGGTTCAAAAGCTCGGAGATCGTTAGCCATCATCTCTGCATCGCAAAGCAACCGAAACCAGGCTCCAGAAGGTAACCTTCAAGCTCGAATCTAAGTTTTTCATAAATTTGGGGTTTCGGGGTTGAACCACATAAAGATACGGTTTTTACGAATGAAATTCAAAACAAACTACATATTTAAGCTCATGGATGAAAATAGAACATTTTGAACGTAAAAAGTTAAGGGCTTGAATACCTTGAAATCAGCCGACCAGATTTAAGGTTCTGATTGGGGAAAAAGGCCACGCAGGCGAACTTAACATTTAATGGCGAACTTAATATGTTAGTTTTCCCATGTTCGCTTGATGTACAAAGGTAGCGAACTTACCTAAGTTCGCATAAATTACAAAGTAGCGAACTTGCCTAAGTTCGCCTAAGATAGAGAACTTATCACATTTCAAAAGCAGCGAACTTACTAAGTTCGCTTATGCCAAAACTGGCGAACTTGCCTAAGTTAGCCAAACCCTAAGAATAGAAACGTTAAGTGTCGTTTAGGTTCATTATCTTATCTTGTATGACTTGATTATACAAATTGTGTGTGACCTTAAGTGACGCTCAATAACCAGCTAAGTATACTTCAGGAACCGCTTAATCAGGTGAGTTCTATGTGCCCCCTATATGTTACGTGCAAACGATTTTAAATGTTTTGGGGTTGAACTGTATACACGAATTGAATGAAAGACAGAAATGTTATATGTAGTCTTATGTGTTATGTGACAATACATTATGAATTCAACAATGGCAAGTATGTATATAAGCTATGAAATGAAAGTATGACATAACGTATAAGAATGAAATCTTGCTTTATATCCATGTATATATTGCTTGCCAAGTATGAAAAGTATGACATAACGTATAAGAATGAAATCTTGCTTTATATCCATGTATATTTCTTGCCAAGTATGAAAAGTATGACATAACATATAAGAATGAAATCTTGCTATATATCCATGTATATATTGCTTGCCAAGTATGAATGAACGTTATGGACGGAAACGATGATAATGGCTACTTCGGTAGACGGACGACTACTCGACTAATATGCAGCCAGAATTAAAAGTCTAGAAAGGCAGACTAAACTACGGCCACTACGGTGGAGTAAGTCCCTCAATTGATGCACGGTTGTATAATTAGTTCGGGGAGGAAACAGATGCCTTAGAGTAGACGGGAGAATATGACAGACTACGACGGTAGGACGGTTTAGACGGACGACCGAAGGTTTGCCTGACGGTTTTATGATATGACGGACAGTTTCTAGTGCCGGACGGTTAAGTATATGGGCTACGACGGTAGTTTGAGGACGTTTGCCTTCGTAACTTACGTAAGCAAAGTAACGGGTTGATCACCCTTATGTGTATGACCAATTGTGCACCAAGTAATAAGCATGTATGTATCTATATACGTACTCATTATGAATGATATATGAAAGCAGTAAAGTAAAGAAAGTACAAATATGTATATATATATATATATATATTTATACATATATATTATTTCTCATAAGATAATGTTAATGTCTGATTGCTTTTAAACTAGAACTCACCAACGTTAGATGACTTTTAGTATGCACTTCACGTAGTAAGAAGAAGGGGCGTGCTAAGGCGTGATGGCTACTCGGCACATCTGACATCCCATTTATTTAGTTTTATGTTAAGACAATGTTATGTTTTGTAAAGACTTCCGATGTTTATGTAATCGAATGATGAATGCTTCCACTGTGTTTGAATGTTTTTAATTAAAAGTTCAGTATTGATAACTATGTTTATGAGTAAATCCAACAAGTGAGGTCACCCGGGAAAGGGGCCTTACAACCGAGTGGTGGCACATGAAAATGGCCGACACTCAAGGGTCGGCTCAAGAACATCAACCATTTCTAGGTCCGATTTTGATCCAAAACCTTAACTTTTTATGTTCAAAACGTATATCTAGCTTCCATGAAGCTAGATCTGAGCTTTAATTCACTTTTCATACGTAAAAATCCAACCTTTATGTTTGAAAACCCCATAAACCCTAAAAACCCATTTTTGAAGAAAAAACTCAGATCTGAGGTCGATCCTTACCACAAAACTCGTGGTTCTTCATGTAGAATCAATCAAGGATGTTGGAGAAGCAAGAAGTAAGCAGAAATCAGAGCTTGGATGTTGTTCCTGAAGCTTTCTCTCTCTAGAATCTCAAGCTTTCTCTCTATCTAGGGTTTGTGTGAAGAGGATGGTGAAAATGAGGGTAATGAGCTGATTATCCCTCTATATACATGGGCTACATCGGCCCATTGGAGCCGAGCCCAAGCTCGCTCCCTTAATTTTCATCTAATCCTTGATTAACTCCCGATCTCGTTATTATTCATTCGTTTTATTATTTCTGGATGTTACAGTTCTCTACCGAGGGTCATTTCAATGATGAAGGCAGAGAAGTCTTTGAGGCGTGGATGCGGGGCGTACTTAGCTCATGTCACTAATACTGAGACAAAGAGTACAGAGCTGTTAGAGGTACCAGTGGTGTCAGAGCGAGAGATTGAATTCCAAATCGACTTACTACCGGGCGTTCAACTGGTTGCTAAAGCGCCATATCGTTTAGATCCGACTGAAATGGAAGAACTAATGGACCAGCTCCAGGAATTGTTAGACGAGGGGTTTATTCGACCGAGCATCTTGCCTTGGGGTGCACCTCGCCTTGGGGTACACCAGTCCAATATTGAGACAAAGAGTATGGAGCTGTTAGAGGTACCGGTGGTGCAAGATTTCCCTGATGTTTTTCCTGATGACTTAACTGGGGTGCCACCGGAGCAAGAGATTGAATTCCAAATCGACTTACTACCGGGCGTTCAACTGGTTGCTAAAGCGCCATATCGTTTAGATCCGACTGAAATGGAAGAACTAATGGACCAGCTCCAGGAATTGTTAGACGAGGGGTTTATTCGACCGAGCATCTTGCCTTGGGGTGCACCTCGCCTTGGGGTGCACCAGTCCAATATTGAGACAAAGAGTATGGAGCTGTTAGAGGTACCGGTGGTGCAAGATTTCCCTGATGTTTTTCCTAATGACTTAACTGGGGTGCCACCGGAGCAAGAGATTGAATTCCAAATCGACTTACTATCGGGTGCTCAACTGGTTGCTAAAGCGCCATATGGTTTAGCTCCGACTGAAATGAAAGAATTAATGGAGCAGCTCTAGGAATTGTTAGACAAGGGGTTTATTCAACCGAGCATCTCGTCTTGGGGTGCACCAGTCTTGTTCGTTAAAAATAAGGACTGTAGTATGCGGATGTGCATAGATTACCGAGAGTTGAATAAGTTGACGATTAAGAACAAGTACCCTTTACCGCATATAGATGATTTGTTTGATCAACTGCAAGGTGCAAATTGGTTTTCGCGCATCGACCTGAGATCGGGATGTCACCGGCTGAGAGTGAGAAAAGAGGACATCCTGAAGACTGCGTTTCAGATTCGGTACGAACATTATGAGTTTTTGGTGATGTCGTTTGGGTTGACGAATGCCCCGACGACATTCATGGATTTGATGAACCGAGTATGTCGACCGATGCTAGATCGGTCTGTGATCGTGTTTATTAATGATATATTGATCTACTCGAGAAGCGAGAATGAGCATAAGGAACACTTGCGATAAGTGTTGGAAACATTGAGGCAAGAGAAACTTTACGCTAAGTTTTCTAACTGTGCGTTTTGGTTGAGAGAAGTACAATTCTTAGGGTATGTTATCAACATGGAAGGGATTATGGTAGATCCTGCCAGATTGAGGCATTGGTGAAATGGAGCGCGCCTAAAACTCCAACTAAGATTCGCAGTTTCTTCGGTTTGGTGGGCTACTATAGGAGGTTCATTCAGGACTTCTCTAAGTTAGCAGAACCATTGACTCGGTTGACTAAGAAAGAGGTGAGATTCACATGGGGAGTGGAGCAAGAGACTACATTCTAGGAACTGAAGAAGAGACTGATGAAGGCACCGGTGTTAACATTGCCGGAAGGGACTGAAGACCTAGTGGTATATTCGGATGCTTCGTACCTGGGATTAGAGTGCGTGTTGATGCAACGCGGGAAGTTGATTGCTTATGCGTCGTGACAGTTAAAAACTCATGAGGCGAACTACCCTACTCATGACCTGGAATTAGCGGTGGTGGTGTTTGCACTTAAGATTTGGAGACATTATCTTTATGGTGTCAAGTGCACAATCTATACCGATTATAAGAGTTTAAATTACTTCTTCGAGCAGAAGGAGCTGAACATGAGGCAACGGAGATGGCTCAAATTAATAAAAGATTATGACTGTGAGATCCTTTACCATCCGGGTAAGGCGAATGTAGTTGCAAATGCGTTAAGCAGTAAGGATAGGCACGCGCCGATCAGAGTAAAAGCGTGTCAATTAATTATAACACCCGATTTTCTGACATTGTTACGAGACGCGTAGACCGATGCATTGTGCGAAAAGAGGTTGAAGGAGGAACGAATTTTCGGATAACGCGAGTTGTTGACCGAATATAGTCAAGGTGTACGAGTACGAGGGGAACGCATGTGGATACCGAGATTTGGAGGATTCAGAGAGAAGGTGCTTGACGAGGCTCATAAGTCAAGGTACTCGATCCATCCTGGAACTACAAAGATGTATCAGGATATGAAGAGAAACTACTGGTGGCCAGGAATGAAGTACGATGCAACACAATACGTGAGTAAATGCCTGACGTGTTTGCATGTCAAAGCTGAACATCAGAAACCATATGGCAAGATTTAGCTGTTAGAAATCCCTAAGTGGAAATGGGAACATGTCACTATGGATTTTATTACCAAACTGCCGAAGACGGTAAAAGGGCATGACACGGTTTGGGTAGTGGTTGATCGTTTAACCATGAGTGCCCATTTTCTACCTATTCGAGAGATGTTTTCGTCTAAAAAATTGTTGGAAGTATTTGTGAACGAGATTATGGCTAGGCACGGAGTGCCAATTTCAATTCTATCTGATATAGACACGAGATTTACATCCAAATTCTAGAAAAAAGATTCAATGAGGCTATGGGAAACTCGATTACACATAAGTACGGCGTATCATCCTCAGACCGACGGACAGTTTGAGCGAATGATACAGACATTGAAAGTGCAGAACTCCCGTTATCACATAACTATTGGAATTCCACAATTGGAATGCCACACAACTATTGGAATGCCACAATTTGAAATTTTGTATGGGCGAAAGTGCAGAACTCCAGTGTTTTGGGGTGAGATTGGGTAGAAAGAGCTAGGAAGTCTTGATGTGGTGAAAGAAACATCAGAGAAGTTTGAGATCGTAAAAGCAAGGATGAAAGCCGCGCAAGATCGGCAAAAGTCGTATGCCGACAAGATATGGTGGCCCATAGAGTTTAACATGGGTGATCTAGTTATGTTGAAGGTATCGCCGTGGAAGGGCATTATTAGATTCCAGAAGCGTGGGAAGCTTAGTCCGCGTTATATCGGATCGTTACTTCAAGATAGATGAGCATGTAGGCAGTGTCGTCTACCGACTGTTGTTGCCGGGGGGCTGGCAGGGATACATCCAACATTTCACGAGTCTCATTAACGGAATTATTTAGCGGACGCTACGGAGCATGTGCCACTGGATGATATCATGATCGATGATAAGTTAAATTACATGGAGGAACCGGTTGCCATACTGGACCGGAAGGGAAGGAGGTTAAGGAAGAAAGTGGTGCCTATCGTAAAGGTGCAGTGGAAGCACCGTAAAGGATCCGAGGCTACTTGGGATCCGGAGGCGGAATGACGTAGGTTTCGAGGACGAAACCACTTTTAGGGCGGAAGATTTAACGGGATTTATCTTAAAACGCAAAAAGGGCGAACGCGAGGGACTGGTTACGTGCATGGGCAAAATCCGACCCATAGGGGGGATGCCATATATCGTGCGACGCAAGTGGGGGCTCTCCACTTGCTAGTTACGGCCGACCAGAGAAAGAGGAGGAGGGAGCCAAGCCGTTCTTAGAGAATCCGAGTCTGGTATGAGGTATTTTTCGTAACCTTTGATCCTCTGTTACGCGTTTCGATCAACGGATCATTGCTTTAACACGTAGTTAATCCTAGGGTTTTGCAAAGGTTGAGTTTTTGAGGAAGACGGGTTCAATCGAGTATTCGATTGGCACGAGTTCTTCGATTTAAAGGTATAATCATGAAACTTTTTCGTTTATATGTTTTGTTGATTGTTTGGAATGTTCCATGCACGTGCATGGGCTTGGCCGAGACCCAAAGGGTGGTCGGTTAGATCGTAGGGTGGCCGAGGGCGAGGTACGAAGGACCCGGGAGACGGACACCCGGGTGCAGCGAGAGGCTGTGGTGGCGCTGTATATAGGGTATAGTCTTTTGTAAGCTGATGACATCAATGTATGTTTTGAACAATTGTCCTTGATTTATTTCCCTGTACTTCTGTTATTTAAGTAATTTCTGTTTAATGTAATTTACTGTTTTTAGTCTAAGTCTGGGCCATCGAAACTACCTAGTTTCGGTTGAGTCTGTTCAACCGAAACTAGTAGTTTCGATAGATAGGAAGTTTCGATAGGCTGCAAGTTCTTGTAAATGCTCATCCGAAACTAGTAGTTTCGGTGAGCATAGTTTCTATACCTATCAGCTTCCTATAAATACCCTAGTTAGAGAATATTTTAGGATGTGGATAGCAGTTATAACCCTGTATTCTCTCTTTCACAATTTCTTTGAATCAATACACCTTTGAAGTTTATTTAATTGTTGTTCTTACAATTTCACATCATTTTGTGTTGATTCTAGTGTGATTAGCCTGTCTATCTTCGCCATTTTCTATTTCTTACCTTTGTTTCACCACCATACACACAGATTCCGCCTGTGTGTTTGTTTGTGTAATCGATCAGTATTTGTGATTCATCATTGAATCTGGACCTACAATTGGTATCAGAGCATTATGCTCTTGATTTCTGAGTGTATTCAGGTTTAGTGATCGATTTAGGTGATTTGTAGCCTTCGTTTGAAGTTTTTCTGGTTTTTGAAGTTTAAGCACTATTACATTGAAGTTTTTGGTACTGTTTCATCGATTTCGGGTTTATTCGGCCGAGTTTCTCAATTTGAAGACCGAATTCTTATTCTAGAGTACTTTTGGAAGATTTTCATCGGATTGGATTTCTATTATCATCACTTTGATTTTTGGAGCTTTTCATCAATGGAGTTTTTCTATTATCATCACTTTGATTTTCAGGTTGCATCCTGTCACCCGAAACTAGCTTTTTATTAAGTATTCAAGCAACAATGAGTACGTGGGGGGAAACAAACCACCTGTCTTGGTGTCCACTAGAGATTTTGATGCTTGGACCAAGAAAATGAAGACCTTCTTTCAGTTCCATGACCACACTCTTTTGCAGTCAATCACTGATGGTCCACACAAGCCAGCTACTACCACTACAGATGTTCAGCATCCCAAGACTGTTGCTGAATATGATGAGAAGGATATTCCTCTAATTTCCTGAGACAACAAAGCTTATGGATCTATTGCTATGGCTCTTCCTATGGATGTGTTTAACATATTTGCTGAGTATACTACCGCTAAGGATCTTTGGGTAGCATTATGTACTAGATATGAAGGAAGTGCTGAGGTTAGAGAAAACAAGAGAGATTTGATCAAGAAGCAATATGAGATGTTCAGTAGTGTCCCTGGAGAACCCATGTCTGAGTTGATCAACCGGTTCTCAAGCATTATCTCTAAGTTGAAGGTTTTGGGAACTGAATATCCTAATATTGAGTTAAATAAGAAGTTGCTTGATTCACTGTCTGAGTGAATATGTACAGAATTATGATCAAGAAAACTGAGAAGCTTAGTGATCTGTCATAACAAGAACTCTACAGCATTCTAGAGTCTTATGAGTTGGAGATAAATAAGGGTGTAGTCACTGCAACTAATCAGTCTGGAAACACAGCTCTACTTGCCGGTCAAGGTTCTTCCACTTCATCCAGGAAAACTAAAATGGCATACTTTCAGACTGATGTCCCACCTCGAGAATTCAGCCTACCACTTCATCCACCCCACAAAAGCCAACCACTATGATTCCTGATGAGTATCTGCCTATCATGACTGCCTTCATGTCATGATATGACGTACTGATTTGTGGAAACCTGAGACTGGTTAGTTTCCAACCTGATGATTTAGAGCAGATCAATCCTAATGATTTGGAAAAGATGGACATTGATTGGTGTATGGCCATGCTGACTCTGAGGGCTAAGAGGTTCATTAAGAGGACTGGAATGGATAGGTTCAAGCAAGGAAAGACTTTGGGCTTTGATATCAAGAAGGTGAGATGTTACCATTATGACCAGCTGGGTCATTTTGCAAGAAATTGCAAGGAGCCATCATCAAAGGAGCAGTATGAAAAGAAGAACTCATCTGGAAAGCAAGATGCTGTTTCTCCCAAATCCACCACATCTTCCAGCTCAACAGCTCTAGTCTGTCAAGAAGATGGACACTATCATTGGAGAGTTCAAGAAGGGGAAACAGCTGACAAGGCACTGATGGCTGACATTGAAGAGAAGGAGAAATGTGTTATGATTGAGCCAGCTGAGGATCTCACCGCTGTACCAGCTGAGGTAATGTCTAGACTTTGCAATGCTCAATCCTATTTAAATGAAATTCAAAAATATAGATTCATCAACCAAGCCTTGGTCAATGAACGTGATCATATAAAGGTGATGTATGATTCTGTGGCTAAAAATGAGAAATTACATTTAAAGAAAATTCGTGACATTTCTGGAGAAAACCGATCTTTGATTGTACAACTTACTACACAAAAAAATAATAATCAAATTTTAACTGAAAGACTTCAAAAGGCTGAAAAGGAAAATTTTCAAGTTGAACATATGGGCATTTTATTTGGAATCATCGATAAACAAAATCATAAGAAAGTCACAGAAGGCGTTGGGTATAACTCTCACCCACAACCATATTCTAAGTCTGGCAGATTTGCTAATATGCCAGATCCTCATGTTCCCACACCTTCTGTTTGCAAGTTATCTGCTGATGATTATATTAAAACTTCAGATTCTGACAGTTTTGCTTCCTGTGCAGAGTCAGATTGTGTAGGTTCTGAAGATGATTGTGTTGAGACTTCTAGTAAGGGAAATGTTTTAAATGAACTTGAGTCGGATGAATGTAATAATATGTCCGTATCAAAACCAGATATTTGTGAACACATTAAAAATTTGTATTTTGGTTCTATGCCTTCTGAGCATGACAGTTTGAGAAATGACATCTCTAAGTTTAAGAATGCTTTACCTTTTGTTCCTAAATCTGTAAATGCTATGAGTTGTATTGCAAACATTAAAAGTGCAGTAGTTGTTGTGACTGATATTCCACAAGAAACAATGACCAATCTGGAATTTTTCATATTAAAGGAAGATCAAAGTCTTCAAGAAAGAACTGTTGAAGAAAAAGTTGCCTCTAGTTCTGATGCCTCAACATCACAATCATCTTCATTATCCTGTGATGAAAATTATCAGTCTAACCTTCATGCGATAAAGTTTGCTTTAGTTGTGGAGAATCCAATCATGTTTTCAAAACTTGTAAATTGTCTACATATCAACTCAAAGAAGAAAAAGCACCATCTTTTGTTCCAAATTTAGCTGAATGTGATTCAAATGTTTTCTCTAAATCACAACATAGAAGAGATTTGCGATGTAAAAGGATTAAAAATGCTAAAAATAGGTTGAAAAGAACGTGGAAAATTAAGAATAACGATCTTTTCGATGAAAATACTATAATCCCTAGGAATTTCCGGCCTTTATTTTTACTATTCCGACACTTGTAATTTCATTACTATATGACTTGCATCTTTCCATTTTAATAAAAGCTATCCTATTTATCCATTTCATTACATAAGCATACATACATACATACATTGGATACGATTGTTTCATTTCAAAAATAACAAATATTTATATAAGGGATTATGTAAATAATTGTTTAATATTCAATGAAATATATATATATATATATATATATATATATATATATATATATATATATATATATATGCTAGGTTATTTCTAAACATATATATATATATACAACTTATAAAAAATAATTATAAATTCTATAAAAATTAGAGTTTATAAAAATCTATATTATTTATTTTCAAAGAAAATGATTTTTAATAGAAATAAAACTATTTCTATATTATAAATTATATTTTTGTGTTTATAACATTTAAATATAATATAAAGATTTACTAGATTTTATAAAAAATTGTAAAATTTAATAATTCTATGTTTTATAAAAGTTCAGGGTTAATTATGTAAATTCTGAAACTTTAAATTCATTAAAAATCAAAGTTTGTGCATAAATAATAACTATTGAAACTTCAGGGTCTAAACTGTAAATTCCGGACAAACCCCTCCCCCTTCCCCGATCACGTGTTCGAGTCTCACAGGGACCTGTTTGCGGACCATTTAACTTGAACTCGTTCCTGAGATATTTTCGTGCAAAATCGTTAATGGCATTACGTTTAGGACAACCAAACGATCCGTCCTTTGTGTTTAATCGGGTTTTTATGAACATATCAATGGTTAACTCGTAACCGAAATCCCATTGAAACCCATTTAACAGATCAGTCCATTCCCGCACAAATTGCGTATAAATAGAGGCCTACAATCATTAACGAAACTCATTGCAAGCTGCTCATAGCCTCAATTCCATTGCAAAACATCTCTGTAGCACCCAATCCAGCCGAAAAACACGACTCTGTTTTGTACAGTCGTTCTCCTCCCTTACTCAACCAATTCAGGTAATTTTGGTGCCAAAGAACTCGTCTCAGTCTCACGAACAGAAGCCCCATGATTCGGGTTTCAATTGTTTCAGTAATCTGGTTACTTTGGAAACCTAGGGTTACGGATGTCAATTGGGGAAGAAGATGACTTAGGGTTGCTTGTTAAAACTTAATCGATCCGGGTTCAGGACAAGGCATCATGCCCAGTCTGATGGTTAAGTGCGCGCGTGTGTGGGTCGGCCTAGGCTCGACGTGGGTTCGAGTCCCGACAGCCGGGTTTTGGGATTTTAATTCCTTTTTGTAGTTCTTTTTATACATAAATAATGTTTTAAATTATGATTTAATTCTTATAAATCAAATAAATATATTCTACAACTTTTATAAAAACAGAAAAATTAAAATGATGTTTTATCTATTTTAATTTATTATAAATCCTAAATAAAGAATATAAATGGTTTATTTAAATAAATCTAAATATGATGTTTTATTTATAAAATAACCACGTTTATAAAAGAAACTTTAAATATTTATTTAAACATTATTCTAAACACATAAATAATTATTATGGCAAAAATAATTATTTAAAACATTTTAAATACTTAAATAATTATTTTAGATAAATAATTATATAAGTTCAATTAATTTCATTTAACATTTATATTCATTTAATATCTCTTTCATAAATCATTTAAACTAAAGAAATTATTTAAATAGTTTATTATTTTATTTACATAAACAAATTATTTAAACCTTTTCCATTCCATAATTTATTTGTTAATTATTTTTAGAATAATTATATAAATAAATCCAAATGTAATATTATTTAAACCTTTTTCCTATTCTATAATTTATTTATTTAATTATCTTAGGATAATTATATAAATAAATTCAAACATTTTATTATTGTAAATACTATATAATTAATTAGAGTTCTAACTAATTCTAATTAGTATTAACTTATCCTTAAAAACATATAAATTTTCCTACAAAACTTGTACAAATCCCATATCCAAACCCAAACCCTATGAAACCCTAAGATCTTAGAATTTCTTTATTTCCATTAAATATACATTGAGTTGGAATACAATTATCCATGTAGGTTGATTGTGAGAAATCCTCACGTCGCCTACCCATAATTAACAATTCCTTTCATTTCTAGCTTCATTACACGTGAGTTTCATAGCCCCTTTTACTTTACTTTGTTTACAAATACTCGGGGTGGAACATGTGTACATATTTTACATACAAAATTCAATTACCTATGTTCCTATGCAAAGGTCTTTATACTTTATGTCTTAAACTGCTTGCTGACCATACATGTGTTCATGTTTAGTACAATCATTAACTTGCGTGGCAAGCCTATGGTAGTATCTTTTATGATCATTTATACGGGAATCCGATTCATTACTTAACACAAAACCTTGGCGGGTTTTGTGTATACATTTTGGAACTTCACGCAATCCGGGAGATTGTGCATACATTTACATGGCTTGATTGTATGCTTTGGAACCTTATATGTTTTCACATTTATGCTTTAGACTTGCTTTGAACATATTGAATTGTAAAACATATTCAACTTTGCTTGGTGTCAAAACCTATGTTACTAACCAACTACTTGTAGTTGACATTTACTTACATGTTTCAGGTGCACCTGTTTGAGGATCATGCTTGATCACATAGGGCTATGGACCTAACAATAATAAATCAAAATTTTGTTATATTACGAACTATATGTTTCAATTTCCCTTTGTAACGAATATTTAATTTTGATGAATAATTATAGTAACGCATTTAATAGTCAATCATGTGCTTATGAACAACCGCGTCAGCCCCGACGTATAATCCGCCGTCGGCCGGGGTCTGACAAATACTTCATTAAAAGTGGATTCTGACTATGATTTCCGAGAAGTGTCTTGTGATGTTAAGAAGTTCCAGGTCAGCAATGGCTTGGGTACCAAAGTCTAATTTCCTTGGTCTGTGTAGGGGCAATCGAGGAGGACTGGAGACAACATCTGGCATGTCGACAGTGGTTGCTCAAGAAATATGACCGGTCATTTTTCTTTACTGCAAGATTATCATCCAATAGACGGAGATTTTATCGCCTTTGCAGACAATCCAAGAGGAGGAAAGATTGAAGGACAAGGAACTGTGTCCAACGGTGTAAATAGCTTAGAGCATGTCAACTTCTTCCCACAGCTAAAATACAATCTGATGAGTGTGTTCCTAATTTGTGACAAAGACTTCTATGCCCTCTTCAACTCTAGAGAGTGCTTGATTCTGAAGCCTGGTGTGATTATTCCTGGAGACCTTATTCTTATGCGTGCTCCTCAAATATTCAATACCTAAAGTCTGGATATGAATAATCCTTCAGGAATCGAATCCTGCTTTCTCTCAAAAGCTTCAGAAGATGAGTCCTTCTTTTGGCACAAAAGATTAGGACACGTGAACTTCAAGACCATGAACCGCCTTGGTCGAGGAAACCTTGTCACCGGTTTGCCTCTGAAATATTTCTCTCCTTCCGAACATTGTCTCTCCTGTTCCAAGGGCAAGCAACATAAATCCTCCCACAAGCCCAAAACCACCAATTCCATTGACTCCCCTCTTAAATTACTTCACATGGATCTCTTTGGTCCTGTGAGTGTCATGAGTCATGGACAGAAATCCTACTGCTTGGTGGTAACCGATGACTTCTCTCGGTTTACATGGGTATTCTTCCTAGCAAAGAAAGATGAGACGCCAGAGGTTCTGAAGATTCATCTACTGTAGATTGAGAATTTGTTCAATCTTAGTGTGAAGACTATCCGAAATGATCACGGCACCGAGTTCAAGAATTCTATTCTGGATTCTTTTTGTGAAAGTAAAGGTATCTCTCTGCAGTTCAGTGCACCTTGCACTCCACAACAAAATGGTGTAGCTGAACAACGAAATCGTACGTTGATAGAAGCGGAAAGGACTATGATCGTTGATTCTAAGCTGTCTGTCACGTTTTGGGCCGAGGCAGTTAATACCGCATGTTTTGTGCAAAACTGTGTTCTTATCACCAAAAGCTGCAACAAGACTCCTTATGAGATTATGTACAAGCGCAAGCCTGTTATTGATTTCTTCAGGAAGTTTGGGTGTGTTTGCACTATGCTGAATACTTCGGACCAACTGAACAAGTTTGAAGCTAAAGCTGATGAATGTTATTTTATGGGCTATTCTTCCAATCAAAGAGCATTTCGTGTTTACAACAAGAGAAGGAGAATCGTGTTGGAGTCCATTGATATCAATTGGCACGAAAGCAATCACACAGACGCGGGGGACTGTCCTGATTGGCTTTTTGATGTCGATTTGTTATTTAAATCATTTAATCTTCGTGTGTTCACTAATATATTTGTTTCAGCTAATCCTCTTATGTCTGTGAATAACCTAGGTACCTCTACTGCTTCAAGCTCCTCTTCATACAGTCAACATGTGGATGTTCCTCTTGCAATTTATGCTGAAACCTCTTCGGGCTCCTCAGTTTCTGTTGCAACAAGTGAAACTGTTGAGGATCAAACTCCTCCAATAGTCGATGTTGGTCAACAGTCCTCTTCCACAGAGCCTACAGAAGAAGAAGCAGTGATTCCTGACAATAACACTACCAATCTGGATGACGGTCTCTTCACATGTTTCATTTCTCAAGTTGAACCTAAGAATATTAAAGCTGCACTGCTTGAGAACAGTTGGGTGGAGGCAATGCAAGAAGAATTACAGCAATTTACCAAGTTACAAGTGTGGAATCTAGTGGATCTCCCAAATAACAAAGTCCCAATCGGCACTCATTGGGTTTTCCATAACAAGAAGGATGAAGGAGGAATCGTGGTTCGCAATAAAGCTCGTTTGGTTATTCAGGGGTTTTATCAAGAGGAAGGGATTGATTTTGAAGAAGTATTTGCACCAGTGGCACGCTTGGAAGCCATCAGAGTGTTTCTTGCATACGCAGCCTACATGGACTTCACAGTCTATCAAATGGATGTTAAAAGCGCATTTTTGTATGGCAAAGTTCAAGAATAAGTTTATATCAAGTAGCCACCGGGCTTCATTGATCCAACATATCCAGACCGTGTCTATAAATTAGACAAGGCATTATACGGTCTTCATCAAGCACCCCATGCGTGGTATGAAACGTTATCTAAGCATCTGCTTGATAATGGTTTCACACGAGGTGCTATTGACCAAACTCTGTTTAAGCGAAAAGATGGTGCGGATATTATTTTGGTACAGATCTATGTAGATGACATCATTTTCGGTTCCACAAATCCAAGGCTGTGCAACGAATTTGAAGAAGTGATGCGTTCCAAGTTTGAAATGAGCTCCATGGGGGAAATGAAGTTCTTTCTAGGATTGCAAGTTGATCAGTCGAAGTCAGGAATTCTCATTCACCAAGAGAAATATGTCAGAAATTCAGACCAAGTTCAAAATGACTGAGTCCCATCCTTTCAAAACTCCTATGGAAGTTCGACACTCATTGTCTCCTGATTTGGATGGTGAAGGCGTTGATCAGCACCTCTATCGCTCGATGATAGGATCTCTCATGTACCTCACTGCTAGCAGACCAGACATCATGTTTGCAGTGTGCTTGTGTGCACGCTTTCAGGCTAATCCTAAACTCTCTCATTTAATTGCTGTCAAACTTATTTTAAGATATTTGAAGTACAAGCCAACACTTGGGCTTTGGTATCCCAAAACTAACTTGTTTGATCTTGTGGCTTATTTAGATTAAGACTACGGGGATGCAACTTAGACCGAAAATCCACTTCTAGGGGTTGTCAGTTCCTTGGCAACAGCCTTGTATCCTGGCAATGTAAGAAACAGACCACCGTTTCTAAATCCACCACCGAAGCTGAATACATTGCTGAAGCCCTTTGTTGTTCACAAGTAAGATGGATCCACCATCAAATGCTTGATTATGGGATAACCTTCCATGAAACCCCCATCCTCTGTGACAACACCGCCGTTCCTCACATCACCAAAAAGCCCGTCCAGCACTCCAAAACCAAACACATTGAGATCAAACATCATTTCATCCGTGACTGTGACGAAAAGAAATATATCAAGATCGTTGAAGTCAAAACCGACAAACAAACCGCTGACATATTTACTAAAGCATTCGACTCTGCCAGATTTGAGAAATTGTTGGAGATGCTCGGAATGATCAATTTTCAGTAACCCTTGTCCATATTGCCTTATCTGTTTAAACTTGTTAATCGGGAAGATTTTCAAAAATATTTTACCTTTCTGTATAGTTATTTCTTTTTATATGTTCGAAAAGCAAATCTTTTGGGGGAGAATTTGGAATTTTTGCGAGATAAGAAAAGAAAATATTTGCTTTATATATAGTTTGCTTAAGAAATGCTTTTATCCTCATACTCACTGTTAGTATCACTGTTTGTTCCAGGAAAATCAGATCCGACCCTGTGAGAAATGATAGAGTCTGATCAGACTTCTTGAACATGGAATAGACCAAAAGCGATGGTGCTTACTAAGGTATAGCTGATAGGCCCGACATACGGTTATAACTCTTTAGTAGTGTGAAAATCTAAATCTCAATCGTACATGTGTGTTTGAACCCACTTTTGAAACATCTAACCCATTTTCAGCTTAGACAACTGATTCAATCAGATATAGGCTTACGTGTTGGATTCTGATTCACACGCCAGGTGACCGTCAAAGTAACGAAAGTTACCGCCGATGACCCCATCTGTTATGCATATGTAAAGATCTCGGGAGTTCATCTTTTTCCCATCCATTTGAATGATTTGACCCTGTCTTTTTTGCTTACGCAAAGATCTCGGGTGTTCAACCTTTTCCTATCCGCTTGGATAATTTTACGGCTTCTTCTGTTTTGCTTACGCAAAGATCTAGAATGTTCGTACCTTTTAATATCCACTTAGATATTTTTCATTTTACAACTTTTGATATCCAGTTGGATCTTATTTTATTTTTGGTGGTGAATTTTACTTAAAGATGGTTCCCTAGTTAACCTGTAAGAGATGATAGGATGAATGCGGGTATTTCTTGAGGATTGATAGGCTTTCAAAACCATTTTATTTCAAAACGTGGGGTACACCGTGTTTCGTTCTTAAATGGTACTGCTTAATCACATGAAATCATTGTACAAGCAAATGTTCGGGTTTACCTTGCACAAATATCGACTATCTTCAGGGATTCACAGTAGCTGACTGCAAAACGAAGTGTTTCAAGGGTTTGACCAGACCTGATCTCACGTTGGATCTTTTCCAAGGCTAAGTGTACATATCCTTTTAATTGGTTTTTGCTTTTATTTTTTCCATATGAAATTTTAATCTTCCTTACTAGCTTGTTTAAATAGTGTACATATGTTTATTCCCTTTGTTTTTGTTCAAGTATATTAGGTCAACCGAAACTACATCCTGCCCTGGCACCCAAAATTTCCATGCCACCCGAAACTATCCTCACACCCGAAACTACTTTGCCCTATCGAAAATAGTAGTTTCGACAGGGGCATTGTGGTCTTTCGTCAAGCATAAATTGAATGCCTTCATAATCAGGTTCTTTTTTCATGCTTAGTTCACTCTCACTCTTGCAAAATCCATTTACACCTTTCTTTTCACACACAAAAGCTTGAAATCATCAGTCTAAGTTTGCAAAATCAGTGTTTCTTATATGATTCCCCCTTCGTCTCCATCATCAGGTTTGATTATTCAGACTCCTGTTACTGTTTCATATAGTGAAGACTAGGGTTTCTGTTTTAACCATTTTACGATTGAAATCATGAAGTTAGGGTTGTTTCTCGCTTAAATCTTGTTTATAAATTCATCATTGTTCGTATCTCACCCTTTTACTGTATATATTTGCAGATTTCTTTACAAATTTTGGTAAGATGGAGTTTCGACACTCACAGGCCTTTCTTACCCTTTCTTTTATCTGTTATACCTGTTGAGGCTGTTTGTTCATAATCTGTGTGTATAAAAATTTTTGTTTGTTTGATTTCCGTATCTGATCAGGGTTTGGCATCGAAACTAGTAGTTTCAGGAAAAAGGATCTTTGAATTTTAAAATACTATTATGATTTTGAACAAGTTTTGCTTACCGAAACTAGTAGTTTCGATATCATATCTGTTTACCCGAAACTATATAGTTTCGATAGGTTGTTGGTCAACTGAAACTAGTACTTTCGGTCAGAATTTTTCTGAAATTTTTCTAAGTGTCAAGAAATCTGATATTTTGTTAACTTTGTTCTATGTAGGAATGGATCATCTCTTTGTAAAGAAGCACAATGTTTGTGCATTCCTAAATGCTGCTGACCCTAAGAGTGTAGACTTTGTACCTGTTCTTAATTTTCTGGCTAACTCCAACATCAGTTTTGCTATAAGCCACAACCTGCCTGTGTTTGAATCATCCATCAGACAGTTCTGGGCTACTGCAACAAGGGTCTCCATCAACAACATTGAACACATCAGAGCTACAGTCCAAAACCAAGAAGTTCTATTTTCTGAAGCCACTGTTAGGGAAGTACTATAGTTCAATGATAACCATGAGGCTCCAGTGGAATTCACAATCTTCTACATCCGAGAATGTTTTCGAAGAATGGGTCATCCATAAGAATTCAAAAGTGGCCAGATAATAAAGAATGCTCTTCCCCCACACTGGAGATATATTGTGCACGTGTTCATTCACTGTATTTCTATCAGAAAATGAGGGTTTGACTCGGCAAACGTAATGGTGGCTTCAGCAATTTTAGGGTTAGTCAAAGGGAGGGATTACAACTTCTTTTGTCTTGTCTTTGGGCAAATGATTGAAAACCTAACTCGAAGGGTTAAAGACAAGTTTTTGGTCTACCAAAGATTTCTTCAAATGATTATCAGCCACCTTCACCCAAACCTTCAACAAGATGGACCTCTACTAGTGTTTGACCATATGAATGCAAAGACTCTGAGCTATATGAAGAGCTCAAGCTCCATAACAAACAGAATTATTGCTGATGTCCCTCTATTTGGACATATAATTAGAGAGGTTGAAGAGGTAGTCCCTGATGTAGATCCTAATGAGGTCATTGAATCATTATCATCCGAGGAAGAAGAAAAACAAGAGGAACATGTCCAAGGGAATTGTAGGTCCCAGCGGGTCTACGGATCGATCTCAGACGTATAACACACAACGAATACTCGTAGTGCGGAATCCTAACGAATAAATGCGTTTCGTACAGATAAGAACACAAGATAACTACACCAGACAAGATTCACTGAAAGCTCCTTGTATTTCTTCTGATAAATGTGCTTAGAAGATCACTAACTCTACAAATGACAAGACTAAGCACTATTTATAGTTAACACAAACCTGCTACAGGCGAACTAAGCAAGTTCGCCACAAACAGATTAGGCGAACTTATTAAGTTCGCTATATCTGAGTTCAGGCGAACTTGTTAAGTTCGCCTGTTTACAAACACTTAACAATCATCAAGAAAACATTACAAACATAAACATAAAGACCTAATCTATACAAAGTTGATTTTCACACAAAATGTTCCAACAAACTCCCTCTTGACAACAACTTGGTCTCTATCTTCATGTCTTGCTCTTCCAATTCTCCGGTAAAGAACTGCCCGCACAAACTCCATACTTAATGTATACATAAAGAACTGTTTTGTACTGCATAGCTTGTTCTCTCCATTCCTTAGTATACATAATCTCCCTACGCTTCAGCATCCTTTGATCAAATTTAGAGAAATTAATAAGATTCATTGCATCATAGAATCTTATTAGAACTTTTCCAAGTACATCTTCAACTATAGCTTCACCAGTATTTATATCCACAAACCACCACTTTAATTCACCCATCACATCTGAAGGTATTTGTTTCAAAGGAATTTTGGAGACAGTCTTGACAGGTTTAAACTTACATTTTCATATATTCTTCTGAGTAACTGGATCTGTTTCCTTGAATCTTTTTCCTTTCTGAGGTTTCAACTTTTCAAACTTTCCTGATCCTCCTTCTGTCCTTATCAATCTAGAAATTGATTCAGCTATTCCATTTCCTGAACTATTAATCAAAGGCTTTGTTGATAATCCATTGATTTCACATCTAGGTAAGGAATTAAAGCACTTGATCCTTGGCTTCAAATACTGAACCCCATCAGTTCTTTTAATTGCAAATAGCTTGAAATCATCTTTATAGAACCAACTGATAATCCCTCCAACACATTTGTCTTTGTTGACATATTTTTCTTTTTGAACTGGAATAGATGGAGACACTGGCAAAACTTTCTTCCAACTCTTAATCATTTCTAACCATTGAGTTTTAGTCATGCCTGTATCCTTATATAAAGCTTGATCTTCAGTAGAACCAGAACTAGGCTCAGAACTAGGCTTAGATACATCATGAATTGATTCTTCAGACTCTGACAATCCTTCACAAATTTCATTAGATATTGCATTATCATGAATCACATTCATATCAACAACCAAACTATCATAGCCTTCATATTGAATTTTGTTTGAATCTTTCTCAATTTCAAGCTCCACTATCTCTCCTTCTTTAATCTCATAATCACTATCATCATCATTCATAAGATCATCAAGATCAATCAAACACTCAAGTCTGTCAGCTTCATCTTCATCGGACTCGTCAAAAATTGACTTATCTAACATATCAACATCCATACCAGAGTGTTCTTTATCACCTGAAGTCTCAACTACAACACTCTTTCCTGACTCCCCCTGAGTTAATGAAGTTTTGGTAACATCAGCATCAGTGTTTTGACGCTCACCTAAACCACCATCAACATCTGGTTCATCGTCATCATTTTGCTTATTTATTTCAGTTGTATGACATGCTTCATTATGATTCACAACTTCAACTTTCTCCCCCTGAGCGTCAAAACGCTCTAGCAATTGAGACAACAAAATTTGCATTTAAGAAATTTCTCTACTTTGGAAACTAATCTGTTGTTGATGCTGGAAATCACTTGAAGTAAGCACATCAACTTGAGTCTGCAAGCTGGACACCTAACCTGTCAAAGAATGAACTTGAGATTCCAAATCAGCAATCTTGGTATCTCGAGGATCAGAGGAAGTAGAAAGACCGGGTTCATCCTGAGTCTGGGTTACATTAGTAGTTCCTTGTGGTGTTCTGTGAGCTGTAGGAGAAGGAATTGGACTCACAATCAATAAATCCACAAAATCCATATCTGATTATGCAGCTTTAATAGCCGAAGCCATTAGCTTTGGAGCTTTAGGAGCTGGAGGAGCAAAATCAGAATCCGAAGATTCATCTTGTAATATTCTCTTTCCAAGAACTGGACCAGGAGGAGGACCCCTTGCAATCTTGTGTCTTGGTAAATTCACCTTCTTTGTACCAATAGATTTCTTTCTCTTTGAAATCATCTTCGTAGGAAGAGCCTCTTTCCGTGGAAATTTATCCAACTGAGCATAATGCCCTGGACTAAAGTCTCTTGCATCACTTTCTGTAGCACTTGAACTTGTATTAGAAAGTGAACTTGTGCTAGTATCTTCTGCCTGAACATGTTCACCCTGTGGTGGAGACGGTACATTGACTTCAACATTTTCCACATGAGCGTCTACTTGATCATCTAGCACCTGATTAACATTGTCATTTACTATATTTTCACCATTTCCATCACCTTGATCATCATTATCATTATTATCATCATCATCATCATTTTCATCATCATTGTCATCATCACCTTCGTCAAGATTATCACTATCAGCTTCATCATTACCTTAAGCTTCATCCTCTACATTGTCAGCAGGTGGTAGTTCTAAAGCAGGATCATCATGAATCCGATTGTTATTTGATGGAGCAACATAACCAGGATTGATTATGTGCCCAAACATTGGAGTTACTACTGGAATTAATGCAGGATTCTGTTGCTTGATATTATGACAATCAGAAAAGATTCTCTTTGTCATAGGATTCAGAGTCAATCTTGGGTTCAACGGGGGTAAATTAGGAATTAGATGATTGATTATCACTTGTAGAAATCGAGGGTACATGAGAAAACCCTGACCCGGAGGTGGAGTAATTTGAGCAATCAATTCCCGAAAGATATACAGTGCAAAGTTAAATGGTCTATTCAAAGTCAAGGCCACCATGGCTGCTTGTAAAGAAGTCTTCAATCTGTCTGTACCAGCTTTCCTTGGAGACAAACATTGAATAATTACATGCATGAAGTACCTCCATTGTCCCACAAGGCCTCCTTTTGCTAGCTTGAGAATCATTTTGTCTTCCACGATATCCCATTCTTTGAAAGCAACCTATTATTAAAGGATTGGGCAAACTAATAGGATCATTATTTGCACCACCCAAACTCAAAGCAGCTCTGATTGTTTCCACAGAAATAACAATCTCTTGATTATTTACAGTAGCACGAATCACACTTGGATCAGCATTTGTGTCATGAATGGCAGTCTCCCAGAATTGTTGAATGTATACTAAGCTGATAATAGGATTGGCAGATAAGGCAACTCTGATTCGAGACCGATTCAAAAAGTTGATTATCTCTTGAAAATTTGCAGCTTTAGCTAAATCAGGATCCAGTAAAGCCACCTGATTATGTTTGTATTCAACACGTCGATCCATCACCTGCACCAAAATCATGACTAGACAATAGAAATTTAAAAAAAAAAATCACAACAACAAAAAAAATTGCTAAGTCCAGACATCACTGACCCTGAGGCGAACTTAATAAGTTCGCTTAGAGTTAGAAGAGGCGAACTTATTAAGTTCGCCTGAGCAAGTTCGCTCAAACCTTGAACAACTCAGAAAAATCATACACCATCAAAAACATGGATTAAGTAGGAATCAGGGCCAATAACGTCTTCACTAACACTAGACGAGCGTTAAGAAACATTCAAATTCAGACATAATCCACACAAACGATGAAATTTCCAACCGAGAACAGTCGTGATAAACCCTAGATACAGAATCGACAAATCTGACGAAAACAATGGATGCTATGATGAAATTCTACCTTTGTTGAGATCGCAAACAGATTTGAAACAAGAAACTGGAATAATACGATCCCAAACACACACAAATATGAGAAATCAAACAAGTTCGCTTAAACTATCAAAGTCGCTCAGTAAGTTCGCTCTGTGAAGAGAGTAGGCAACTAAGAACAAGTTCGCCAAATCCTTTATATACTCGTCTGAATAAGTTCGCCAATATAAGCGAACTTAACAAATTCGCCACCTCAGGCGAACATAACTGACGAACATAGCACAAGTTCGCCTAATTCCATACTTAGCCAAAATCTTGAAAAATTTCACCTTTTCAACTGAAACTCTCGATCCAAAACAATCTTCAACCTACTCAGCAACTTAATCACAAAAAAATGAAGGTTTCTCATGAAAGACAAAAATGAAATCTTTTTGAAATTTTCTGAAAACAAGTAACTGAAGTAAGTAAAGAACATATTTTTGGATTTTTCAAACTTTTTGCTAAAACACACTAAAAATCTTTTTGAATTTTTCAAAATGATATAAAAACACTAAACAAAGAAAAGAAAATCTTTTTTTTTTTTTTTGGATTTTATCTGTACATACTGAAACACATATTTTTGGTCGAACACTGCGAATAAGAAGATCATATCAGTATCTTGATGAATCACACACACATTCTGGATATAAATCCCTAGCAGATCTAAGGGTGACCTATGGCATTCTTTGTAAATACAGATCTCAGTTCAGCAAACAAGCAAGCAACATTGTGCAACATAACATGATATCTCAGCGATGAAATTCTCAGAACCAATACAATTTTATCATTCACAAACGATCAAACCTTTTGAAAAACATGAAATGATACGCGATAAACTTCAAAGTAAACAAGATCAGATCATGACATGCTAACTTATTCATACCGAATTTGCAATACACTACATGTCAATTCAAGTTGTCAGCATTATAAGATTTGAAACTACAAGCGTTTTTATCCCACGTTCTTGTGAGTTAGTACCATTTATATGAAAACAATGTGTACCCCACAATTATGCCAACAGAAAGTAAATTGCACTATCTTCAAGACATATAAGACTTTGTGTAAAAGAATATGTATATCAATCTCCAGGATGAAATTACATCAATTAACACAGGAAAAGAAGCAGATCCCGATGGATATAAAGAATCATAAAGATTCAGAATCAAGTGATTCATATAGATTGGTTTGGCTTTGATGATTCTCAATGATATCATGTAACAGATGAAAAATTGAATAAAGAATCGATTGATTCAATAATTCAGGGTAATGTGGTCCAACTGTTATCTGGATCTCTTCAATGAATCAGGATAATCAAGTGATTTTGATTTAAGGGCAAGTATATGCTTGACAGATGTTATTGTGACAAACCGGACTTTTCAGTTTAACTTCGTTATTTAAATCCGGTTAAAGTTAACTTAATTAACTTATCTCAAACTTCAGGGACTATTTCTGTCATTTCCTCAAACCCTAACTACAAGGACTAATTGTGTAATTAGCCTAAAACCTAATTCTGTTTGACTTTGTAAAGTCAAAATCCAAGACTTAAGTCCTGTTGACTTTTAAAAGTCAACTAAACATATTATTCAAACCTCAAGGACCATTCCTGCCAAATTCCAAACCCATAAACAAAAATTACAAGGACTAAATCTGTATATAACAAGTTCTTGATTCTGTTTGACTTTTGGAAAGTCAAACGCGCGATTTTAATCCAATTCAAAATTCCACAATCATTTGCTTGAGTTTGTAACGACCATACACGATCATTATCATTAAAACGATAATCATTGAGGTCTTTAACAACACCATTAACTCGAATTAACACCAATTATGATCGATAATGTCTTAACCGTCGACACTTTAAGCCTAGCCATCAAATTCGACGAATTCATGTATCATTTTCACAACCCAACACCCTGCGCACCTCGAACGAGTTCCTCTGAAGCTTTTGCACACTCATATCCGGCCGGAGAAAGAACCAGACTTGCCGGAGACCACCACAGTCGCAGTCGGATTCCGCTTTAGTCGAGCACCATCAATCCGACTTCAAATCAGGTAATTGAAAACACCCTCTGATTCGTTTTAGCCTGAAGAATGAAAGCCCTAACCAATTTAGGGCTTACATTATCGAATTGAACTCAATCCCGTATCTAGGGTTCATACACTTTCGGTTTAATCGGATACTAATCTGGACATGTTTTTAATCCAATTAAATACATGGATAGCTTCGAAAATCTCTGCTTATTGAAAGCCCCATAATTTCAACTGATTTTACTATCGAAATTAATCAATTTGATTCTGGAATCATGTCTAGGGTTTCGGCTTCTAAATCTTCAATTAATCGAGCCAAATCCAACTGATCTTTACAATTAACTGTCACCTCAGGTTCGCCTTAGGCCGATTAACAAAACCCTAATGCCTTTTTGTGCAAACAGAATCGAATCGAAGGGGTTTGGGATGGGTTGCGATCGCAGGTATGGTTGGGAAGGGGAAACCACGTGAACTGATAAATAAAAGAATATGGAACCGGGTTTCTAACGCAATGACCCTAGCGGGCGTAGTGGTTAAGTCTTTGGTTTGTGGGGGAGGAGACCCGGGTTCGATCCCTCCACCCCCCACTTCTTTTTAAATGGTTATTTTAGTATTATTTTAATATAAAAATCAAACCATATAATATTGTATTATTATATTAAAGAGTTTTAACCCGGAAAACAACCCGTAGGCTCGGGTTTGGCTTTATAACCTATTTTCATTATTATTCCCACTTTATAAATAATATACTTATGTTATTAATTAATAAAAATAATATATTTATATTATTGTCAAACCGTAACTTTGTGTAAAATAATATGTTGTTATTATTTTAACCCGTGACTTTTATTACTAAATAATATATGTTTATATATTATTTCGTACCGTTTTTGGAACACTTGAAACTAATAAATAATATGATTAGTTATATTATTTACTCGTACTTATTATTTCGACTAAAAATAATATATTTATTATTTTTGACAAAAGGGATTATTTATTTATCTAGAGAACTTAAAAATAATATATTTAATTATATTATTTTCCTAACCGTTGTTAAACGACTTTAGACGTACGAATGTATTTAATTATTTAATTATTTATTATTCGTTATTAACGTACGACACGTAAACGCTTCAATTCTTAATTATTATGCCGTAGACACGTGCGTCTACTCTCGATCTTTAGAAAACGTTAGGACGTTCCAATTTCCGTGTCGTCGTCACAAATCCATTCTTATCCCTAATATATGTGTTTATAATTTTAGGGCATACGTAAGTCGTTTGAGACTTACCCTCGAGGTTTCAACCTTTCTCCGGTGTGATCATACACTAGCTTATTCCAGGTGAGTTTTCACAGCCCCTTTTTACTTGTTTTCCTATTGGGGGAGAAACATGCATACATACATCATTTTACTTGTTTTCCCGTTGGGGAGAAACATGCATCCAAACATCATTTTACTTGTTTTCCCGTTGGGGAGAAACATGCATACAAACACCATTTTACTTGTTTTCCCGTTGGGGGAGAAACATGCATACAAACATTATTTTACTTGTTTTCTCATTGGGGGAGAAACATGCATGCAAACATCATTTTTACTTGTTTTCCCGTTGGGGAGAAACATGCGTACAAACAGACATCCGTTACTTGTCTTCCAGTCAGGGAGAGACATACACACGGACATGGATCACATAGTATTTCATTACCACTTGTGTACTTAAGCGTAACACTATCACTGAAAGTCCTCACAACACATCGGACCGTTAATTTGACAAGCGAGGTAATGTTTAGTAGTACTACTGGGTTTGACTAGCCCCACCCGCGTTAGTCGCGCTAACTCGATTGGAGGTCGAACGGGTGAAATGTTAGCCTACTCTTAGCCTACTCTTTTGGCCAGAGTTGATAGACTTGGCAGGAGGCAAACAAACACAACAGTCATGCTTCGGTTGCGAGCGCTTAGAGTAACTTGTACATTGTCTAGCTAGCAATAGGTGTGACTTACGTATGTGGATCCAGCAAGCACTCAAACATTTTATTTGCATACAAACCTGTGAACTCACCAACCTCGTGTTGACACTCTTTCTTACATGTTTCTCAGGTCGCTTTGGCACAGGTTGCACACTTAGGACATGCATGGAGTCCTACTGTCATATCATTCATCTCAAACATTTTAAACAATTTGCTTATTTACATTAATTGACGCTCGTTGTGTGTAATTACTTTTGATTTCATTTTAACGTTTACGCTTCCGCATTAACTCTGAACTTTTGTGTTTTAACTTTTTAAGTCCCATATAGTGTCGTTTGATGTAACTAATGACTGAGATCCTGGTGTGTCACATCCCTAACGGTAAAACTCCGTTAGCGGAATTTGGGGGTGTGACAGATTGGTATCAGAGCCATTGGTTATAGAGAACTAGGATTGCATACTAGACTATAACCGCACACGTGCATTAGTTACACGACACAGACACTCAGACATGATACACATGGTATCCATACATACATTGCATTGCTGACATGATGACGACATCCATATCACCCTCTTCTGACGAGGAACACTTCATTCTCATTATATCATCATTCCCGGTGACGACACTCGGTGAATCACCAAAACAACATCCACTCCCGTCCGTAGGCAGCAAGACGGAGCCTTCGGAGGAGTCTCTCACACCACCATCATCCGTCGGATATGGTGGGCTTTCTCAGGTCCATGTTATGGACGACACTCAGCAGTAGCACATGTCTCTTTGGGAGTCGGGATCGTCGGAGGCGAGTCCCTACCGTATCCACTAGCAACGATACGCCGTGTGAAGGCAGACTGTTGCAGCATCATCGCAGAATCCATTGACACGTAGATGTCAACACTTTCCCGAGCCGTGGGCTCACGCTTTGGTTGATATTCTGTTGAAGAAATGATTGACCATAAGACTGAGAACGCTTGGCACGTTGCATACCCAAACCTTATCCTAACTCAGTTGGAAGGACGGCTACCTTGCCTCTTCCAGTAACACATCCGTGAACTAGTTTCACTCCTCGAAGCCACATTTCATGAAACATGTTTGTTTCGTGTGCATGATTCCATCTATAATCCGTTGGATTGGACACTCGTATTATGTTCTAACTCGAGTGAATACTCGGATCAAACGATTCCTGACTACTCATCTTGATATGAGTTCTAATTGATCAACTTATGGTTGATGACTACACCTTTCAATGACTTACCATCTCTAACAACACTCTGTAACCGGCAATACAAACTAAAGGACATCTTAACACAGGACAGGGAGAACTAGGGTGAGCATGTAAAACAAATTATCATTACGGGTGCACACGTAATAGTAATTTGAGGTTCATGTAAATCCTGGTGAAACCTAGTGTGTGGATAAATGGTCCTAATCTGTGATCTACCCATAGTGTTATTTTCACTCATGTAAGAGTCTTAGTGACCTTACGACTCTCATTCAGACTTAATCAATGGAACCACCTAGAGTGAAACTCTAGTAGAACTAAACGGAATTTGAGGAATTCTTCCTATGACTAATTCTTGGTCTAATTTGATTTATACCCCAGGGTATCCAACTCCGTAAACAAACCTCTCTCTTCGTAAAATGATCCAGTTGTTCTAATGACATTAGAAAACGAGGATTTAATCCAACCAACCATCGGTTGAACGTGTGAACCTCTTCCCTTAGCCTTTGCATTGACCAACGCTTACATTATAAGCACGGGTCTCACTAGAAGTCTCGGCAGGACTTCACAAATTTCTTACCGGTGCGATCGTACTCCAACTCTGTTAGGAACTAAGTACACTATGGAAATGGTGGACAGTCAAAAAAATCGAAGCAACTCACATCCTTAAGAGGGTGTAAGCTTAGATCAGCTAGTCATAAGCTTGACATTGACCTTGTAACCAGTCACACTTGACAGTTTTGACGTAATTGTCGGTATGGATTGGTTATCTAAGAACCAAGCTGAAATTATTTTTCGTGAACAATTTTGTTCGCCTTCCTCTCCCGAGTGGAGAAAATCTCTCTGCCCTAAGGCAAAAGGAGTGGTGCAGCCATAGGCATCATATCCTTCAGGAAAGTACAAAAGTGTCTACGTAAAGGTCATACTACCATCCTGGCTCTCATCGCCGAACAGCCATCTGAGGAGAAGAAGATTGACGACATTCTGATCATTTGTGATTGTCTGAAAGTATTTCCCGAAGACTTGTCTGGTCTTCCGCCACCTCGTCAAGTCGAATTGCAAATTGATCTAGCACCCAGAGCAGCGCCTATTGCTCGGACACTCTACAGACTTGCACCTAGTGAACTATATGAATTGTCTACACAACTGCAAGAGTTGTTAGATAAGGGTTTCATCCGACCTAACTCATCGCCATGGAGAGCTCCAATCCTATTCGCCAAGAAGAAAGACGGGACTTTCCGTGTGTGCATGGACTACCGTGAGCTTAATAAAGTTACCATCAAGAACCGTTATCCTCTACCCCGCATCGATGATCTATTTGATCAACTTCAAGGATCAAGCTTCTATTCCAAGATAGATCTTAGGTCCGATTATCATCAGTTGAGAGTCCGGGAAGAAGACATCCCAAAAAAAAAAATGCATTCAGGACTAGGTACGGCCGTTACGTGTTTATGGTCATGCCATTTGGACTGACCAATGCACTGCAGTATTCATGGACCTCATGAACCGTATGTGTAAACCGTACCTTGACCAGTTCGTTATCGTATTCTTTGATGACATCCTCATCCATTCCAAGAATAGGGATGAACATAAGGAACACCTTCGTTTGATTCTGGAATTTCTGAAACAAGAACAATTGTACGCAAAAACTTTTAAAGTGCGAATTCTGGATTCGTGAAGTGCAATTCTTAGGACATGTAGACAACGAGACAGGGATACATGTCGACCCATCTAAAATAGAAGCAATCAAGATTTGGGCAGCACCTACAACGCCAACTAAGGTGCGGCAATTTCTGGGATTGGCTGGCTATTACCGTTGTTTCATTGAAGGATTCTCCAAGATTGCTCAACCCCTCACTGCTCTAACTCAAAAGGGTAAACCCTATAACTGGGGTGACACCTAGGAGTCAGCATTCCAACTTCTTAAACATAAACTCTGCAGTACACCCATCCTATCCCTTCCGGAGGGAACGGATGATTTTGTGGTGTATTGTGATGCATCAATTCAAGGTATTGGTTGTGTACTGATGCAACACGAGAAAGTGATCGCATACGCTTCTCGTTAACTGAAAATACACGAGAAGAACTACACAACTCATGACTTAGAGTTGGGAGCTGTAGTATTTGCACTAAAGATATGGAGACATTACTTGTACGGTACCAAATGCACTATCTACACCGATCACAAGAGTCTTCAGTATATTTTCGAACAGAAAAGCGTCGTTGGGTTGAACTCTTAAACGACTATGACTGTGCAATCAGATATCATCCGGGGAAGGCTAATGTGGTAGCCGATGCCCTATTCATCCAGGTCATGGATGAAGCACACAAATCCCGATACCCTATTCATCCAGGTTCCGACAAGATGTACCATGACCTTAAGGTGCTATATTGGTGGCCGAAGATGAAAGCTGATATAACCACCTATGAAAGCAAGTGCCTGACTTGCTCAAAGGTCAAAGTGGTATACCAAAAGCCTTCTGGTCTGCTTCAATAACCCAAGATTCCAATGTGGAAACGAGAACAAATTTCCATGAACTTTGTCACTATACTACCCCGAACTCCTATCGGATGCGACACCATCTGGCAGATCGTAGATCGCATGACAAAATATTCTCACTTCTTAGCCATCAAAGCAACTAACAAGATGGAGAAACTTACTCGTCTTTACTTGAAATAAGTAGTCTCTCGGCATGGAGTGCCAATTTCTATCATTTTGAATCGAGATGCTCGATTCACCTCTCGGTTTTGGCAATCATTGCAAAAAGCCCTAGGTACGCGTCTAGAGATGAGTACGGCGTATCATCCTCAAACTGATGGTCAAGGGAAACGTACCATCCAAACCTTAGAGGACATGCTTCGAGCTTGAGTGATCGATTTCGGTAACACTTGGGAGTCTTACTTACCTTTAGTGGAGTTCTTCTACAATAACAGTTATCACACTAGCATCAAAGCAGCACCATTCGAGGCAATATACAGACGTAAATGCTGATCTCCTATCTGTTGGGCTAAAGTTGGGGATAGCTGTAACATCCCAAATAATGACAAGACAAATAGAAAAGGGAAATAAAGTGGGCTTGGCCAAAATTTCGGCCCATGGGCCGAAAAGAAAAGGGGGAACCCCATTACAAAACAGCAGCTTCAACCCAAACCCCTCTCATTTCATCTTCCTGCGCAAGAATACTAGAGAGAGAGAGAGAGCGATCGGCTTGTGAAGAAAACCGCAAGGAGAAGACTCAAGGGCTCGGGAATCATCCGTCTCCACCATTTCAACGCATAGCAACAGAAATCGGGCCTGTTGAGGTAAGCATCGCCTCTGATTCTGAGTCTTTGCATGTCTCGGGTTTAAATCAAATAAAGATACGATTTTTGCATATGAAACTTGAAACAAATCACGTATTTGAACTCAAGAACGATAAAGGAAGGTGTTTAACGTAAAATGTTCAAGGTTTAATCGATTGGAAATAAGTTGGCTGGAGCAAGGTTCTGGTCAGGGAAGATGCAGACCCATGACTCGAAACTATCTAGTTTCGATAGCAGCCAATGACTCGAAACTACCATAGTTTTGATAGGAACTCAGGACTCGAAACTACCTAGTTTCGAGTGTCACCTTGAACCTAAACTACTAAGATTTTTCATAAGTTAATGACTCGAAACTACCATAGTTTCGATAGGATCTCATGACTCGAAACTACCTAGTTTTGATAGAAGGATTATGACTCGAAACTACCTAGTTTCGAGTGTAAGACCATAGCTCGAAACTACCATAGTTTCGATGCGACCCACCTCCCGAAACTACTGAGTTCAAGAACAGTAATGTCTAGTGTCATTTAGGAGCCCTACCTTATATGTATGACTTTATTATACAGATTGTGGGTGACCTTAGTGACGTTTCGAAACCAGCTATTATACTTCAGGGACCCGCCTATCAGGTGAGTTCATGTGCCCCTTTTAAGTTATGTGCAATGTTTTATAAATGTTTTGGGGCTGAAGTGTATACACTAAATGAATAAATGAAATGAATGTCAATGTGACCATACGTGATATATTAAGGTATATGTGTAGATACATATGAAAGTGAATAATGAATTATGAACAAAGAACAACACGTATGTTTACAAAGAATGAATGAATGAATGGTATAACGTAAATGAATGAAATCTTGCTTTATAAATATATATATTGCATGCTAAGAATGTAAGTATACGTTATGGACGGAAACGAAGCTAACGGCTACTACGGTAGACGGACGACCACTTGACTATTATGCAGCTAGAGAAGGAAGTCTAGAAAGTTAGACTAATTAAAGGCCACTACGGTGGAGTAAGTCGCTAAAACAATATGCGGCTGCATAATTAGTTCAAGTGGGAAACGGATGCCTTATGGCAGACGGGCGAATATGACGGACTACGACGGTAGGACGGTTAAGGCGGACGGCCGAAGGTTGGCCGGACGGAAAAGTTAAGGCGGACGGTTTCTAGGACCGGACGAGTAAAAGGGCTACGACGGTAGCTTAAGGGCGTATGTCTTTGTGATATACGCAGTAAAAGACGGGTTGATCACCCTTATGTGTATGACCAATAAATGGTAAAGAAAGTAAAGGTGAATGCATATCTATGTAATCACGTAAGAAAGATAAGGAAAGAATGTTAAGAAAAGTGAAAGAAAAAAAAAGGGTGAACGCATATATATATATATATATATGTAATCACATTAATAAAGAAAAGAAAGATGAAAGAAAAGCAAAAGCTATGAATACGTATTTATATGAATGACTTTATAATAATGCTTACTTATGAAGTAAAGAAAAGAATGTTTATATCTAAACGCATTAAACTAGAACTCACCAGCGTTAGCTGACTTTAGTATACATTTCAGGTAAAGGAAGAAAAGGTCGTGCGAGGGCGTGAAGGTTACCCGACACAAGACTGACATCCCACTTTTGTTTGTTAAGACAATGTTGTGCTTTTAATTGTTAAGACTTCCGCTGTTATGAAATGTAATTGAATGATGAATGTTTTTAATTTAAGTTCAGTATTTATGACTATGTTTATGAGTAAATCCAACAAGTGAGGTTACCCAGGAAAGGGGCCTTACAAGTTGGTATCAGAGCAATAGTTTGAGAGATTCAGACATCCCTAAATGTCTGGACTCAAACTGATTATGGGACCAACGCACGGATGTCAGTATGGGTAACCAACGCCAACGCAGCACGGTAAGTAAGTACTAAAGCTAATGCTCTAGATAAGGATAGATACCTTAACTTAGAACAAATAGATGTCAATGTCACAACCGATTTGAAGAGTTTTGAACCCGAAAAGCAATGTAAATTAGTAATCACAAACCGGTCACTGTAATTAAAAATTTACCTTGCTCGTACTGTTCCAAACTATGATCTGAAGTAATGACATTGATGTATTCCCTTTAGGACTATCAGGAAATTAAGAAATTATGGCTGGCGGAGGAAGAACTGGACGCCGAGGCGGTCGCACTGGCCGACGAGGTAGACCTCCGTTGAATCAAAGACAAGAAGAAGAAGAGAGTGTGCACGCGGAACACACCGAGAGTGTACACGAAACAGAAGTGACCCCAACTGGAGACGACAATCCAGGGCCGATACAGTTGGAACCCGAAGTCAGGAATGCTATTGCCCGTGAAGTTGTGCTCACACTGAAGAAGGTATTGTCTGATCTACTATCTGAGGCAATAAAGAAAAGTAAAGAGGAGGATGAAGGGAACAATGAAGAGAAAATTTATGATAGTGACGGGGATGAAGTAAAAGTGGCATCAAGCAATCGTGGGTGTACTTACAAAGGATTCAAGGACGGAGACCCACCTAAGTTTGATGGAACCAAGGATTCGGTGGCCACGTTCGAATGGATCGAGAGGATGAACGCAGTCATCAACATCAGCGAGTGTCGACCAGACCAAGCTGTTAAATATGTTGCTCATTCTTTCACCAATGAAGCACTAGGTTGGTGGAGAAATATTCAAAGAACAAAGTCACCACATGCTCTTGCCAGAATGACATGGGAAGACTTGAAAAAGCTCGTAATCCAAAAGTTCTGCCCACAAAATGAGATTGATCGTGTGGAGAACGAGTTCCTGAACTTCAAGGCTGGCAACAAGACTCATCGCCAGTATACATCAAGATTCAATGAACTGGCTCAACTAGTACCACACCTGGTGGAAACTGAAGATCGCTTGATCAAGTACTATGTTAAGGGATTGCCACAACGGGTCCGTGTTCATGTAAAAGCTAACCTACCCTCGACCTTCGAGTCGGTAGTGAATCTGAGCGGAATCGTCTACGACGATTATGCCAATGAGGACCCACCAACAGAGACCCAAAAGAGAAAGTGGGAGAACCCGTCTAGAGGCACAGGAAGAGGGAACGTAACAACTGAAACTAAGAAGCCAAGGTCGGACGAATATGAAACATGCAAGAAATGTGGAAGGCAACATCTTGGCGAATGTAAAATCGGCACCACCACATGCTATAAGTGCGGGAAGCCGGGGCACTTCTCTCGAGAATGTGTAAGAGACGTCAAGTGTCAAGTATGTGGATTGTTTGGACATCTGACAAAGAACTGCAGGAAGGCCGGCCAATCAGGTTCGGGAAAAGAAAAGGAAAAGGAACAGCCAAAGGCTAGGACTCGGGCCTATGCTTTAACCGAGGAAGAAGCAAGAGGAAACCCTGACGTCGTGTCGGGTACGTTCCTAGTAAATGATGAACATGCTGCTATTCTGTTTGATTCTGGTGCTAGTAAAAGTTTTATATCCACTGCATTTAGCCGCAAATTAGACTGCACAATCACTAGCCTTATAAGGGCCTTTAGCGTACAAACTGCTATTGGTAAAAACTCAGTAGTCATCCAAGTGACTGACGATTGCATGGTAGAAATAGAGGGCCATAAGTTTCCATCTAAATTGTACCTTCTAACCTTAGGAGGATTCGATGTAGTATTGGGCATGGATTGGTTAGCTGCCAACGAAGCTCAAATCATATGTAAACGAAAGATGATACATCTCAAGGCCACTGACGGCAGTCCGATTACGGTTTATGGTGACTGGAATAGCACAATACCGAACGTTATCTCGATGATCAAGGCCGAAAGTTACATGAGGCGCGGCTGCGGAGCTTATCTGGCGTATGTTATTGACGATAGAATGAAAACGAAAGAGCTAAAAGATGTACCCGTGGTGTGCAATTTTCCAGAAGTGTTCCCAGAGGACCTATCTGGCTTGCCACCCGATCGGGAAATAGAATTTCAGATTGACTTACTGCCAGGAGCTGAACCCGTTGCCAAAGCACCCTACCGATTGGCTCCGTCAGAAATGAAAGAATTGATGTCACAATTGGAAGAGCTAACAGAGAAAGGCTTTATAAGACCGAGCATCTCACCATGGGGCGCTCCGGTATTATTTGTAAAGAAGAAGGACGGCAGCATGCGCATGTGCATTGACTACCGAGAATTGAACAAACGAACAGTAAAGAACAAATACCCACTACCTAGAATAGACGATCTCTTTGATCAATTACAAGGCACGAGTTGGTTCTCTAAGATCGATCTTAGGTCGGGGTATCATCAATTGAAAGTGAGGGAGGAAGATGTACCGAAAACTGCGTTCCGTACGCGTTATGGACATTATGAATTTCTCGTGATGTCCTTTGGACTAACCAACGCACCAGCAGCGTTTATGGATCTAATGAATAGAGTATGCCGACCAATGTTGGATCGATCAGTTATAGTTTTCATTGACGACATTCTCATCTACTCAAAGAACGAAGGTGATCACCGCTGTCACCTAAGAAAGGTATTAGAAGTTCTGAAGCAGGAGAAGTTGTATGCAAAACTCTCCAAATGCGCGTTCTGGCTTAGAGAAGTCCAATTCCTAGGTCATGTCATAAACCCAGGCGGCATTATGGTGGATCCTGCAAAGATTGAAACGGTAAAAGAATGGAACATCCCGAAAACGCCAACGGAAATACGAAGTTTTCTGGGATTGGCAGGCTACTATCGGAGATTCATTCAGGATTTCTCGAGAATAGCCTCGCCACTGACGAAGCTGACACGTAAGGAAGTAAAGTATGAATGGGGCCCATCCCAAAATAATGCATTTGAAGAATTGAAGACACGATTAACCCAAGCTCCAATTTTGACCTTACCTGAGGGGAACGAGGACTTGGTAGTTTACTCCGACGCTTCGGGTCAAGGATTGGGTTGTGTACTTATGCAAAGGGGAAAAGTTATTGCTTATGCCTCGCGGCAGCTAAAGATTCATGAAGTTAACTACCCGACTCACGATCTGGAGTTGGCAGCAGTGGTTTTCGCGTTAAAAATATGGAGACACTATTTGTACGGGGTTAAATGCACCATCTACTCCGATCACAAGAGCCTGAAGTACTTCTTCGAGCAGAAGGAATTAAACATGAGACAAAGAAGGTGGTTGGAACTACTAAAAGACTACGATTGCGAAATATTATACCACCCAGGCAAGGCAAATGTAGTAGCTGACGCCTTAAGCAGGAAGGAAGAGTCGACACCTATTAGAATCAAGGCGTGTCAGTTGATTATAACACCAGATTTAATGAATGAAATAGTAAAGGCACAAGGTGAAGCACTGTTAGAGAGAAATGTGAAACGCGAAAGAATAGTTGGACAACAGGGTAACCTGGAAACCAATACGTACGGTGTACGAACTCGTTTTGGCCGGATGTGGATACCTAAGATTGGTGAACTTAGGGCCAAAATCCTTGACGAGGCCCATAAGTCTCGCTACTCTATTCACCCCGGGACAAACAAAATGTACCAAGACTTGAGGAAAGACTACTGGTGGCCTGGAATGAAGAACGATGTGACTGAATATGTGAGCAAGTGCCTGACTTGTTCACTAGTTAAGGCCGAACACCAGAAACCATGCGGTAAAATGCAACCATTACCAATACCGGAATGGAAGTGGGAGGAGATCACGATGGACTTCATTACCAAGCTACCGCGAACAGCTAAAGGCAATGATACCATTTGGGTGATCGTCGACCGCTTGACAAAGAGTGCTCACTTCTTGCCAATACGAGAAACTTCTTCTTCTGAAAAGCTAGCAGAAGTATTTATCAAGGAAATTGTGAGCAGACATGGTATGCCGCTGTCGATTGTGTTTGACAGGGATACTAGATTCACGTCAAGGTTTTGGAAGAAATTCAATGAAGCAATGGGCACTAGACTGAACATCAGCACCGCTTACCACCCCCAAACCGATGGACAATCGGAAAGGACCATTCAGACCTTGGAGGACATGCTCCGGGCCTGTATCATTGACTTCGGTGGGAGTTGGGACAGCCATCTACCATTGGCAGAATTTTCATATAACAACAGCTATCACTCGACTATTGGCATGCCGCCATTTGAAATGTTGTATGGGAGGAAATGTAGGACCCCGGTTTGTTGGGGGGAAATTGGACAGAAGGATTTTGCAAGTCTCGAAGTGGTCAAAGCTACTTCTGAGAAATTTGATCAAATCAAGGCTTGTATGAAAGCCGCAAAAGACAGACAGAAATCATACGCGGATAAGAGAAGGAGGGATTTAGAGTTTCAAGTAGGGGACATGGTACTGTTGAAAGTATCACCGTGGAAAGGAATCATTCGGTTCAGAAAGCGTGGCAAACTAAGTCCAAGGTTTGTCGGACCTTTCAAGATTGTAGCAAGAGTGGGTCAAGTTGCTTACAGACTCGACCTACCCGTCGAGCTTAGTGGAATACACCCTACGTTCCACGTGTCGCACTTACGCAAGTGCCTAGCTGACGATACGGCTCGCATACCTTATGACGAAATCGAAGTGGATAACAGCTTGAACTATGTAGAAGAACCAATAGCTATTCTTGACAGAGCCGAGAAACGATTACGCAATAAGTCGATCCCTTTAGTCAAAATACAATGGAAACACAGGAAGGGGTCCGAAGCTACTTGGGAGAAAGAAGACGAGATGAAGGAACTGTATCCCCAGTTGTTTAACGTGTAACAGGTTTCGAGGACGAAACCTCATTAAGGAGGGTAGACTTGTAACATCCCAAATAATGACAAGACAAATAGAAAAGGGAAATAAAGTGGGCTTGGCCAAAATTTCGGCCCATGGGCCGAAAAGAAAAGGGGGAACCCCATTACAAAACAGCAGCTTCAACCCAAACCCCTCTCATTTCATCTTCCTGCGCAAGAATACTAGAGAGAGAGAGAGAGCGATCGGCTTGTGAAGAAAACCGCAAGGAGAAGACTCAAGGGCTCGGGAATCATCCGTCTCCACCATTTCAACGCATAGCAACAGAAATCGGGCCTGTTGAGGTAAGCATCGCCTCTGATTCTGAGTCTTTGCATGTCTCGGGTTTAAATCAAATAAAGATACGATTTTTGCATATGAAACTTGAAACAAATCACGTATTTGAACTCAAGAACGATAAAGGAAGGTGTTTAACGTAAAATGTTCAAGGTTTAATCGATTGGAAATAAGTTGGCTGGAGCAAGGTTCTGGTCAGGGAAGATGCAGACCCATGACTCGAAACTATCTAGTTTCGATAGCAGCCAATGACTCGAAACTACCATAGTTTCGATAGGAACTCAGGACTCGAAACTACCTAGTTTCGAGTGTCACCTTGAACCTAAACTACTAAGATTTTTCATAAGTTAATGACTCGAAACTACCATAGTTTTGATAGGATCTCATGACTCGAAACTACCTAGTTTCGATAGAAGGATTATGACTCGAAACTACCTAGTTTCGATAGAAGGATTATGACTCGAAACTACCTAGTTTCGAGTGTAAGACCATAGCTCGAAACTACCATAGTTTCGATGCGACCCACCTCCCGAAACTACTGAGTTCAAGAACAGTAATGTCTAGTGTCATTTAGGAGCCCTACCTTATATGTATGACTTTATTATACAGATTGTGGGTGACCTTAGTGACGTTTTGAAACCAGCTATTATACTTCAGGGACCCGCCTATCAGGTGAGTTCATGTGCCCCTTTTAAGTTATGTGCAATGTTTTATAAATGTTTTGGGGCTGAAGTGTATACACTAAATGAATAAATGAAATGAATGTCAATGTGACCATACGTGATATATTAAGGTATATGTGTAGATACATATGAAAGTGAATAATGAATTATGAACAAAGAACAACACGTATGTTTACAAAGAATGAATGAATGAATGGTATAACGTAAATGAATGAAATCTTGCTTTATAAATATATATATTGCATGCTAAGAATGTAAGTATACGTTATGGACGGAAACGAAGCTAACGGCTACTACGGTAGACGGACGACCACTTGACTATTATGCAGCTAGAGAAGGAAGTCTAGAAAGTTAGACTAATTAAAGGCCACTACGGTGGAGTAAGTCGCTAAAACAATATGCGGCTGCATAATTAGTTCAAGTGGGAAACGGATGCCTTATGGCAGACGGGCGAATATGACGGACTACGACGGTAGGACGGTTAAGGCGGACGGCCGAAGGTTGGCCGGACGGAAAAGTTAAGGCGGACGGTTTCTAGGACCGGACGAGTAAAAGGGCTACGACGGTAGCTTAAGGGCGTATGTCTTTGTGATATACGCAGTAAAAGACGGGTTGATCACCCTTATGTGTATGACCAATAAATGGTAAAGAAAGTAAAGGTGAATGCATATCTATGTAATCACGTAAGAAAGATAAGGAAAGAATGTTAAGAAAAGTGAAAGAAAAAAAAAGGGTGAACGCATATATATATATATATATATGTAATCACATTAATAAAGAAAAGAAAGATGAAAGAAAAGCAAAAGCTATGAATACGTATTTATATGAATGACTTTATAATAATGCTTACTTATGAAGTAAAGAAAAGAATGTTTATATCTAAACGCATTAAACTAGAACTCACCAGCGTTAGCTGACTTTAGTATACATTTCAGGTAAAGGAAGAAAAGGTCGTGCGAGGGCGTGAAGGTTACCCGACACAAGACTGACATCCCACTTTTGTTTGTTAAGACAATGTTGTGCTTTTAATTGTTAAGACTTCCGCTGTTATGAAATGTAATTGAATGATGAATGTTTTTAATTTAAGTTCAGTATTTATGACTATGTTTATGAGTAAATCCAACAAGTGAGGTTACCCAGGAAAGGGGCCTTACAATAGCCAACTTACAGGTCCCGAACTTGTATTCGAAACGTCTGAGAAGATCGTTCAAATCCGAAACCGTATGGCGGCAGCTCGTGATCGTCAAAAGAGCTACGCCGATAAACGTCATAAACCGTTAGAGTTTCAAGTAGACGACATGGTCTTACTCAAAGACTCACCTTGGAAGGATGTGATTCGCTTCGGGAAGCGAGGCAAACTAAATCCTCGTTATGTTGGACCGTTCAAGATAGTGAAGAGAATTGGCCCAGTAGCGTATCAACTGGACCTACCTGAAGGACTTAGTGGTGTACACGATGTCTTTCATGTCTCGAACTTGAAGAAATGTCTAGCATATGAGACACTCACGGTTCCTCTTGAGGAACTGCACATCGATGAACAACCGCGGTTCGTTGAAGAACCGGTAGGAATCATAGATAGGGAAATCAAAACGCTGAAACGCAGTAAAATCCCTATTGTTAGAGTTCGTTGGAACTCGAAACGCAGACCGAAATTCACATGGGAGCGCGAGGATCAGATGATACGCAAGTATCCGCATCTGTTCAAGCAATCCACGTCAAACTCTTAAGGTACTATTCTAATTTTCGGGACGAAAATTCTTTCAACTAGGGGATGATGTGACACCTCAGAATTTTTTTTATTTTAATTTTCGGGACGAAAATTCTTTCAACTAGGGGATGATGTGACAAACCGGACTTTTCAGTTTAACTTCTTTATTTAAATCCGGTTAAAGTTAACTTAATTAACTTATCTCAAACTTCAGGGACTATTTCTGTAATTTCCTCAAACCCTAACTACAAGGACTAATTGTGTAATTAGCCTAAAACCTAATTCTGTTTGACTTTGTAAAGTCAAAATCCAAGACTTAAGTCCTGTTGACTTTTAAAAGTCAACTAAACATATTATTCAAACCTTAAGGACCATTCCTGTCAAATTCCAAACCCATAAACAGAAATTACAAGGACTAAATCTGTATATAACAAGTTCTTGATTCTGTTTGACTTTTGGAAAGTCAAACACGCGATTTTAATCCAATTCAAAATTCCACAATAATTTGCTTGAGTTTGTAACGACCATACACAATCATTATCATTAAAACGATAATCATTGAGGTCTTTAACAACACCATTAACTCGAATTAACACCAATTATGATCGATAATGTCTTAACCGTCGACACTTTAAGCCTAGCCATCAAATTCGACGAATTCATGTATCATTTTCACAACCCAACACCCTGCGCACCTCGAACGAGTTCCTCTGAAGCTTTTGCACACTCATATCCGGCCGGAGAAAGAACCAGACTTGCCGGAGACCACCACAATCGCAGTCGGATTCCGCTTTAGTCGAGCACCATCAATCCGACTTCAAATCAGGTAATTGAAAACACCCTCTGATTCGTTTTAGCCTGAAGAATGAAAGCCCTAACCAATTTAGGGCTTACATTATCGAATTGAACTCAATCCCGTATCTAGGGTTCATACACTTTCGGTTTAATCGGATACTAATCTGGACATGTTTTTAATCCAATTAAATACATGGATAGCTTCGAAAATCTCTGCTAATTGAAAGCCCCATAATTTCAACTGATTTTACTATCGAAATTAATCAATTTGGTTCTGGAATCATGTCTAGGGTTTCGGCTTCTAAATCTTCAATTAATCGAGCCAAATCCAACTGATCTTTACAATTAACTGTCACCTCAGGTTCGCCTTAGGCCGATTAACAAAACCCTAATGCCTTTTTGTGCAAACAGAATCGAATCGAAGGGGTTTGGGATGGGTTGCGATCGCAGGTATGGTTGGGAAGGGGAAACCACGTGAACTGATAAATAAAAGAATATGGAACCGGGTTTCTAACGCGATGACCCTAGCGGGCGTAGTGGTTAAGTCTTTGGTTTGTGGGGGAGGAGACCCGGGTTCGATCCCTCCACCCCCCACTTCTTTTTAAATGGTTATTGTAGTATTATTTTAATATAAAAATCAAACCATATAATATTGTATTATTATATTAAAGAGTTTTAACCCGGAAAACAACCCGTAGGCTCGGGTTTGGCTTTATAACCTATTTTCATTATTATTCCCACTTTATAAATAATATACTTATGTTATTAATTAATAAAAATAATATATTTATATTATTGTCAAACCGTAACTTTGTGTAAAATAATATGTTGTTATTATTTTAACCCGTGACTTTTATTACTAAATAATATATGTTTATATATTATTTCGTACCGTTTTTGGAACACTTGAAACTAATAAATAATATGATTAGTTATATTATTTACTCGTACTTATTATTTCGACTAAAAATAATATATTTATTATTTTTGACAAAAGGGATTATTTATTTATCTAGAGAACTTAAAAATAATATATTTAATTATATTATTTTCCTAACCGTTGTTAAACGACTTTAGACGTACGAATGTATTTAATTATTTAATTATTTATTATTCGTTATTAACGTACGACACGTAAACGCTTCAATTCTTAATTATTATGCCGTAGACACGTGCGTCTACTCTCGATCTTTAGAAAACGTTAGGACGTTCCAACTTCCGTGTCGTCGTCACAAATCCATTCTTATCCCTAATATATTTGTTTATAATTTTAGGGCATACGTAAGTCGTTTGAGACTTACCCTCGAGGTTTCAACCTTTCTCCGGTGTGATCATACACTAGCTTATTCCAGGTGAGTTTTCACGGCCCCTTTTTACTTGTTTTCCTATTGGGGGAGAAACATGCATACATACATCATTTTACTTGTTTTCCCGTTGGGGAGAAACATGCATACAAACATCATTTTACTTGTTTTCCCGTTGGGGAGAAACATGCATACAAACACCATTTTACTTGTTTTCCCGTTGGGGGAGAAACATGCATACAAACATTATTTTACTTGTTTTCTCATTGGGGGAGAAACATGCATGCAAACATCATTTTTACTTGTTTTCCCGTTGGGGAGAAACATGCGTACAAACAGACATCCGTTACTTGTCTTCCAGTCAGGGAGAGACATACACACGGACATGGATCACATAGTATTTCATTACCACTTGTGTACTTAAGCGTAACACTATCACTGAAAGTCCTCACAACACATCGGACCGTTAATTTGACAAGCGAGGTAATGTTTAGTAGTACTACTGGGTTTGACTAGCTCCACCCGCGTTAGTCGCGCTAACTCGATTGGAGGTCGAACGGGTGAAATGTTAGCCTACTCTTTTGGCCAGAGTTGATAGACTTGGCAGGAGGCAAACAAACACAACAGTCATGCTTCGGTTACGAGCGCTTAGAGTAACTTGTACATTGTCTAGCTAGCAATAGGTGTGACTTACGTATGTGGATCCAGCAAGCACTCAAACATTTTATTTGCATACAAACCTGTGAACTCACCAACCTCGTGTTGACACTCTTTCTTACATGTTTCTCAGGTCGCTTTGGCACATGTTGCACACTTAGGACATGCATGGAGTCCTACTGTTATATCATTCATCTCAAACATTTTAAACAATTTGCTTATTTACATTAATTGACGCTCGTTGCGTGTAATTACTTTTGATTTCATTTTAACGTTTACGCTTCCGCATTAACTCTGAACTTTTGTGTTTTAACTTTTTAAGTCCCATATAGTGTCGTTTGATGTAACTAATGACTGAGATCCTGGTGTGTCACATCCCTAACGGTAAAACTCCGTTAGCGGAATTTGGGGGTGTGACAGTTATCAAGACATATCTTAGTTCAACAACACATTGCATGTTTTTCGGGGCATGGCTAGTGAAGTGAACTGAAAATTTGTGCTAATGACATAACCTGATACTGGTCTCATGAAATTCTTAAAGTCTCATATTCTATATCTGATAATGATCTTTTAACACACACACCTGGCATAATATGGGTTCAAATCACAGTTGTGACATAGAACATTATGTTTTCACACTACTAATGGTCTAAAAACGCTTCTAGCCTACTGACAATTCAAATTACATGCAAATATTCAAATTAATAGATTATAGAATCAATGTCAAGCAGTCATGAAGCTATCATTTCCTGTTTGTGCAAACTAAGAAGTTTATATCAAATCATATAAGCACAAACTTCAACATACAGAAACCAGGTATTCATTCTATGGTCATGTGTGTATGGTCACCTACTGATGTACTATCATTTCTTCTCTAACATCAAGCAGTGTCAAGTTTTTATCTTTTTCAATTTGTTTGGTTTTTCAGAAAGCAAGTAAACTAAAGAAACTAAAGCATGAAAATAATTTACTAAAAAAAAAACTTCCATGAAAAACCTTTTTGAAAAACTTTTTCACCCAGGATTAATCATTCCAATCATTTGAGTGAGAAATTCAAACCGTGACCGATCGAAAGCTTTGGTAAATAGATCAGCAAAGTTATTGTCCGTATGAACTTTCACCAACTCAATTAATTTCTTCTCTGCACAATCTCGGATGAAATGATGTCGAATTTCAATATGCTTTGTCTTCGAGTGCTTCACAGGATTATTTCTGATGGACATCGTGGCAGTGTTGTCAATAAACATTAGAGTCTCTGTGAAATTCAGATCACAATCTCTCAACTGCTGTTGAATCCAGAGAATTTGGGAACAACAACTGGCTGTAGCAATGTATTCGGCCTCGCAAGTTGAAATTGCAACCGATGTTTGCTTCTTGCATTGCCAGGACACAAGTCTGTTTCCCAAGAATTGACACCCACCAGACGTTGACTTTCTATCTAAACCGCAACCTCCATAATCTGAATCTGTAAAAGCTTTAAAATCAAAGTCAGAATTAATAGGATACCATAAACCCAAACTTGGTTTACCCATCAAGTATCGAAAAATCCGCTTTACAGCAATCAGATGTGATTCCTTCAGTTTAGACTGAAACCTCGAACACAAGCATACTGCGAACATAATATCAGGTCTTGACGCAGTGAGATATATTAAAGATCCAATCATTCCTTTGTATTACCTACAATCCACTTCCTTCCCTTTCGAGTCATAATCTAGTTTGTGATTAACCGGAATTGGAGTACTGAACGCCGAAGTATCTGACATCTCAAATTTCTTCAAAATATCCGACACATATTTCGTTTGATGTATGAAAAAACCATCCTCTTTCTGATCAACTTGAAGACCTAAAAAGAAAGATAACTCACCCATGCTGCTCATTTCAAATTTCAACTTCATAACTCTCTCAAAGTCTTTACACAAATCCACATTCGTCGACCCAAAAATTATGTCGTCCACATAAACTTGAACTAGTAGAATATCTCCCCCTGCTTTTCTGATGAAAAGAGTGGTGTCAATTTGACCACGTTCAAATCCATTCTCGAGTAAATGCACTGACAAAGTTTCATACCAAGCTCGAGGGGCCTGATGAAGACCATATAACGCCTTATCCAATTTGAACACTTTGTCTGGAAACTTGTGATCTTCAACGCCAGGCGGCTGTTTTACATAAACTTCTTCCTTCACTTTTCCATACAGAAAAGCACTTTTCATATCTAGTTGGAATACATTGAAACCCTTGAACGATGCGTAAGCAAGAAATAATCGTATGGCCTCCATCCTCGCAACCGGAGCATAAACTTCCGTATAATCAATACCTTCTTGTTGGTTAAAACCTTGAACAACAAGCCTTGCCTTATTACGTACAACGACACCTCGATCATCACGTTTGCAGTTAAACACCCATTTTGTTCCAATTGATCTTGAGCCTTTCATAAGTAAGTCAACCAAATCCAAAACATGCAGTTTGTCAAATTGAGCCAGCTCCTCTTGCATAGCCTCAATCCAACAATCTTCATCAAGTGCCTCAGCCACATTCTTTGGCTCTGTTTGAGAAATAAAACAGGCATTCAAACATATCTCCATAACACCTGTATCCACAATCTGTGCATATAAACCAGAATTTTCATCAAGTGAATGATGTCTCGTTTGAACACCTGCATTCAAATCACCAATAATGTTATCAGTCGGATGATGTTTATGCACACGAGTTTGAGGAATATCAGAAGTTTGAATCACAGCATCAAGATTAGAAGGTATCTCCCCCTCAGACGGTGCCGGTGTAGACGAATCATCAACTATGTTCTGGATATCATTAGAAGATTCCTGAAACACAGTTTCATCATCCTCACTGTCACTGTCTTGTGTTGTACCCGAGGACGAAGCTCCATTTGGGTCACACAGGAGAAGGAACCACAATAGGAACCACTGATCGTGGATCGACAATTGAATCATCGATACAGCATGACTGATATAAAAGATCTGCTTCTACATGGGATATCTCAGGATGAACATTAAACGATCTGAACAACGCATCATAATTAAAAGCCCATATTGGTCCTTTGGCCTCTTGAGGAACAAAACGATTGTCACAATCAACATGAAACCATTCTTCAATCTGTCTGCTTTCTTTATTAAAAACTCGCTTGTTGTGAGAATTTGCAACATATCCCAAGAAAATTCCCTTAATTGCTTTCTCACTAAATTTGGTTTGAATGTCACGAGTCTTCAGTAAAGTGCACGGATTTCCAAAGGGTAACAAGTACTTCAAGTTAGGCTTTCAGTTATTCAGCAATTCATAACACGTTTTGTTGTGTTTCTTCATGGTTAAAACACGATTAAGAACATGACAAGCTGTGTTTACTGCCTCTGCCCAAAAAGTCACAGGCAACTTTGAGTCAGATAACATTGTGCGAGCTGTCTCAATCAGCGTTCTATTCTTCCGTTCGGCCACACCATTTTGTTGAGGAATATAAGGAGCACTGAATTCATGATGAATGCCTTTTTGTAAACAAAATAAGCCCATATTTCCATTCTTGAACTCCGTTCCATTGTCACTACGAACTCTCCTAACTTTTAGTTTGAACAAATTTTCAAGCCCTACAATCAGAAACTTAAGAATGTCTGCTGTCTCATCCTTCGAAACCAGAAATTTTACCCACGAAAATCTTGAATAATCATGAGTCACTACCAAACAGTATGATTTGCCACCTTCACTCTTGACACTAATAGGTCCGAATAAATCCATATGCAACAACTCTAGAGGAGTCACAATTGAATTTGTCAACTTGGATTTGTGAGATTTCCTGTGCTGGTTCCCCTTTTTGCATGGAATACAGTCTTCGTTCACTTGAAATCTCATTGATGGGACACCAGAAACTAGCCCGTTCTTCACTAAGAAATTCATTTTTCTAAAATTTATATGAGCCATTTTCCGGTGCCACAAATTTGACTCGGACACATAAGCTGTTGAAAGAAGACAAGTTGGCACAGACGAAGATGTCGTTGCCATGCTCATATCGAGCATATACGTATCATTCTTTCGCGGAGCTCTCATGAGGATCCATTCTTCAGGTATCTCAAAACCAGGCTTCAACACCAAACATTCTGACTTATTAAAGTGAAATGAGAAATCTTTATCACAAACTTATGAAACAGATAACAGATTATGTTCGAGCTGCTCCACATAGTTGACTTTCTCAAAGCTCAATCGACCATTTGACACAGTTCCTTAACTAGAAATGTTGCCGCCTTTCTTTCCCGCAAAGGCTACATAACCACCTTGTATTTCTTTCACATTCTCTAATAACTTAATGTTTCCTGTCATGTGTCGAGAACATCCACTATCAACATACCAGTGGTTGCCAACAGTCCTCTTTGGAGTCCCCTGCACACAGACAGTACAAATCAGTTAGTAATGGAGACCCAAGCCATAGTGGTCTTGGGTCGGCCTGACTCATCGAAATAAACAATCTCTTTTAAAACACAATCAAATCTCTCCTCTATTTTACGAGATTGTTTTTCCGAATCAAAAACCTGTTTCTTAGATTTCTTTGGTGATTGAACCTGAACCGTTTCTTTTTGTTTTGATAATTCAGAAGATTCACCAGATTCTTTTACAACCGACTGTTCTAAAAGCTTCTTTAATCTCTTGTTTCTTCTTCTACGTTGAGGTCTTGACAATTTGACCTTCTCTTTTTCAACAACCACTGAAGAACTACTTTTCTTTATTTCAGAAAATACAATCTTCTCATTCTTTGGTTTTTCAGAAATAGAGACTTCAGATTTAGAAACATTCTTCTTCACATACTTGACATCAACATGATGCATAGATTCCTTTACCGACCTTGTTGGTGATTCAACGAAAGGCTTTGCCAACCTTGAATTTTCAAAAAACTTTCCCTTATTCTTTAATGGACAATCTTTCAGAATATGACCAACAATCCCGCAATGAAAGCAAACACGTCTTTCTTTGTACATCCTGACATATCTTTCTTTCTGAATTCCCTTTGAACTCGATGATTCACACTGAGGATCAGTGTTAGATGTTTGAACAACCTTGATTTTTTCTGAATCAACTTTATTTTTAATAAAATCAAGAGTTGAAGTTTTCTCAATTATTTTAGTTTCTTGAGAATCAAAACCACTGTTTACAAAAGGCTTCACAAATTTAGGTTTTGGTTGTTCAACACCTTCATCTGGTTTAGTTAAGATACATCTATCTCTGGTTACCTTCTTAACCATTACAGGTTCCTTAACTTTACATTCTTTCACAAAGCCCTCAACTTTTTCTGAATCAAACTCTTCATCATCACTAGAATCATCATAAACCATATCCTCTCCTGTAACATTTTTTACCTTGAGGACAGTTTTTGGCTCTATATCATCTTCTGTCACTGTCTCAATGCTGCGTGAAGTATAGTTACCATTGAATAGAGGACAATAACCAACTCCCCCACCAAATTTCTTATCATAAAAAGAAGGACAATAACCTATACCTCCCACCACTTTTTCACTTGTAGCTTTATCATTATAATATTCCAACAAAAAACTGGAATTCTTATAACCCTCAAGCTTTCTCATAAATTTTGTTACTTCTGTCTGTGACTTCGCAAGTTCATTAATTTTCTTTTCATACTCAGAATATGCTACATCAAGATGAAATGCTTGATCATTTACTTTCATTTGAAAAGCTTTAATATCCTCTTTTAAAGATTCAACTCTTATGTTTAAAAGCTTTTCATTTTCTTTTAAAGTTTGATTAGTTAAGTAACTTGCCTTCAAGTCACATATGATGTTGGTATTATCATCACACAATCTCAGAATTTTTAAATCAGACTCAAAGCATTTAGAACAGGAAACAGAGACAACCTCATTTACCTGTTTAGTGTCTGCCATGAATCCACTTGCTTCAGCAAACATTTCAGCAACTTTCTCTGTTACCCTTCCTACAGTTCCGTTTTCTTCAAGTAATTCTTTGGTTGAAATCTTTGAATCATTATTCTGAATAATACATTCGTCAACCTCAGCAACACTTCCAGAATCTGTTAATTCACCATCCGAAGAACTACTATCAGTACCATCTTCTGAGTGAACTTCAGCAAGAAACGCTTGACTAACATGACCAACTATATCATCCAAATGAATACCCCAGTCATAATTTTCATCCTGTTGAGACATCAAGGCTGTAGAAGTAGTCTGCTTGTTTTGATTATTCTGATTACTTGATGAATTTTGATGCTGAACTTTTGGTTTCGTGCATTCCCTAGTGAAGTGACCAAATTCTTGACAGTTGTAGCATTTGACTTTTGACTTGTCTAATCCCATCTTTGTTTTGCTGGTTGCTCCTATAAACTTCTTTCTAGTCTTCTTCAAATGTTCCTTTCCTTGTCGCATCCATAATGCCATGTTCCATTGTATATTCATTTCTTCCAAAGCATCTTTATCCAGTTGTTTAAAATCTTCCTCAATCATGTCAGGATCAGTAATTTTCCCTTCGATAAAGTTTTCATACGATGTTAGAAATGAAGCAATCATCGTCATCATATCAACTGCAGCTCTAGGAGACATCTTTTGAGAACATGAGTGATTATCACATTTGGAATTTTGAGAACATCCAGAACTTGAAGCAACAAAACATGAACCTTCATTACAAGAGCTTTCTTTTGGACTATCCGAAATATCTCCAGAAAACAATGCAACTCCAGATTTCTGTGCAGAAGTACCCTTACCAAAATAAATGCTAGGATCCTGATAAACTGTATCTTTCTTTTGCTTATTTAAATCATATGACTGAATCTTTCCCATAAGATCTTCAAGACTCGGTTCATCAAACCCTGACTGTTCTTTAATAACAATGGTATACATCTCAAAGTGTGCTGGTAACGTATCGAGAAATTTTTCAAGTACCTTTCTGTTCTTGTGTCCAATATCATTGTTCACCATTTCACTTAACAAATGATAGTATCTAGACATCAACTAATCAATGGTTTCTCCATCAAAATGCTTGAACACACTAAACTGTTTCTTTAACAATTCCCTTCTGCTCTTTTTTATGTCTGTACTCCCTTCACATCTCTTGGCTAACCCTTCCCAAAGATCACGCGAAGTAGTAAACTTTTTGAAAGTGTGGTATATATCTAAAGGTAAACACATGGATAAAGTAGCAAGTGCTTTCTTTTCTCGATCATACAGAAGTTTTTATTCAGTAGTAAGAGCTGAAACTGGTTTAGGTGTATCTGTAACTCCCATATAAGTATATACAGGATGTTTGTATCCTTCACTGATTGGAATCCACAAGCTTGTATCACTGATGTTAACATAGTTCTCAAACCGACTTTTCCAATTTGAGTAATCTTTCAAATTCATCAATCTTGGTGGTTTGGTTGGAGTACCGATCTCATTATCATAATTCAGCAAATGAGTCATATTATTCACACTTGAATGATTTGAACTTGACACACTTGAAATTCTGACAAAATCCAACACTTAGAAATTTTCAGAAAAAAATTCTGCCCTAGGCGAACTTAGGTAAATTCGCCTGATCAAGTATAAGCGAACTAAGCAAGTTCGCTGGACAAGTTCGCCTGTAACTGCCTTGACAAGTTCGCCTGTTTCAGCTGAAGAACAAGAAAGACTGTTCTATCACCCAAACACTCGAACTAGACTGAAAATCAGCATATCTTGCAAATTTGTAGGAATTAATCAAATTCAATCCGTATGATTCTTCAAAACGTTAATTATAACACTTCTAACGGATCAAAATCAACAAAAACACTCCACAATTGATCAAATCGGACTCTCTGTTATTGAAAACTTGTAGAAAAACTCAGCAACACATAAAGCTTCAAAAATCTCAGTCTTTTGATTCAAATCCGACCAAAACAATGTCACACGATGATCTCTAAACTAGAGCAATAGCTCTTATACCAATTGTAGGTCCCAGCGGGTCTACGGATCGATCTCAGACGTATAACACACAACGAATACTAGTAGTGCGGAATCCTAATGAATAAACGCTTTTCGTACAGATAAGAACACAAGATAACTACACCAGACAAGATTCACTAAAAGCTCCTTGTATTACTTCTGATAAATGTGCTTACAAGATCACTAACTCTACAAATGACAAGACTAAGCACTATTTATAGTTAACACAAACCTGCTACAGGCGAACTAAGCAAGTTCGCCACAAACAGATTAGGCGAACTTATTAAGTTCGCTATATCTGAGTTCAGGCGAACTCGTTAAGTTCGCCTGTTTACAAACACTTAACAATCATCAAGAAAACATTACAAACATAAACATAAATACCTAATCTATACAAAGCTGATTGGCACACAAAATGTTCCAACAGGAATCAAGAGGCTGAGGTTGAAGCTGAACTAAACATAGAACAAGAAGTAGAGCAGCTCATAGTGGAGGCTCATTTCATTGATCAAGAGATAGACAATCTGGAACCTTTGAACTTTCAAGAACAAGATGCAAACATTGATGTTGAAGCTGCTAATGTTGATATAGAAGCAAATGTGGAAGGTGAAGGTGAAGCTGAATCAAGTGAGACTTTGGACGAAACAGTCTATGAAACAGAAGAGACTGAGTCAGAGGAGATGGTGGAACCTCCTCCCTCATCATCCAAGAGACCAGCTGATTTTGAATCAGACTATGAGTTAGAAGAGCCCTGAGCAAAGAAGATCAAGACTGGGCTAGAATCCCTTACCACCTCCACTGAATCTCTGTTTGAAGCACCTGAACACCCAACACCCATACCTTCACCCATCCATGCTACCATCACTCCACAACCTAATTTTCAACCAACACCACCTGCTTCACCTGCCCAAGAATCATCTCCGTCTGTTCCAAGAGTTAAAAATTTGAGTTTAGAAGTGATGAAGCTAAATGAACAAATGGTGCAAAATGATGAAGAAATAAAGTTACTAAAGTCCAACCTGGCAGATCAAACAGAATAGGTCAAGGACTTGAAGCTTGAGGTTGTTACTTTAAAGAATTAACTGGATATACAACAGACACAACTGGCTTCTCAACAAGATCTACTCTCTAAGCAGCAACAAGATCTAACAACTGTAACTGACTTGGTGAATCATCTTAAAGCTTCTTTGGTTCAAACATCACAAATGGAACCTGCTTCCACAGCTCAGGGGGAGACTAATGTATCACAATCCACAGCTACTGGTGGACTCTCTTCCCCTGCCTTTGTGACTAACCCTGAGTCTGCTTTGACTATCTATTCAGGTGTAGCTGACAAGCCAAAGGAAGCCATGGAAGTGAAGTTTGAAGAACTAGAGCATGACCTTCCTTCTGCTAGTGAGAGAAGAGCATTGAGGGGAAAAGGGAAGGAAAAGGAAGCTTATATTGAAGTTGTCACTCTAGATGAGGAGGAGATTGGATCTGATCATGAGCTAGACGAGCTTTTGAAACAAATAGATGATTTTGGAACCATAGATGAATTTGCTGAGATTGTGACCTTGGGAGAAGAGCATGGAGAAAAGATAAGGTATTTCACCGAAGAAGGAGATGAAATAGAGGCTCCGTCGGATATTGAATAGGAGGACCCAACTGTCAAGGTTACCTTTGTTGAGCCTGTAACCACTGCTGGGCCAACAAGTACTCCTCAAAAAGCACTTTAAGCCACTCCTATCATCACTGAGTCAACTCCAACTAAGCCAACTCAAGAGACAAGACCAAACCTTGAATATCTTGATCCCAAAAGGCCTTGGATGAGAAAGTTGCCTGCTGAGGAGCCTCCCAAGCACTATGAATGGTTCGCTGAATATCAGGTACTCAAAAGGCCTCAAGTAGGATGGAAGTATGATAAAGAAAGGTCCCTCTACTTTGTTAGAAGATAAAAGGAGGAGTGGAGCATTTTAAAATGTCACATGAGTTCAGCTCCCTTCCGAGATATGACCTGAGGGCTCTTGCCAAGTTACCCCTTCAAAATCCTAACAAGGTCAATGTAGCTCGTAACTTTGAGTTGTTTCTGCAACAACAAGCCCAAAATGACTTCAGGTCAATGAAAACCACACTCCCAAAAAGAATCATCTCCAAAACCAAGATTCATCCAAGAACTTAAAAATCCATGGGTAAGCCTGAGGTACAAACCGGCAGAAACTATCAAATCTATCATGCTGCCACGGTTTCAGCTCCAAAATTTCAGAAGATGGTTTTATAACTCAACAATTGGCAATGCTGTTATTGAGTGTGAAGGCAAGGAAGATATCTACATCTTTGAGCCCATGGAGTTGTTAAAGTTTAAACCTGAGGATCTGGAGGTCCTGTTCAACCACCCTATCCAGATCTCTCATGTAGATGATGAGGCTAATGCCAAGGCATATCAAAGAGTGGTGACAGTGAAAGCAAAGCCACACTTTCAGAAATCAAGTGATGATCCAACTGCTTAGTGAGAGTTGAAGACATTGATGCAGCAGCTTAAGGGGAGAGTGTAGGGTATAGTCTTTTGTAAGCTGATGACATCAGTGTATGTTTTGAACAATTGTCCTTGTTTTATTTCCCTGTCCTTCCGTTATTTCAGTAATTTCTGTTTGATGTAATTTACTGTTTTTAGTCTAAGTCTGGGCCATCGAAACTACCTAGTTTCGGTTGAGTCTATTCAACCGAAACTAGTAGTTTCGATAGATAGGAAGTTTCGATAGGCTGCAAGTTCTTATAAATGCTCACCCGAAACTAGTAGTTTAGGTGAGCATAGATTCTATACCTATCAGCTTCCTATAAATAACCTAGTTAGAGAATATTTTAGGGTGTAGATAGCGGCTGTAACCCTGTATTCTCTCTTTCACAGTTTCTTTGAATCAATACACCTTTGAAGTTTATTCAATTGTTGTTCTTACAATTTCACATCATTTTGTGTTGATTCTAGTGTGATTAGCCTGTCTATCTTCACCATTTTCTGTTTCTTACCTCTGTTTCACCACCATACACACAGATTCCGCATGTGTGTGTAATCGATCAGTATTTGTGATTCATCATTGAATCTGGACCTACACGGTAGGGCTGAATGGAGTCAGCGGGAGGGTGACAGGGCCGGCTAGCGGCTGTCGGTGGCTGGTGGGAGTCGATGGAAGTCCGAAATGGAGCCGTAGGTAACCGGTGACATCCAACGCCGATTATAAGTGAAAGCGGGGGCGAGTTGGTCATATAAGGTGACAAGTATGAGGGCGGGATTGGTCATGTATAGCGACGAGCTAACCTTATAAGTCGGGTTAGAATCTCGAGTCGTGTATTGACTCGCGAATGTCGAATTGTAAGTGTGAAGTCGAAAGACGGGAGTGGAATGCTAACGAGTTCTAGAAAGTATACCGTTTCGCATAAAGGTGAGTTTCTATCGCCGAACCCTTTTTAAATGTTTTATTATTTTGGGCATGAAATGCATGTGGTGTGACGTTTTAAATGAACGCAAAGCATACGTGATGTGGTATGTTATATTAACTGTTTTAAATAAATTATATGCTTGCGTGTGTTCTATTGTTTTTGTGTTACGTGTATGTACTAGCGTAACGGGTATATTGTTGAGATGTGTGTTGTGACTAAAGTCATGAGTTGATATGGTTTGACGTGGTCAAACGGGACTATTGTGTCTAACGACGGTTAGGCGAGAACTTGGGTTTGCCGGTATTTGATGATATGGCAAATGGGAAATAATATCGATTAATTCTTATTTAATGAATGATTTCGGAAGAGTTTTTAAAGAGAAACGAGGTGAACCTTTTTGAAATGCGAAACGTGTTGATAACAGTTTATGAAACAAATAACGATTTTTGGGATGAATTATCCCTAATAACTCACTATAGAACTCACTCAGCGTAGCAGACTTTTTAGCATGTATTTCAGGTAAGGAAAAGGAGTAGCCTGGCGGCTCTTGGAATGGCAAGCGGTTACCCGGGTCATGATGGATTATTGGCATTTCCGTATTATTTATGTTTAGTTGGATTTTAGTAATTGAATAATGTAACATCCGGAAATAATAGAACGAAGGAATAATAACAAGATCGGGAGTAAATCAAGAATTTAAACGAAAAGAATAAAAGAAAAGGGGATGGGCTTGGGCTCGGCTCCAATGGGCCGAGGGGAGCCCAAGTACTTAAAAGCCAAGGCAGCCCTTTCTCCTTCATTCACCTTCATTGTTGCAAAATTCTAGAGGGAGAAAGAGGAATCGAGTTAGAGAGAGAAACCGAAAGGTGGAGGCTCAAGAGCTCGGGAATCATTACTTATCGTCTCTGGAACGTCTAGCAATGGGAAGGAAGCGAAAAGAGGTAACCATCTTGCTCAGATCTGAGTTTTTGTACATTTTTGGGTTTCGGGTTAAAAACGATTAAAGGTTAAGTTTTTACGTATGAAACTTGAAACAAACCATAGTTTTGAGCTCATGGATGAAAATGAAACGTTTTGAACGTAAAAAGTTCAAAGCTTGTTCAATCAGAAGAAGTTGGCCAGATCTTGGGTTTCTTGGTGGGGAAGATGATCACGCAAGCGAACTTATCAAGTTCGCCTGGCACCATTCCAGCGAACTTATCAAGTTTGCTAAAGCATGTTCGCTCCAAAAAGTGGTGAACTTACCACAAGTTCACGTATGCCTAAAAGTAGCGAACTTACCTAAGTTCGCCTGTGTTTAAAAAGGAACGAACTTACTATAAGCGAACTTGCTATGTTCGCCCCCAAACTGGCGAACTTACCTAAGTTCGCCTAACCCTAAGTATAGAAACATCTAGTGTCGTTTAGGTGCATTATCTTATATTGTATCACTTGATTATACAGATTGTGTGTGACCTTAGTGACGCTCAGTAACCCGCTAGTATACTTCAGGAACCGCTCATCTTGTGAGTTCTATGTGCCCCCTATATGGTATGTGCAAATGTTTTCCAATGTTTTAGGGCTGAAGTGTATACATGATGTGAATGTATGCTATGAATGATATATATATATATATAGCCATACGTGTTATATGACAATGCATGATGAATATAAAAATGACAAGTATGATTATGAACAATGAAATGAAAGCATGACATAACATATAAGAATGAAATCTTGTTGTATATTATTATATATATTGCATGCTATGTATGATTAAAACGTTATGGACGGTTCGATGATAACGGCTACTTTGGTAGACGGACGACCATGCGACTATTATGCAGCCGGGATGAAAAGTCTAGAAAGGTAGACTAAATACGGACTACTACGGTAGGACGATTGTAAGATAATGACAGATGGCCAAATACGTGCCGGACGGTTGGAAGATAATGGCGGATGGTTGCATATAGTTCGCGTGGGAAAAGAATGCCTTAGGGCAGATGGGTGAATACGACGGCCTACAACGGTAGGTCGGTTGTAAGTCATGACGGATGGACGAAAGTGTCGGACGGTTCTAAGAATAAAAGGACAGACGGACACTAGTTGTCAGACGGTTGTAAGTATGGTGGACTATGACGGTAGACCGCAGCGTTTGTCTTTGTGACTTACGTAATCAATGACGGGCTGATCACCCTTATGTGTAAGACCAATGAATGTTTCAAATGAATGCAAGAATGTATGTATTTATATACGTACTCACATATGAATGATATATGAATGAAAGGATTATAATTGTCACACCCCCAAATTCCACTAACGGAGTTTTACCGTTTTGGAAGGTGACAAACCAGGATCTCAGACATTAGTTACTTCAAACGACACTATATGGGACTTGAAATGAAATATCATAAAAGATAAAGGTTCAGAGTAAAAGTTGCGGAAGCGTTAAATAAAGTAAATGCGCAAAACAACGCGCCCAAAAACAAAATTCAAATAAACATAAAGATTATTAATTATAAAGTCATTTCAATTGCAGTCCAAGACACATGCATGACTTAACGTGATCCTGAGTGCCAACCTGAGAAAACATGTAAGGAAAACGGGTGAACACTAGGTTGGTGAGTTCACAAGTTTCAATCGTTTCAAATAAAGCGTTTGCAGATTATTGTACATTCAATATGCATATCAAAAAGGTAGCTAACCAATATTCATGTTTTACTAAAGCGCTCGCAACCGAAGCATGACCGGTTGTTTGCCTCCTGCCAAGTCTATCAACTTTGGCCAAAAGAGTAGGCTAACAATTCACCCGTTCGACCTACAATCGAGTTAGCTCGACTAACGTGGGTGGGGCTAGTCAAACCCAGTAGTACTACTAAACATTACCTCGCTTGTCAAATTAACGGTCCCATGTGTTGTGAGGACTTTCAGTGATAGTGTTACGCTTAGTCTCAACAGTGATATCATATGAAATACAGTAACCCAAAAAGTTTGTGACATGTTTTCTCCCCCAAATAAAGACAGTAAAAAGGGGGCGTGAAACTCACCTGGATTAGGTAGTGGTTTTGATCACACGAGAGAAAAGTTGGAACCACAAGTGTAAGTCTCAGACGACTTACGTATGCCCTAAAATTTTAAACACATAAATTATGGACAAGTTGGAATTTGTGACGACGACACGGAAGATTGAACGTCTTAACGCTTTCTAAGGATTTAAGAGTAAACGAATATGTCCACGGAATTATATAAATAATAATTAAGATCAAAGCGTTACGTGTCGTACGTTAATAACGAATATTAAATAAATGATTTCGTACGTCAAGGTCGTTTACAAATGTTAGGGAAATAATATAATTAAATATATTATTTTTAAGTTCTCAAGACTAATAAATAATCATTTGTGTCAAAAATAATATATATATTATTTTTAGTTCGATGTAATAAACACGAGTAAATAATATAACTAATTATATTATTAAATAGTTTTAAAACGTCAAACGAGGTACAAAACGATACGAAATAATATATATCTATATATTATTTAATACATAATTCACGGGTTGAAAATAATATAAACATATTATTTTATACGAAGTTATGGTTTGAAAAATAATATAAATATATTATTTTACTCGATGATAACATATATATATATTATTTATAAAAGTGGAAAAAATACTAACAATAGGTTAACAATTCAAACCCGAGCCTAAGGGTCGTTTCACGGGCTAAAACACATTTATATAATATAATAATAACATTAAAAACAATTTTTATTAATTAAATTAATCAGGAAAATTTCCAAAAATAAAGTGTAGGAGCCCGGACTCGAACCCGGGTCCCTCCTGCAAATGCACATAGCTTTAACCGGTTGAGCCCGCTAGGGTATCGCGTTATGAACCCGGTTCCATATGTAATTAACATACTAGACAAACGAGTTACTCCCCATATGAATACAGGTTCGAAACCCGGTCCTGATCCATCGGTTTCGACTACAATTGGAGTTAATTGTATAGAGGTTTTGTTAATCACAATATTGCGAACCAGGGGTGGGTTTTAATTTGAAAAACAACTAGTTTATAATCGTTTAATTTGTAGTTTCAAGGATCGAAAACCCTAGGCACGAACACCAATTCGATTTAGAAGATTCTGATACTAAAGCTTGTTGAAAACATAGGGTTTTTATAGAGTAAGTCATTGCGAATCTGTTGATGTTGGTTAATTGGATTGAGAATATGTTTAAGACTGAAAACCCCAATTCTGATTATGAACGAACCCTAGAATCCGGGTCATGATCAATTCGATAATAAAATGTTGAATTAACAGAGGGCTTTCAAAGAGAACGGAATTACGAATCGAACCATATAGATTAATTGAATTATGGTTGAGTCTACACTAGGGTTCGATTAAACCAGAAATGTTAAGAACCCTAGATATGAGATTGAGTTCAATTCGATGTTATACGATCGAATTGACAGAGGGCTTTCAATATAGGAATAAAAACGAAGCTATAGGCATAAGAATTTACCAGAATGGATGCCGAATTGTTGGTTCCCGACTAGAATAGTTGCCGACTGTGAATGGCCTTAGCTCCGGCGATCTCTACGGAAATTCCAGTCAATTTAGCGTGTGGAATAACTTCTGTGGAGTTCGTAGGATGTGTGCAGGTGTTCAATTGTGAGGAAAACAGACGAATAGATGTGAATTTGATAGTGATTATTGAGGGTGTCGACGGTTTCGACATGGTTTGCCATTAATTGGTTTAATTCGGCAATGATGGTGTTTAAAATGATGGTTATGGCCGTTAATGACTCCATTCATGTGATAACAGTTTCAATTCCCACAGAAATCGGTTTAAGATTCCGAATTTGAGCTAAATGTCGCGAATTTGACTTTCAGGAGTCAAACAAATCGAGAATGAATTAATTACAGGATCAGTCCCTGTGATTTCTGGTTTGAGGTTTAGGAATTTGGCAGAACAAGTCCCTTAGGTTTGAGTTAGATTAAGAATAGGTTAGTTTGACTTTATAAAATTCAACAGGAATAAGAATACAGGAATTTTTACTGTCAAAGTCAAACTAGAATAGAGTTAAGGTTAATTACACAACTAGTCCTTGAGGTTTGAGTTTGAGAATTGATAATACTGGTCCCTGGAGTTTGCAAATGGTTAGGATTTAACTAGATTAGTTAACTGAGTTAACTGGAAAAGTCCGGATTGTCACATCATCCCCTAGTTGAAAGAATAATAAAAAAAAATTTCTGAAGTGTCACATCATCCCCTAGTTGAAAGAATTTTCATCCCGAAAATTAAAATAGTACCTTAAGAGTTTGAAGTGGATTGCTTGAACAGATGAGGATACTTGCGCATCATCTGATCCTCACGCTCCCAAGTGAATTCCGGTCCGCGTTTCGAGTTCCAACGAACTCCGACAATAGGGATTTTACTGCGTTTCAGCGTTTTGATTTCCCAATCCATGATTTCTACCGGTTCTTCAATGAACCGCAGTTGTTCATCGATGTGCAGTTCCTCAAGAGGAACCGTGAGTGTCTCGTCTGCTAGACATTTCTTTAAGTTCGAGACATGAAAGACATCGTGTACACCACTCAGTCCTTTAGGTAGGTCCAGCTGGTATGCTACTGGGCTAATTCTCTTCACTATTTTGAACGGTCCAACATAACGAGGATTCAGTTTGCCTCGCTTCCCGAAGCGAATTTCACCTTTCCAAGGTGAGACTTTGAGTAAGACCATGTCGCCTACTTGAAACTCTAACGGTTTACGACGCTTATCGGCGTAGCTCTTTTGACGATCACAAGCTGCCGCCATACGGTTTCGGATTTGAACGACCTTTTCAGAGGTTTCAAATACAAGTTCGGGACGTGTAAGTTGGCTATCCCCAACTTCAGCCCAACAGATAGGAGATCGGCATTTACGTCCGTATAATGCCTCGAACGGTGCCGCCTTGATGCTGGTGTGATAACTGTTGTTGTAGGAGAACTCCACTAAAGGTAAGTGAGACTCCCAAGTGTTAGCGAAATTGATCACACTAGCTCGTTGCATGTCCGTACTCATGTCTAGACGTGTACCTAGGGCTTTTTGCAATGATTGCCAAAACCGAGAGGTGAATCGAGCTTCTCGATCCGAAATAATTGAAATTGGCACCCCGTGCCGAGAGACTACTTCCTTCAAGTAAATGCGAGTGAGTTTTTCCATTTTGTCGGTTTCTTTGATTGCAAGGAAGTGTGCAGATTTTGTCAAGCGATCTACGATCACCCAGATGGTATCGCATCCGCTAGGGGTTCTGGGTAGTTTGGTTATGAAGTCCATAGAAATTTGCTCCCATTTCCACATTGGGATCTCTGGCTGTTGAAGTAGACCAGAAGGCTTTTGGTATTCCACTTTGACCTTTGAGCAAGTCAGACACTTGCTCACATAGGTGGCTATATCGGCCTTCATCTTTAGCCACCAATATAACACCTTAAGGTCATTGTACATTTTGTCAGAACCTGGATGAATAGAGTATCAGGATTTGTGTGCTTCATCCATAACCAGTTCCCTTAAGTTTCTGTACACTGGAATCCAAATTCGCTCCGCGAAGTAGCGAATGCCGCCTCGTGTACCTTCTGAAGATAGATTCTCCTCTTTTAAAGCCTCAAGCTGAGCACTGCGGATCTTGTCGGGTAACCCCCTGTGTATGGTAAGTTGTAGTGCTCGAACTCGCTTGGGTTTTGTTTCCTTATGGCTTAGGGCATCGGCCACCACATTAGCCTTCCCCGGGTGATATTTGATTGCGCAATCATAATCGTTCAGAAGTTCAACCCAACGTCGTTGTCTCATGTTCAGCTCTTTCTGTTCAAAGATATGCTGAAGACTCTTGTGATCGGTGTAGATAGTGCATTTGGTACCGTACAAGTAATGTCTCCATATCTTTAGTGCAAATACTACGGCTCCCAACTCTAAGTCATGAGTTGTGTAGTTTTTCTCATGTATTTTCAGTTGACGAGAAGCATAAGCGATGACCTTCTCGCGTTGCATCAGGACACAACCAAGTCCTTGAATTGATGCATCACAGTATACCACAAAATCATCCGTTCCCTCCGGAAGAGATATGATGGGTGCACTGCAAAGTTTCTGCTTCAGAAGTTGGAATGCTGATTCCTGGGTATCACCCCAGTTATAAGGTTTACCCCAGTTGCAATCTTAGAGAATCCTTCAATAAAACGACGGTAATAGCTAGCCAATCCAAAAAATTACCGCACCTTAGTTGGCGTTGTAGGTGCTGCCCAATTCTTGATTGCTTCTATTTTAGACGGGTCGACATGTATCCCTGTCTCGTTGACTACATGTCCTAAAAATTGTACTTCACGAATCCAGAATTCGCACTTAGAGAGTTTTGCATACGGTTGTTCTTTCCTTAGCAATTCCAGAATTAAACGAAGATGCTCCTCTTGTTCATCCCTATTCTTGGAATAGATGAGCATGTCGTCGATAAACACAATGAAGAACTGATCGAGATAGGGTTTACACACACGGTTCATGAGATCCATGAATACCGCAGGTGCGTTCGTTAGACCGAAAGGCATGACCATAAACTCGTAATAGCCGTACCTTGTCCTGAATGCAGTTTTTGAGATGTCCTCCTCTCGGACTCTCAACTGGTGATAACCTGACCTAAGATCAATCTTAGAGTAGAAACTTGATCCTTGAAGTTGGTCGAAAAGGTCATCAATACGAGGTAAAGGGTATCGGTTCTTGATTGTTACTTTGTTCAGCTCACGATAGTCAATACACATTCGAAAAGTCCCATCTTTCTTCTTGACAAACAGGACTGGAGCTCCCCATGGCGATGAGCTCAGTCGAATGACACCTTTATCTAACAACTCTTGCAGTTGTATAGATAACTCCTACAGTTCACTGGGTGCAAGTCGGTAGGGTGCCCAAGCAATAGGCGCTGCTCCGGGTGCTAAATCAATTTGGAACTTGACTTGTCGGTGTGGTGGAAGGCCAGGCAAGTCTTCGGGAAATATCTCCAGGTAATCACGAATGATCGGTATATCTTCAATCCTCTTTTCTCCTGATGGCTGCTCGGCGACGAGAGCCAAAATAGCAGTATGTCCCTTGCGTAGACATTTTTGTGCCTTCATGAAGGATATGATGCCCATAATGGCACCACTCCTTTCGCCTTAGACAGAGAGTATTTCTCTATTAGGAAGAGGAAGGCGAACGATTTTCTCCTGACAGAAGATCTCGGCTTGGTTTTTAGATAACCAGTTCATTCCGATAATTAGGTCGAAACTACCGAGTGTACCCGGCATGAGGTCAATGTCTAATTTATGACTAGCCAGTTCAAGTTTACAACCCTTAAGAATATGGGTTGCTTCTATTATCTGTCCGTCTGCTATTTCTATGGTGTATTTATCCTCTAACAGGGTTGGAGTTTCTCTTAGTAGGTTACTAAGTTTATTAGATACGAAACTCCTATCAGCACCAGTGTCAAATAGTACAGAAGCAAAATAGTTATTTAGATGGAACTTACCGGTAACCACATTTTAGTCATAATGAGCTTCCCCAGATCCTAGCACAAAGGCTCGCCCCTTTGCACCATTCCCTCCATTATTGCCCTAGTTGTTATTATTTCCCTGGTGGTTGTTGTTGTTGTTGTTTCCGTTGCCACCCTTTTTCAATTGCGGACAATCCTTTCGGAAGTGTCCCTCTTTTCCACATTCGAAACAACCTTTGGTAGAACCTGGTTGTTGAAATGGTTGTTTGGGTTGTAGGTCACCTCTACAGTCCCTAGCTGCATGGCCTGTCTTGCCACATCGCTGACAGCGTTGCCTTTCACACGCACCATTGTGGTGATGACCACACTTGTTACATTTGGGATGTTTTCCAGCATAACCACCTTGACTTTGACCTGAAGAGGTCGACTGGTTGAAGTTCTTTGTAGGTTCAAACCTACGATGTTGCTGTTGTGGTTGATTCGGCTGGAATCCCTTGCTGTTGACGTTATTGTCAAACTTACGTTTGTTATTATCAGCCGGCTTGGATGTTGACTTTCTGGGAGGTAGCGTCCCTTGGGTAACAGCTTGGTCCGTCAGTTTATGAGCAAGATGGATTGCTTGCTGGATGGTAGTGGGGTTGGATGAAGTAACCATGCTCTAGATTTATGGTACTAATCCACTGATGAACATTTCTATCCGCTTGTAGGGTGGTGTAAACATGTGAGGACACATCCCCGCTAGCTCGTGCGAGCGAATAGTGTAGAGTTCTATTTCAGAATCCTCCATTTTCATATTCTAGAATTCTCCCTCGAGTTTCTGGATCTCATCCTTGGGACAGTATTCTTCCTTCATCATGTTCTTGAAATCTTCCCATGGTGAAGCATTTGCCATATCCAGACCTAGCATCTGGACTTGTGAATTCCACCATGTGAGGGCAGGACCCTCTAAAGTTCCCCATGCAAATTTGACTCGGTCGGCCACAGGGCTGTTACACATGGAGAACACAGATTCAATCTTCTCAAACCATCGGAGTAATCTGACCGATCCCTCAGCTCCACTGAATGTGTGGGGCTTGCAGTCCATAAATGTCTTGAAGGTACAGACATGATGATTGTTCTGAGGGTTGTTCGCTGGCCTTGGATTGGAAAGAGTAGGTTGGGTTTAGGAAAGAGTGGAATAAATGCATACAGTTAGTCGCCTAGGGTTAGCGGTTAACAGGTTTACCTGCAATGTGTGCTGCTAAGGCTTCAGCAACACTGTCTTTAATCAACGCGGCCAGTTCGGCTGGTGTCAGGTTGATATTTCCACGACCACCGTTGCGACCGCCACGTCCACGTCTGGCCATGTTTCTTCATATTCACAAACACAAGAAATGAGTAAATATACCGCATATTAACATCATTCAAGTGAAAGCAAACAGAAGGAAGTGTGTAAAGACATGAGGCTTTATGATCATAGTTCAAGTCTAACTTAAATCATAAGGGCTAATAAAATAAACAACTCAAAGCAAACAATTCACTAAATTTATTAGAATGGGAACATCCTTTCCCATTTAGGATTTTATTTAAAGCAAACAGGAAATAACAAAAATAAGATAGATAGTATGGAATGGTATGTCAAGCTCCACTCCCGGCGGATGAGATGCCCGACTCCGCATCATCCTCCACCTCCTCCGGCTCAAACTCAGGTGCTTCTGCTGGTTCCAAAGCAGCTGCTAGTTGGGTTTCTAACTCCCCAACTCTCTCCTGATACTCAACCACCACCTCCTCAAGCATATTAACCTTAGCTTGAAGTGCTCTAACCTCATCCACTAGTCCATTATGCAGGTGATCAGTGCCTGCTATCTCTGCCACTAGTAGATCCATCCTGTGATCCACTTGCTCTCCCTTGTCCACTAGACCTGTTACTTTTCCTGTTGTTTCTTTCATCTTTCGGAGTTCCCGATCCATGGTAGCAACAAAAGCAGCAAAGGCTTGCTCCAAATGACAAGGTAATAAGGGTAGGTGTGGTCCTGAAGACGAAGAATACTCAAAGTATGACGAGGGAACTTGCTCTTGTCTAACCCACTTGTACAACAAACCGGGGTACCAATCCCAGTTGTTCTCATTCCTAACATGCCAAGGTTCTCCATAAACTATGGATTCATCGATAGGTTCTAGTCTACGCCTCTTAGGCTCAGGTGATGAAATGACTGGGAAATCGCTCTCTTGGTTGCTAGGTGGTGATGGTGGTGGTGTAGACATAATTCCTGAAACATAAGGAGTAAGCATCTACATCGAATATGTATGCCAAGTAACTAATGTGTGTGGCTATAGTCTAGAATGCAGCCCTAGTTCTCTATAATCAATGGCTCTGATACCAATCTGTCACACCCCCAAATTCCACTAATGGAGTTTTACCGTTTTGGAAGGTGACAAACCAGGATCTCAGATATTAGTTACTTCAAACGACACTATATGGGACTTGAAATGAAATATCATAAAAGATAAAGGTTCAGGGTAAAAGTTGCGAAAGCGTTAAATAAAGTAAATGCGCAAAACAACGCGCCCAAAAACAAAATACAAATAAACATAAAGATTATTCATTATAAAGTCATTTCAATTGCAGTCCAAGACACACGCATGACTTAGCATGATCCTGAATGCCAACCTGAGAAAACATGTAAGGAAAACAGGTCAACACTAGGTTGGTGAGTTCACAGGTTTCAATCGTTTCAAATAAAGCGTTTGCAGATTATTATACATTCAATATGCATATCAAAAGGTAGCTAACCAATATTCATGTTTTACTAAAGCGCTCGCAACCAAAGCATGACTGGTTGTTTGCCTCCTGCCAAGTCTATCAACTTTGGCCAAAAGAGTGGGCTAACATTTCACCCGTTCGACCTACAATCGAGTTAGCGCGACTAACGCGGGTGGGGCTAGTCAAACCCAGTAGTACTACTAAACATTACCTCGCTTGTCAAATTAACGGTCCGATGTGTTGTGAGGACTTTCAGTGATAGTGTTACGCTTAGTCTCAACAGTGATATCATATGAAATACAGTAACCCAAAAAGGTTGTGACATGTTTTCTCCCCCAAATAAAGACAGTAAAAAGGGGCCGTGAAACTCACGTGGATTAAGTAGTGGTTTTGATCACACGAGAGAAAAGTTGGAACCACAAGTGTAAGTCTCAGACGACTTACGTATGCCCTAACATTATAAACACATAAATTAGGGACAAGTTAGAATTTGTGACGACGACACGAAAAATTGAACGTCTTAACGCTTTCTAAGGATTTAAGAGTAAACGAACGTGTCCACGGAATTATATAAATAATAATTAAGATCAAAGCGTTACGTGTCGTACGTTAATAACGAATATTAAATAAATGATTTCGTACGTCACAGTCGTTTACAAAAGTTAGGGAAATAATATAATTAAATATATTATTTTTAAGTTCTCAAGACTAATAAATAATCATTTGTGTCAAAAATAATATATATATTATTTTTAATTCGATGTAATAAACACGAGTAAATAATATAACTAATTATATTATTAAATAGTTTTAAAACGTCAAACGAGGTACAAAACGATACGAAATAATATATATCTATATATTATTTAATAACATAATTCACAGGTTGAAAATAATATAAACATATTATTTTATATGAAGTTACGGTTTGAAAAATAATATAAATATATTATTTTTATTCGATTATAACATAAATATATTATTTATAAAAGTGGGAAAAATACTAACAATAGGTTAACAATTCAAACCGGAGCCTACGGGTCGTTTCTCGGGCTAAACACATTTTTATAATATAATAATAATATTAAAAAAAAATTATTAATTAAATTAATCAGGAAAAATTCCAAAAATAAAGTGCAGGAGCCCGGACTCGATCCCGGGTCCCTCCTGCACACGCACATAGCTTTAACCGGTTGAGCCCCCTAGGGTATCGCGTTATGAACCCGGTTCCATATGTAATTAACATACTAGACAAACGAGTTACTCCCCATATGAATACAGGTTCGAAACCCGGTCCTGATCCATCGGTTTCGACTACAATTGGAGTTAATTGTATAGAGGTTTTGTTAATCACAATATTGCGAACCAGGGGTGGGTTTTAATTTGAAAAACAACTAGTTTATAATCGTTTAATTTGTAGTTTCAAGGATCGAAAACCCTAGGCACGAACACCAATTCGATTTAGAAGATTCTGATACTAAAGCTTGTTGAAAACATAGGGTTTTTATAGAGTAAGTCATTGTGAATATGTTGATGTTGGTTAATTGGATTGAGAATATGTTTAAGACTGAAAACCCTAATTCTGATTATGAACGAACCCTAGAATCTGGGTGATGATCAATTCGATAATAAAATGTTGAATTAACAGAGGGTTTTCAAAGAGAACGGAATTACGAATCGAACCATATAGATTAATTGAATTATGGTTGAGTCTATACTAGGGTTCGATTAAACCAGAAATGTTAAGAACCCTAGATATGAGATTGAGTTCAATTCGATGTTATACGATCGAATTGACAGAGGGCTTTCAATACAGGAATAAAAACGAAGCTATAGGCATAAGAATTTACCAGAATGGAAGCCGAATTGTTGGTTCCCGACTAGAATAGTTGCCGACTGTGAATGGCCTTAGCTCCGGCGATCTCTACAGCAATTCTAGTCAATTTAGCGTGTGGAATAACTTCTGTGGAGTTCGTAGGATGTGTGCAGGTGTTCAATTGTGAGGAAAACAGACGAATAGATGTGAATTTGATAGTGATCGTTGAGGGTGTCGACGGTTTCGACATGATTTGCCATTAATTGGTTTAATTCGGCAATAATGGTGTTTAAAATGATGGTTATGGCCGTTAATGACTCCATTCATGTGATAACAGTTTCAATTCCCACAGAAATCGGTTTAAGATTCCGAATTTGAGTTAAATGTCGCGAATTTGACTTTCAGGAGTCAAACAAATCAAGAATGAATTAATCACAGGATCAGTCCCTGTGATTTCTGGTTTGAGGTTTAGGAATTTGGCAGAACAAGTCCCTTGGGTTTGAGTTAGATTAAGAATAGGTTAGTTTGACAAGAATACATAAATTTTTACTTTCAAAGTCAAACTAGAATAGAGTTTAGGTTAATTACACAACTAGTCCTTGAGATTTGAGTTTGAGAATTGACAATACTAGTCCCTGGAGTTTGCAAATGGTTAGGATTTAACTGGATTAGTTAACTGAGTTAACTGGAAAAGTCCGGATTGTCACAATAATGGTAAATATATACATATAAATATATTTATACACATGAAGATATGAAAAGAAACAATGTTTATACGTACTTGCTTTAAACTAGAACTCTCCAGCGTTAGCTGACTTTTAGTATGTACTTCAGGTAGAAAAAGGAAAGGACGTGCTAAGGCGTGATGGCTGCCCGATACAAGACTGACATCCTATTATATGATTATGTGTTTCTAGACAAATGTTTCCTTTAATTGTTAAAGACTCCCACTATTTATGTATTTGAATGGTTGTACGCTTCCGTTATGTTTGAATGCTTTATTTAAGTTCAGTAAAGATAACTATGTTTATGAGTAAATCCAACAAGTGAGGTCTCCCGGTTTTGAGGCCTTACAAGTTGGTATCAGAGCAATAGTTTGAGAGATTCAGACATCCCTAAATGTCTGGACTCAAGCTGATAATGGGACCAACGCACGGATGTCAGTATGGGTAGCCAACGCCAACGCCAGCACAGTAAGTAAGTAGTAAAATTAATGCCTGTAGTTAGGGATAGATGCCTTAACTTAGAACACATAGATGTCAATGTCGCCACTAATATGAAGATTTTTGAACGCGAAAAGCAAATTAAATTATTAATCACAAACCGGTCACTGTAATTAAGAAATTACCTTGCTCGTACTGTTCTAAACTATGATCTGAAGGAATGACATTGGTGTATTCCCTTTACTGTTCATGAATATAGAAATTGTGGCCGGTAGAGGAGGATCTAGACGTCGTGGCGGCCGTACCGGACGAGTCGGTAGACCACCATTGAACCGAAGACGTAATGATGAGGAAAGTGTGCATGTGGAACGTGAGGAAAGTGTGCACGTAGAACGTACGGAGAGTGTGCACGAAACCAATGTGACTCCACCGGGAGATGGGAATGAAGGATCACTACGACTGGAACCTGAAGTCAGGGATGCTATTACCCGCGAGGTTGTGTTAACTCTGAAGGACATACTGCCTGACTTACTGACTGAGGCACTAAAGAAAAGCAAAGAGGAAGAAGAAGAAAACCCTGGAGAGAAGGTTTATGACAGTGATAGGGATGAGGTAAATGTGGAACTAACCACTCGGGGGTGTACTTACAAAGGTTTTAAGGATGGCAACCCGCCCAAGTTCTATGGGAATAAGGATTCAGTAGCTACATTTGAATAGATTGAGAGAATGAACGGCGTAACCAACATAAGTGAGTGTCGACCCGGCCAAGCTGTTAAGTTCGTTGCTCATTCCTTCACCAACGAGGCACTGAGTTGGTGGAGAAACATCTAGAGATCTAAATCGTCGAACGCTCTGAGGAGGATGACCTGGGAAGACCTAAAGAAGCTGATAATCCAAAAGTTCTGCCTCAAGAACGAGATCAAAAGGGTGGAGAATGGGTTCCTGAACTTCAAGCTTGGCAACACGACTCATCGCCAATACACTTCTAGGTACAACGAACTGGCCCAGCTGGTACCTACACATGTTTAGAAAACTTTTAAATATATAAAAACATACGAAAAAAACTAGTTTAATGGTTTTTTATGTACATAAGCATACATATTTGTATGTTAGAAGTGTAAAATTTAAAAAAAAAATTTCATGAATCAAAAAATTAAATGATTTATGTTTATTCCCTCTTTTCTCGCAAAATTTCCTTGTTTAGAAATGAACTTCCATATATATATAGGGGTGAGTTCAATAGAAAACTCATTTTCATGAGAAAACCAAAAAACTCTTCATTAAAGGTGCTACATATGTGTAGTACACCCAAAAACCTAACCCCCACCAAAAACCTATACCCGCCACCCCACCCACCCACCCCCCCACCCATCCCCCAAAAACCTAAACCCTCTACCCACCCCCCACCCCCCAAAAACCTAACCTAAAAGCTAAACTAAACCCAAAAACCACCCCAAAAGCTAACTATGCTACACATATGTAGCAAAACGCTGATTTTTTTTATTTTTTTATTTTTTTTAAAGAGGACGAAGTGGGGAACAAGGTCTCTGAAGCGGTTTTTTAGTTTTTGATTTATATTTTGAGTTATGATTTTTTTACCTTTAATAAATAGTTTTTTGGTTTTCTCATGAACAATGAGTTTTCTTATGATCCTTCCCATATATATATATATATATATATAGGCATTTTCATGAGAAAACTAGAAAACTCTCCCCTTAATTTTTAAACCTTAATAACTTTTTTATTTTATTAATTTTTTTTTTAAATTACACTAATAAATTAAGCATTTTTTTATCTTTAATTTGAGTATATAATATTTCTATATAA